>VWZP01001966.1:1763858-1837054 GCA_013396995.1 Dicaeum eximium
CGGCAGGGGTAGCACTGCCCTGGGGACCCGCCGCTACAGCTTCTCCCGAGCGGCTGGAGGTGCTCCCCTCACAGTTTATCCTGTTAATATCAAATTCATCCCGCGGGGGCCCGTACCGGGGGCACCCGGCACCCTCCTGCACCCAAGGCCAAGCAGAGAGCGACGGAGGGGGCTGGCTGCCCCAGGAGGGCCCCGCCGGAGCCCCCTCCCCTCGCAGCGGGCCGGGCTGAGCTGAGGGAGGACGCGGGGTCGCTCCCGCTCCCTNACACGAGGCACACCGGAGCGGGACAGGACACACCGGGGCGGGACAGGGCACACCGGGGTGGGACAAGGCACACGGGGACGGGCGGCGCGGGCAGGGGTGGAACCAGCAGTTCCCTCCGGTTAGTGTTTGTATACAAAGGCAGGAGTAGTTTTGAGGCTGTGTGGCGCTTTCCTTTGGGTTTTGAGGAGGTGACACCTGAAATGTTTGGGTTTTAACCGAAAGGTGCAAATGAAAAAGGTGAAGTCAGCATGGCGTCTGTGGCTGTCTATAATGCCATTTAAGTGTATTTCTGGTATAAAAAAGCATCGGGGTGTGTTGACTGCTACGTGAGGAAGGTAAGATGACGTGAAGTTTTTTGGCAGGCAGGTAACTTCGTGTAAACCAAGAAAATTCTGTGCTGGCGCCTGCTCCAGCAACACATTTGCGCTGCCACCCAGTGCTGTAGATAGCGGCCAGTCTTGTCGCCCTTAATACAGATGAAGTTATATGTGAGCCTCGGGACTTCAGGCTTGTCGCTTTTAACACGGGTGGGGTTAGGGCTGGTGGCATCAAGACCTTCCCGCAGCAGGAATGGTGTCGGTGTCCCCGGTCCCCAGTTTGCCTTGTTCCCACAGCGCCGATGTCTTTGCAGTGCTGACTAATTTCCGCAACACTTAAACCAATGATTTTTAAACGGGCTCTTGTGCTGTGTATAAGAAATGGTTTTTTTATAGGACCCTTTTAGAAAGCAATGTTTTTTTACAAGCTCTGCTAGAGATTCTATTGCTCGCGGGCACTAGAAAAGCATAGGCACTAATAATCAGGTAGATCACTTGAAACAAAATACCCCAGCAACAGCAACAGCAGCATCCAACTCTCCAAAAATATTAGAACGAATAAGTGGCCTTTGTTTGATATAAACAGCAATAATTACAATCTGCTCTCCTGTGAGATCTACAGCAGGTGTATATTGTCACTTGCAGAACAGGAAACAATGACCTCAATCCAAAGAGCACAATGCAAACACCTTAGCCTGGATAGCATTCCTAATTCTACCCAATATTACTTTGTTCTGGTACAACACCTGGATGACAAAATACATAAATGCTACCAATTAGTTGAGGAAACATAATTGGTTTTTTTTTTCTTTTTTTCAGTTCAGTATTTTTCTTCTCAGAAAGTATCTACTGCCAACACTTAAATTCAATATTGCAAAATTCTACATAACAGAAGTTATAAAGTTCTTGTATCTAATGGTAAACACAAATTCCACTTTTCTTGGGAAATGTCATGGTCTTTGGGGGGATGTATAAAATCCATACTCTTTGAAAAATTAGATAAAAACTTTAATCAGTGCAAATATTTTTTTAAAACTACAAACATTTTAGAGACATGATTGCAGCTCAAGCACCAGAGAAGCACTCACTAGATCCAGAGTCTTTTCCTGGGTTTAGAAGAAACAGGATGGCAGGCAGCAGCAGCCATGAGTAATATTAAACCAAGCTTTTCATCCGCAGTCCAGTTTGGGCTTTGGAGCCAGGGGAGGGGTCACTGTGCACTACCATGGGAGATGACACCAAATAATTCAGTTTAACACCATGGGACTTGAGCAAAGTGGAGCAGAACACTTACAACTTCCAAAAAAGCTTTTAACTGTGTTTTGCTTTAATTTAGTCCTTAGCTAACAGAGAAATATTAATATACACACGTCAAAACCTTTTCTACATACTTGAGAAAATGAAGCCAACACTACAAAGTATGGATGACACATATCCTTTATTTTTCACTTACTGTTTCTTTGCAAAAGAGCACGTGCTTTATGTTGTGAATGTACCAACATTTTTCTAAGTTTAATTTGATAATTTTCCTGCAGGAATAGGCTAATCTTCATCCATACCCACCTTTAATAATATTTATTACTGTTCTGCTCCTCTGACTGAATATTCTGTCAATGTCCATCTGGTGAGTACCCTTTTCCCAAAATAGTTCATGACCACTCTTTCCTATATTTGCATGAGAGTGCACTATTATTATATTTGCATGGAAGAAGTTAGGTGATCCTCCAAAAATGTTTTTCAGTGATATCGTTTGTCCAACTTGTAAATGGATTTACAGTTCTAAATGTGACATCCTAAGTGCCATGTGACAGAAGATCTAAGCAAGAAATATTTTGCAGTCTTCTAGGAATGTAGCCAGAATTGCTCTTTTTTAGATCCTGTTTGTTTGCCCAAAATAATTAACACTTGGTCATAGAGAATAACCTGCAGATATTGTTGTTCAGTATTCAATGTTTTTCCAATATTTAAAGCTGAACTGTAGCTGGATTTAAGAACGTGGCTTTTGAGATACAATTCCACAGCATAAGCTGTTCTGGGAAAGAACAGGAGCCAGCCCTGGAAGCATAACAAAGCATGTTTTGAATGCACAGGACATGCAAAGCCTCAAATGCCAGCCAGCAGCACATGCTTAAAGCCACACTCAACAAACCAGAATTTCCTCGAGCACAGTAATGCCTGCTGTGACAAGTAACTAAACTCTTGAGGAAACAGCTGTTAAAATGCATTTTCATCTCCAGCTAAAGGAATTCTCACTACACAGACACCTTCAACAAGGTGATGCTTTGCATTTTTCTTTGTTTTTACATGCAAGCATCTCAAAGCAATAGCACTCACACAGAAGCCAGCCCTAGCCCCCATGATACCCATGGAAAGAAACCCTTCTTTTGACTTCACTGGGATCGTGATTTGGTCATAATTGATTAATCCTCATTCCATTCCTTTGACACAAGAAGGGATATACAGAGATCACTTCACACATCAGTGCAGCACGGTGTTTCTGGAAAATATCAGCTGTTCCAAAACAGAGGAGCCCAGCATGCAGTTTGAAACAGGATGCAATGGCCAACACTATCTCCATCTGGAACAATACAGGAAATGCTGAGTGGCATCACTTAAAATAGAATTTGGGATCCAGCATACAGGGATTAAGAGACTTAATTTTCAAAAGGTGTGCTGGGACCTTAAATAACCATAAATAGTCTTTGTATTGGTGCCTCAGTGGAAGAGCAGCAGCACATGCAGTGGGGTGGTTCCTCACGCCACGGGAACACGTCGCTTCCTTGCTGGATCATCTGCAGCTTTCAACAGGGCCAATGGGCTCCCACATCCAACAGAGAGCCACCACAAAGTCCTGACCCTGTGGAATGCAAAATCACAACAATACTTGGAACCAGTGGAACAAGGATTTCACTCCCTGGAAATAGTCTGTGAGATCTGGCAGCAACATTTCCCATCAGATAGCAACCGTGAGATCTTTGATATCTTATATAACTGCTATCCTTAAATAAATCATATATCTAGTTCATAATTTTTTTCCCTGATTTAATTAGTATCGTGCTTAGTTCTTCAGGTTGGTGAAGTCTTATCTCGAAATATTCTGCAGATGCTACTGCTTGGAGATTAATGTTTGCTTTTTAATTAAAGTTTTTACTTGGGAGGTTTGTGATATCCCCACACTACCATTTAAGACCAAGAAAATAACTCTGTATTATTCTTAAAATGGGCAGCCATAGTATAATAAGAAACAATCATATTCAGCATATCATCACGATCTACGATGTGCTTTTCATTTATATTGAGATTTTCTTAGCTTGTTTTTAATGAGCCTCCATCAGAAGCTCCATCAGAACTATGAATTTTCCATGATAATATCTCCATATTTTTTAAGTTTAGACTGTTGAGTAGTCAGCAAGATCTTCTGCACTAGTTCCTCACCAGCATCAGAAAGTTCAGCTGAGCACTGCCCTGCTAAGCAGCTGATTGCCTCCACAGCAGAGCTCTGCAGGTGAAGTGTGGACAGGGAAGAAACAGCTACAACACAAGAAAGCAGGCAAGGGAGACCTGAAACAGGGAGGGTGAGCAGGGCCACAGGAACAACAGCACTGTGGAAATGTTCCAGGAGAGGAAACTGCTGCAGGAGTCTGGGGCAAAGATGGAGAGGGAATTATAGCAGAACGAAGGGAGGCAAGGATGCTGTGCCTTGACATCTGATGCAGAGGGAGGGCAGGAGGGGGTACAGAGGGGTGGCAGCCAATTCAAAATCTCCTGAAAGATTAGGAACCCTTGTTTGCTGGAAAGAATTATCTCAAGTCCTGATTTAGTAACAGGAGGGTGAGCTGTTACTGTTCTGAGCAGTGTTGGCCCAGACCCCCAGAAAAGCACTAAGCACCACACCACACAGACATAAACTGAAAAGACAGTCCCTTGCCAAAGCATTTCCAGGTTTTGTGTAGGGCAAGGCACAATGCAGGGATGCACAGAGGAGTGCTCCCAACAGGGAGCAGACTGCTCAGCCCACCTTTGCAAAATCCTGCAGGCTTCTCTGCAGCTCAGCTAATTCACTTTTACCTTATTTCACTGTAGCACAGTGTGGTCTCAGTGCTGATTGGTATGTCTGGAAAATTCTGATTTGCAACTTTTAAAAACAGTTGCTTAACACAAAAAAGAGACTCTCAATTTGAGTTAGAACAAAGCTGGCCTATAATTCAGCCCTTGCTTTCTCTAATGGCTCTTAAACTTAAGAGGAGCTGCAAAGAACATTCAGGAACTCTCCTTACCTGTGAAGACAAGAGAAAGAAGGGAGATCAATTCCTGGTAAAGCCATCTGGGAAGAGCCATGTTTAGTATCTGATGGAGGGAGCATTACTTAGACCAGTTCCACTGACCTCAGCCTTGGGAGGGAAGAAGACCCTGCAATGCTGTTGTGTTTCAGTGCCTTTAGCAGAACCTGAACCCCTGCTCACACCCTGCACAGGGACAGGACCAAGGCAGGAGCAGGGGCTTCATGGCACATCTACCGGCACGTTTCAGACCTGGGCCTCAGAGCGAGCACAGGAGCCCCAGGGCCATGCTCCAGTGCCCAGAGAATGCCACCCTTCTGAGAAAGGAGACTGGCAGTAAAACAGGAGACCTAGAACAGGTATCTTCTTTAGAGGTTGAATATTTGACTTTGTATCCGAGACAACTGATTGGAGTGCAACAGGCAAACTGCATCAAGCGTCCAACGCAGGAGAAACGCTACACCTTTGCTGAAAGGCATAACCACTTTCCCCTGCCAGATCCTGGGCTTTGCAAGGATCTGAGTTTCTGACTTAAACACGGCAGCAATTGCTACCAGATGTGCACGTCGGGGCCCTGAGTGCCCTGACAGGGTTAATTGGCGTGAGGGGCCCTGGCCCGCCCTGCCCCGGCACGGGGCCCTCGGTGCCGGCCGGCTCTGCTGGGCTGCAGACCCTGCCCTGCTCTGCCTGCTCATCCCGTCCGGCAGTGACCCCCGTGCTGACCCCAATTCCTGCCTTGCCTTGGACTTGTCTCATCCCCGTGACCTTGTCTGCCCCGCTGGGCTCTGTCAGCTGCCCGGCCTGGCCCGCCCTGCTCGGGCCCTGCCCTGCTGTCCCTCTCTGCTCCCTGACAGCAAAGAGGAAATGCTCTAAATTCCCCTTCCAAACTCAGGTGGGTGCTACTAATTTGTATTTAACTTACAAGTTGGTGTTTCCATACTGCAGAGGGTTTGAGTGTTTTAGACTGGCTATGGACAAGAGAAATGAGACAAAACTGAAATTAAATATCCAAGTGTAAAAGAAAATTGAGTATGAATAAAATCTAGTGCTAGAAACTTCTGCAAGTACCTTCTTTGTATTTTGCAACTGTCTTAACAATAGGTAATCCATGGTAGCACTGATTCACACATCCTCACTTGCAGAATTACTTGACATCTAAAAAGCATCTGAGTTAGAGCTGAGACAGCCTGATGATCATGATGACTTTGATAATCTGAGTGTTTGGCTACTCCACTTTCAAGCAGTTCCACAGAAGAACACTTAAATGCCTGAATATTCCTCCCACTATTTATCTTTTTTTTTTTTTTTGGTTTTTCCTTCCAATTTGTACAGTACCTACATCTAGGAAATGACATAACCTGTGCACCAGATGTGCTGTGTAAAACTTCTGCCTGCCCCCAGCCCCAGCATGTGTGCCCCACGGGGTCCAGCCCACCTCCACCCCAAATGAGGAACATATGGAGCACCATGAATGGCAGAAACAAGACTTCACTTTGAACTGCATTCCTCTTATCAAAGGCTCCTCTGTCTTGCCTTCTTCTTCTCCATTCCTCTGGGTAATCATGAGGAGAGAACCAAAATTGGAAAAGCCTCCTGGGGACAAATTCATTGCTAGTGTAACTCTGCTGAAGTTAATGGTGTTGCACCTTGGATTAAAATGGCACCATAATATTAAAAACCAGAGACAGCATACTACCCTGTAATTACTGTCTAAGAGAGAAAAAAAATAAAAATGATTCATTCTTATAGAACCCAAAGGGCATAGCTGGCTTAGTCAGTTTAAAAGGTGAAAATAAAAGAAGGCAACTAGAATATAGTGCTTTTAAATTTGTATGTATGTATATAAATATGCATAAATGAAAGTCAGATTTTAAGAACAATATGCTAGAAATAGAACTTAATGTGACTGTGATTTTCAGAAGACAGACAACAGAAGTAGCTCTTAGGAAAATTAAAGGCCTTCTTTCATACCGGCATAAATAAGGAATAAATTCCTTGTAATCAAGCATTACACTGTTGTAAACTTAATGCAAAGGAATTGGGCCCCGCAGCACCAAAATTGTTATTCTGTAACACAATCAAGCACCAAGAGTTGCATTTTCCCCTTTTTAAAAAAGGACAATGTTATTTTTTTTAGCCAGTTAACATTTAAAGGTCATTGTTACGGGAAGGAAACATTTCTTGTATTAAGTTTAGTGAAGTTGTTAGAAACGTTCAGTCTGTTCCTTTATGGACTTCACTTTACAACACCATATGGAGGTGTGTGAAAGACACTCTGAAGCCCAGTGATACTGTACAGTGTAACAGCAAAGGCAAAGCAGAGATCTGACAGAAGAGCTGCATGGGCTTCAGAGGCATTTGTCAGCAGCAGCTGTTGTATTTCCGTCTTTGTCATTATTTAAGTGAGGTTCGTCTAGGCAACAATCCTTTCCAGACAAAGGAATAAAATCCCATGATGAGAACTCATCTTCTGAGCACAGGAGGTCCTAGAGAAAGAGCACAACCCCCAGTATTTCTGCAGACTGGCTAAACAGTGTCTCTGCTCACCTATCCCCCAGTGCAATGAGTGATGGAGCAAACACTTGGCGCTCATTATTGCTCACGTGTCCCTGGTGGTCTCACAGCCTCCCGTGCCCACAGAAACACAGCTCTCCTTCATGTGGAATCAATAACAAGGCTGCCACGCATGCCCTTTGTACCTGCTGGAGCCAGAACACAAAGTCTTGCTCTCCCTAGCTGTGCCAGACATCACCATTTCCTAGAATAAATTACCTGGGGAAATCAGGTTTCCTTGTACAAATAAACCAGGCTTTCAGTTACACAGTAACTGAGACATTCAAAAATAACAAGGGGAGAGGCTGACAGGAAACCACTGAGGAGTTTCAGCAAGCTAAGAAAAAAAATCAGGGTTTTGAAGACAAATTTTCACCAAAATATTTTCTGATATGTTACTTCGTAATTAAAAATCCCCGGCAGGATCCATAACAATCTATGGAGGTTTTGCTGCTTATTCGTTTATAGACAAATATTCCCTCAATCAGATAGGCCCCAATTACAAGTGATGTTAGTTTCTTAGTTGATTTCTCAGAGTAGATATTAACACTAGAGAAAAAGAATTCCTCCTGTTTAATTATATAGAAATGAAAAAAAAAAGTACTTCTCTTTTTCCATTGCTACTAAGATAGACACATGCTGACTTTTCATTAAAAATGTCACAGCTGTCAAGCTCTACTGAGACAGAGCAACGAACACAGTCTTAAAGGTAACAGAAAATTGCAAAAAATATAAGATTTTAAACAAATGAAATTTGAACAATGTTTTCCTTTTGCTCCTTGGTACAGGCTGGTTATACTGTAGAGCAGACCTACCTCTTTACCTAAGACCTCTCTGTAATAAGAAGAGCTAGAAATTAATTTTCAAATGAAAGTTCAGTATAATGAAAATACATGAGTCCAAAAGGTGGGGATTTAAGCAAAATATCAAATACAAAGTCCTGTGACAGAACAGCAAGAGTTATCAAGGCTAAATAGCTATAACAACCCCTGTCATTTTCCATTGTTTCAAGGCAAACAAGGCTTTGCTAGTTTTAGCACATACTCCTTTGTTCAGCCAGGAACATCCATTCTACAAAAGCTTAATTAATTTCCAATAGGCTACAAGGAAAAAGTCTTAGTTTAAAATTTAGAAGATAAGACTTCATCTAACGGGACGTTATTTAACATTATAAAATCCACAGGGAAAAAAGCAAACCCTTTGAGGCTTTATCACACTGCAGTAGACTTCAGAGATGCTGATTATGAGATTGTGTTCACACAAAAACAACACATTAAATACCCAGAGAGCCTTGAAGTGAGCAGAAAGATTACAATAGTGGACTATCAATTTCTCTGTCTTGACAACACTTAGAGTTTGACCTTTTAAGCACTCAGGCACCTAGGCTGTAGGTGTGTGCTATATGAGGCATTTAGTGGGTGTTGAAAGTTCTGCTCGGTGAAATTCCTAATTTCTGAGTGCATTTATTCCTTTAAAAATCGTCTATCACTTCAGTTTTTTTCTATATGCAGCTAGAATTTTAGAATACCATCTATTAGAAATCTTAGGATATTGCCCGGATGATGAAGGTCCCTGGGCTGGACCTTAATACTTCTCACAGCACTAAATCTGCGTGGGGCTGAGACTGGATCCAAGGAGAAAGGTGTGCAGGGAAGCATCTTGTGGTGATTTTCTCTTCTAATTGGAAGGAGCTTTTAAGGTGAAGTGTGTTTGGAACTCTGGGCTTTGTGGTTTTCAAAACCCTAACCCTAACCCTAGATAGAGCAGTAAGTCAGCACAAGGCTGAGACTGGATCCAAGGAGAAAGGTGTGCAGGGAAGCATCTTGTGGTGATTTTCTCTTCTAATTGGAAGGAGCTTTTAAGGTGAAGTGTGTTTGGAACTCTGGGCTTTGTGGTTTTCAAAACCCTAACCCTAACCCTAGATAGAGCAGTAAGTCAGCACAAGGCTGAGACTGGATCCAAGGAGAAAGGTGTGCAGGGAAGCATCTTGTGGTGATTTTCTCTTCTACTTGGCAAGAGCTTTTAGGGTATAGTGTGTTTGGAACTCTGGGCTTTGTGGTTTTCAAAACCCTAACCCTAAGCTGAACCCTAACCCTAGGCAGAGCAGTAAATCTGCATGGGGCACTGCGCCTGGGGGGATCTTTTCCACCTCCCATCTCCTTCTGCCCCCATGCAGCAGGGCCCCCCTGTCCAGCTCAGGAGCCACAGCAGACACTGCTGCTGTCCTGGAGAGCCCAGCACAGCACAGTGGTCTGACTGGGAGGGCAGGGTTAAAAATGCCACTCTGTGGTTGCTTGGAAATGAAATCCAACTTTAGTATTATGTTTGAGCTTAGATTTTTGAATCCAAAATTCCATCTGACGGAAGAGATGGGTATTTAAACAGATGTCTGCAATTTCTTTAAAAAAATAGAGATTGAGTTACAGATGGTAGAAAGGGCCTGAGAATTAAAACCTCCCAAGCTACAAGAAAATTTACATGTGAGCAAAATGTTTTGCTGAAATGTATGGTCATACAATTCTGCATGTTTGAAAATTAAGCTTTTTTCACCAAAAATGTGAATATCTTTTCCCTTCCCTATTATCTGCTTCTCTGCTGCAGCCTTGGCTGTCACCATCATTGTGACAGCCAAGTTGCAATATGAGGGTCCTGTTTCTAGCAGACAAGACATACAGTTCTTTCCTTCTCCTTTCTCTTCTATAATTTGGCCTGCCAGGACCAACAATTTTGATCTGAATTAGTTTAAAAGAAAACTAATCTACCCTGTTTGCATAATTGGTGCTTGATTGCTCTTGCTCCCATTTTATAAAATGCAAATAAAAGGAATTTTATGATATAAGCCTGGAAGGAAACCAGAGTCAAAATCTGTATTTGCAGATGAAATTGAACCTTTTTTTCTTCTCTGGGGATTTAAAAAGAAAGCCCCCAAAATAAATTTTGAGTGAAAAAGCTGATAACTTCTAAAGTGCCATATGAAATGCAAAGCCCTGCACACTGGAAGGGAAAAATTGAACATATTTGGTACGGTTTTGAGGAGCAAGTCAGGATCTATCTCATAATCTGGGAGACCTATACATGCCTTTGAGGAGCTTTTTGAAGATCTTCACTGATGTGTGTGTGCTCAAAAAAGCAGGTTTTTTGTGCATATGAAGAGGTAAATAGACTCAAATACAAGCTGTAAGGACACTGACATGCAGCACTCCTCACCTCCTCTGCAGAGTCCCAGTCTGTCCCCTGCCAAACCAGCTCAAACCAGAGTGGTTCCAGAGCACAGCAGCAAGGCCCACTACACACAGAAAAAAGCTGTCAGATGACCAAACTCATTTCCTTTACAGTGCAGTGGACACACAATCAAAGTGTCTACGTCAATGAAACCATGAAGAAGGAGAGTTGGGATTCTCTGTTTGTCTCATCTAGTAAGTACAAAGATAAAGATCTGGTAAGGGAACAAGGTTTGCTCCTAGTGAGGCACCACCTCTACAAACGTTCAGGATCAGTGTGCACTCCTGGATGTGTCCCAGGCTGGATTTCTAGCAGACCAAAGTACAAAGGATGCCTGGAGGATCTGTCCTATTGTGTGTTAATGCTCTCTGACTCTGCCGTGGCAGCATCATCTCCATCAGCCTCTGGCATTTTGTAGCCTTCAACACCTTGCTGGGCACTCACATCCAGGCTGGAGTCCTGTGGTGACTGCAGGGCATTGTTCTGCTTTTGCTGGCTTTATTTATGTGTCCAGGTCTCCTCTCTCTAAGATCTTATTTGAAATTATTTTTGGTTGGCTGCATTTGTCTTTATTGAGAAGGCAACAGATACCACAGTGTGACAATGACAGCTCTTTGCATTTACATAAACATCTGCTTTGATTTGGTACTCGCATATTTCACAGGGCAACTCTTAAAAAAGGTGAAGTAGGAACTGGGCATGAGCCTTCTATGGCTCCAGTTAGACAGGTGCTTCCTGGCACTAAGTAAATATAAGAATAAACTGCAAATAATAAGAGAACATGCAACCCATTTAAAAGTAGGTTGACAAATTGCTTTTAAATTACTTTTTTCTTTTTTTCTTTTAAAGATACAGAAAATAATCCTATTATTTTGGCTTATTTCTGAAGGAGACTGGAGAGGAAAACAGTTTTTTTCTTAGAAATCAGACATCTTGCTGGAGAACTTGTTGAAGGTCTCATGTTTATTGTGAGCTCTGACATTATAATTAAAAGGACAAGAGTGTTCAGTATTTTAAGCAAATAGGAATTTTGTCCTAATTAATTATTAGATATCAGATTAGATAGGTTTTAAAAACAAATACTGCAAATCAGAGTGTTTTCAATACAATTATTTAAAATCCTTTCTTTTCAGTTGCTCACCTTTAACATTTTATATCCAGTGATATTACAATTACATTAGCTCTCCATTTGTCAGGAGATTAAAAACTAATTCTCTGTTTCAAATGTGAAAATCAAGAATTCCCCCAAGCTTATTTCAGTTAAACTTCTGGATAACATTTAAAGCTAGAAAATGGTTGGTTATTTGTCAAAGGGGGGAAAAAAAGGAAATGGCACAGTCCTGTTGGAGTAAAAAATGCAGATTTCATCAGTCTACTTGGAAAAAAGAGAAAATCACAGTACTGAATATTTTATTTAACACTATCTGCCATGGGAAATAGAGAGAAAACTACCTTGAAGTATAATAGTTTAAAAAGACTGAACAGCAGGTTTCCTGCAATAAAATTATATCTAAAATAAAATAGAGTGGCAGAAGACAACAATAGCGAAAACCAAACAAAAGGAGAGAATAGAAACACGGAGAGAGAGGAAGAGCCCGGTGAGCTCTTTGCTTTTCAGAATGCTGGGTACATAGTCCTGATTGTTAGATCAGCTTTCTGAAAAGGATATTCACCCTGTATCTAGGAATCAAAAAAGTTATATCTTTAGGAGGCCCGTGGGAATAGGAGAAATTTCTCATCTAAAGGAGTTAGATCCATTTACAGAATGTGGATATTTTTATTCCTCAGCTTGAATCCTACCAAGGGATCCTGTGCCTTCAATATTTTGAGTGTTCCTAAGCGTGCCACAGCAATAAGGGCACACTTGTGAATACTAAATGAGGACTGAATTACCCTCCCTTACACATCCTGTGCCTGAGCCAGCTCGGAAATGAAAGATCATGTCACATATGAAGCTTGAGAACTGATTAATTGTGATAGCATATTTATAGTTCTCATTTCCAGAGAACTGAAAATACCCTAAACAACTGGAATACTAAATTACACAAAAATAATGTAGATCAGTGGGAACTATACACAAACTAGGACACCATGATGGTTGGGAGGTTCAGGAAGGAGCTGTCTGTAGAAAAATTGCTTAATTCAATACTGATGTTGTTAAATGGTTTGCATGAGATCTGGGCCTTACTCAAACCCATGGGACTTTTACCATTGACTTGAAGTGAGGACAGGAGGACAGGGCTTAATCCTCTTTTTCGCAGAGAAAGGAGGACCACAAGTGTGTGCTACACTTCAGAAAGAGGAGTATCTCATCCATTTGGGAGAGCAGTGGGAATTTCAGATGGAAGGACTGCATTTACCCCAAATACTCCCAAATAGGAGCAGAAAACTGGGTTAACTCGCTGTCTGCCAGGGAAGATGTCTCAGGGTACTGGAGAAATGGGAGTAAAACCCTCAATCTCCTAGAAGACAGTTCTGCAAAGAGCATGAATGAAGTGGGAAGACCTTATGAACAAAAGCAATATACAGAATTTTGTATCATGTGAATTTCACAGGCAATTATGCTTCCATAAACTTAAGCTTTATTTTTATAAATGGGAATGAAAGCACAGTCTTGAATGCAAGATTGGAAAAGATTAAAAAACTAGAAAATGCTAAGGCAACTGCAGTTCCAATTTCCAATTCTCATCTTATCGTGACACACATAGTGAGTGCATTACCCCATTTTGATCCAATTCCATTAGATACTTGTAAGTCTCATGCAGCACTGGTTTATAAAACACAGCTTTTGGATACTCACCAAAATGAGCTAATTAGAGAGGACTAAGACAACTTCTCTCTGATGAATGGAGTATGTAATTTAACAAAATGAGGTAAATGGTGTAAAAACAGTGTTATAAAATGCTCAGATTCATGGTGAGAGTTTTTCCACAAGATTTCTAGGCTGCTGTTTTTCCCCTCAGAAAATGTTACCCCTCACTGCTTCCCCTAGAAGAGAGGAATGGTCACATCAAGGCAATACTCAAGGATACAGGTAATCATGAACCTGCAAGGTTTGTCACTTTTGCCATGGCTATCTTAGAGGAAATGGAACCTCACCTTCAGCTGGCAGAACAGGACATAGGAACTTTTGACATCAGTGATTAGGTAAGGAGTTCAGTCTCCTTCAACACCCACAGAAACCCTTTGATCATGGTAAAGAGAGCAGGTACACTGGAGAGGTGTCACCCCACAGCCTTGTGACAATGTCTGTGTCATTCACCCTGCTCCTTATTCCCCCCAGTGACATGGACTGAGTGTATGGGATTGAAATTCCACTTTGGTGTTCCAGACATCAGGAAGTAGTTGTCTGTCAGAAAAGGGGTTCCACTGTCCATAGCTGGAAGGTGTTTGGTTGCTGGCTCAGTTTTCCTTTCAGGATTCCCATGAGGTCCCAAGGTAATACTAGGGACACCCCCAGTTATTACACACCAAGTGAAAGCAAGCAAACAGGAAGCCTTTCCCACAACTTCTAAACTTCCTTGGAAAGAAAGGATAAATCAATGTGAGCTTAAAAAAAAAAAAAAAAAGGATGAAAATAATCACTCTTGGTGGCAGAGTATTAATTATAACTTTGTGTGGGTGAAGTTAAAAGCCTGTCTTATGTGTGAATTGGGCGTTTTTCCTACACAAAAGAGTAAGTGTGTCTGTGTACACAGTCCTACGAACACCCGAACGAGCAGGTCCACGGCTCTGCTATGGATTTGTGTCCTGTGATTGCCGGTCAGATGTCACCCCCGTGGCTGGGTAGCCATCACACGGCTCTTCCACACTAGTCCGATCTTTCCTTCCCGGGTTAGGGACCGTCCCTCTTTATTTCCACGGAACCTACATAACTTTGGGACCCTGTGTGGCACAGACTTGCAGAGAGGCTGAGAACAGCCAAAGGAGATTGAGTCCTCCCGAAGGGGTTCCCATTTCTGGGCAGAGCGGGCGGGTGCTGACCTGGCCAGACGGGGCTGGCACGGCCCCGCGGCTCGCAGGCTCCGCACTCGCGGAGAGCCCGCGGGAACGCGGATTCGGAGCGAAAAGACGCGGGGAGGGCGTCACGGTGGGAGAGAATCGCCCGCCCGTGTTTCACCGGGCATCGCCTCCAGCGGGAAGCGCATCCCGGGACCCGCGCTCGGAGCGCGCCGTGCCCGCGCCGCGGAGCCGGGGTGGGGCGGGGGATCCCGGTGCGGGACAGCCCGTCCCGGACAGCCGGTCCCCGGGCTGGGCTCACCCCTGTCGCCGCTGAGGCTCCCCGGCCGCCTGCGGGGCCGCGTGGGGACACCCCAAACTTCCCCCGAAGTTTCCTCGCCGCCTCGTCCCCGTTCGGAGGGTCCGCGAGGGCGAGGGCACCGCGAGGCCGGGACACTACGGGCTCCGGGCGCGGCTCCTCGCTGCCCCCGGGCACAGCCCGCCCACCGCCCGGAGGGNCGGGGAGCCGCCCGGGGGTGCCGCCGCCGCCGCCGAAAGGTGCCGAGACATGGGGTGAGTCCGCCGGGCCGCGGCCCCGCGTGGGCACCGCGTCCCGCCCCGGCCCCGCGTGGGCGCCGCCTCCGCCCCGGCCCCGCCGCTGGTGCGGAGCGGGGAGAGCGCGGCCGCCCCGTGAGCGCTGCCCGGAACCGGCGTTTTACACCGTAATTAATCATTGCCGCCCGCCCGAGCCGCCGGCGGAGCGGGCTCGCCGCGGAGGAAGAGCACCCGCGGCAAAATCCCCGCTGGAAGGAGCGGGAGAGCTCGGGGTGCCGCGGAGCGGGGGCTGCTGCGGGGCCGGGGCCGGTCCCTGGCCGGTCGGCTGCGGGATGTGCAGCGAGTTCATTGTCAGGTGTTCCACGAGCTGGTTCTGCCAGAGCTCTGGGTGCTGGAGGCGCACCGTAAACTTGGCTGAAGTCTGCCAGGTGGTCCCTAATTTGTGTAAATGTTTTTCCCTTTTAAAATTTTTTTAACATGCCGGAAATCTCTGACCACATGTGGTGGCCTCTTGGATAATTTAGCTTGGTCTCTCCAAAAATTAGTCCTGCGTTTTTGCTGTCCTCCAACTTATATGAGGGGACAAAAGGCAAATGCTGGCATTAGGGCAATTTGTGAACTATCAAGGAATAGAGGTTAAGGTTGTGCCTTTGGCTTGAACTATATATAGGTCTGAGATCCTCTCGACCAGAATGTCTTGGGGGATTCCAAACCCACACATTTAATTTACTTTATTTTTATCCTATTATGTTCTCTTACACCTTTTCCTTGCCTCTCCTCACCCCCATGTGGCAAGGAATTGTTCTCCAGTTTCTGAGCTTCCTCTGCTGCTTTCAAATGTCCAAACTCCCACTATGGATTTGTTGATTGTTGTCAAAGTGATCTAATTCAAGGCTATGTGGATAAATAATGAATTAAAATGACATGCACATGTCTGAATTTGATACCCAGGAGTACTGAATAGAAGTACAGGGGCAAAGGGGATCTAAGTGAGTCTCTCCCCATGTTTCTCTCTAGAATTACAGGAGACTCATCTGCTTCTTAATTACGCAAAGTTTCAATGGAAAATAAAAGAGGAACTGCCCTTGGGGTTGGAGAAAGAAGTATCAAAACCTGTCTGGAGCAGCACTGCCCCGCAGAGTCCAGGATTATCAGAAACCTCCATCCATGGGAAACTTGCCTCTGTCACTCTACCTGGGTGTCTCTAAAGGCAGATGTTTTAGTTGCTGTCATTTCAAACAGTTTCCATACTGGTGCTTAACGCTAGCTGTGGCTTGGAGAGAGTTAGGGGGAGGTCACAGTGGTCTCCACCCTTTCTGTCAGTCACTTGTAGTTCCGGGCTCGGTGTGCTCCTGCTCTGCCTCCGGAGCTGTTCAAGCTGCGGACTTCGGCTGCAAAGGCTTGTGAGAGCTCTGGCTGTGCTCCTGTCTGTGCTGCTACAGGCAGTGTCAGATCATGCACACTTGTACAGGGAGCAGTCTTGTTCAGTACCCTGATTTAATGTGTTTCTCAGTCATTTCAGTCTTACCCTGGTGCACGTGAGATCGAGCTCCCAGTGTCGTTCATTCCCCGGGTTTTGACGTGGGTTGTGCCTTTTCTTACACTCTGTAAGAGTTCAGACAAGGTGGTTGGTGAATATGCATTTTTCCAGTGTCTCACATAATTATCTTGCCATTCACCTTTCTGATCCAGGCATCTTGGAAGTACATTTGTGATTGCATTACTGCAGCTGTGGCTTAGCACACATGACACAGGCCAACCTCCCAGTTTTCTTCTGGTTCCATCCCTGCATGCTTGAGCTTGTCCTTCTGTGAAATGGACACCTCTGTACTCACGTGTCTTTGTGAGGCAGGTTGTGGTCAGAACACAGAGCTCAGTCGTTCTTACTTGGATAAAAATATTTTGGCCCAGGCCTTCGAATGGGATTTGCTTCCTGGGCACATTTTGGTGTCACATATGGGGCATGTATTCACAGAAATTGTGACAATTACTTGATTCTTAGCTCTTAAAATATTTTTCTTTTACTTTCCTTTTTTCTTTATACTGGTGCTGACCATTTCTAATGATTCGTTTAAATGCTGCCTATGGCTTTGGCAGTGACTGATCATGCTATGAAACCTGATACAGCTACTTGAGCTTAGCAAAGCAAAGCTATTTAAATTGCTTATTAGCTGTGAGCTGAGCTATTTAAACTGTTGGTTTAGTTCAACTTACTAGGCAGCAAGGTAGTGTCAAGTTTTACAATTTACATGCTTTTAAAAAAACCTAATGCCTGTAATAGAGGGGACATGAAAACAACGTTGTAAAAAAGTCATGGGAAAAAAAATCTGCGCCAGTGTCCATAAAAGTCAATGTGAAAGTTGCTGCTTACAGAAAACCACTGTATTTTGGTCAAGCCACTGTTAAGAATCTCGCTGGACAAATGTCTACTTTAAAGGGAATTAATCTTTTCCCAAATGACTTCTTTCTTCTACCCAGCATATCTGATAGCTGCTGTTACCTCAATCCTCTCAGAGCTTAAACTTCAGCTTTTTGAAAACCACAATGTAACACATTTCCAGCTGTAGAAATCTGTGTCTGAAAATACCTCCTGCTTTGTCTCTTGCTGTGGCAAGCCAAGGGCTGACACAATCAAGGAAGTGTCTCTGATGTTAGTGGGCTGTACCTACTCATCTAATAGCTGTGGTCTGGCTCAGTATGACCTCAGTTTAAGCAGTCCAAGTTAAATTTACAGTTATAAGGATGTTTGAGGTTTTGGTGTTAGCTGATTTAAGAAGATGTTGGATAGCTGTGCCTAAATTCTTTTATTATTTTCATTTCTTTACTATCTTTGTATTTTCTTATCTGTCCATTACAAATAATTTGTTATAAGGTGTGTGACAAGTATCCAGTTTGGATTAGACCTGTAAATCTCTTCACTGCTGAAGCTGTTATTTATATTGTCTGTTGGATTAAAACTCAGCCGATTTAAATACCCTCTAGCATTAAAACTGTATTTTAATTCTGTTTTATAAATCATATCAAAATGACAGGCCTCTGAGTGTTAGAAATTATTGCAGAAAGCTGCACAACCATGTAGAAGTGTGTGCTGTACAGGTTACTGGTGAACTAGCTCGCAGCACACCTTTCTTTTGGCTGACATGAGATGTCTTCTCTTTGCTGCTTCCTCTGGGGTTAGTGTGGTAATTTAGTCCCCTCCAGCTGAGATCCATCCATACCTCTGCAGGTGAGCTTTGAGCACCGGGAAGTTTGGAAAAGGTGAGTTTCCAAGCCTGGATCAGGCAATGAAGTAACCTTATCTTAAGAAGATTGGTCTCTTGAACAGAAAAACTGTTCTCCCTGTGAGATATTAATGGAAAGGTGCATGTGGCTGTATTACTGAGGGCAGCCATATGTGATGTTTTTATTCTGCACTGACATCTGAGAGCTCAGGAAAGTCTGCCTTGCTCTCCTCCCTTCTGCTCCCACAGTACCAATGTCCATCACCAACACGTGGCTTTATTTGGGGAGTTAAAGGCAGAAACAAACGTGAAGGCAAGGAATGAAGGAGATAAACGAAGGAGAAGATGTGATGAAGCTCGTGTTACAGGAAGACAGTAATTTTGGAGGGTGTTCCCTTTCTGGTACCAGCAGCACTTTAGAAACCATGGTGATAAGCTTTGCCTGAGAAGCTCGGTGGCAGGGAAGTGTTGTTGCAGAGGAAATTCACCTTGGCTTTCGTCCAGCTCCCGCTGAAATCCATGGGAGTCTCTCGCTGGCTCCCTCCAAAGTTTGGCCAGGCCATCTGTCTGCCGGGGAAGGGGAGAGCCTGGGACCCTGGGAGTGGCAGGCAGAGAATGGCACCTGGCTGTCACTGCAGTCTGGGCTCCCTCAAAGCAGGGCTGGGACAAGAGCGTGCCTGAACACTGCTGACTTGCTACTGTGAGCTCAGGGACTCCATTTTTGAGAGTTTAAGGTCAGCAGCTTCAGTTCAGTCCCCAGCATAGCTCAGGGGAGCAGATTATCCAGCTGTTTGGTGTTCAAGGAAAGGGACTGAGATCTGATAGTGCTGAGGCTGTTCATCTCATTTTTTTGAAGCAGCTGGCTGGGGCTGCTTGATTCTTCACAGCCTTGGTTCCTGACATAGCTATTTCCATTTTGCAGGGTAGATATAAATGGATGTTATTCTGACTTGGGGAATTCTGTGTCTGTGTACAAATACAGGTGTCTGTACAAAAATCAGTGGAAAAGTCAGGTCCAGAACTTAGTATTCTGGAGCAGTATTTGAGTTCACTGAAATGATGGGGAAACTCCACTGGCCTCAACAGTGTGTAGTCCTTGCTTGTGTTGCACTCATTATGTAAGGTTAGAGAGGCAGGGAGCTTGGTGGGGTGGGTGGAGGAGAAAAGCCCAAAGAGCTAGGTCCTTGTAATGATTTGTGTGTGGCTGTGTTCAGGTGAGTGAACAAACCTGGAACAGTGTTTCATCCAAGTGACTTCACCTCTCACAACTGTGTGAGGAGTTCACAGCCCTGCAGACAGAGGCACCTAACTGAATTAATAAGTTGTGCTACAGATAAGGTCACCAAATTATGAGAGGAGAGATCTGCCAGTACCACAACTAGTTTGAGTGTCTTCTGCTGCAGATTTCTTGGACATTTGCTCATGTAGAAAGAGCGGACAGAAAGAAAACTTAATGCTGAGAGTCATCATGGTTACGTTGCTTTCAGCTGCTAACCTAATTAATTACCACTGTTAATTTAATTATCACTTGAGAAAAATCTTATAAATAAAACATTCTCCACAAAGCTGGGATGTCCCTCAAGCCCTTCTTTCTGTTTGAAAAGGGCATGGTGAGTAGGTCTCCTGGTAACAAAGGCATAATTTAAATTATTTTCAAATCAAAATATCCTTTTTAAATGTTAAAAAGAATTATTTGTTAAAAGTAATTATATGTTCAGTTCCTTTAAACTGAAACTTTTTAAACTAATCCAGGATGTGATCAAGTGTCTCAAACTGTTCAAACATGTTCCCAGCATGAACCAGGCAGAGGACTGTGAGTTTGCTGAGAACCCAAGAGCAAAGGCATCAGCCTGGTTTAGCATCTCGATTTTCTGCAGTGCTGTATATTCATTTAATCCATTCATTTGGCTCTGTTATTGCAGTGCCTAAGATAAATAGCCTCACCCACGAACGTACACTTAGGGACGCGTAAGCATTTTGAATCAGCTGTTGGTTTTCCTGTTGGCTTTGTGATAGGGTGTGTGCAGAGTGGGAAAGTCCTCATTCCTCAAGGTTGCTACATGGTCAGATCTCTGTCTGCTTTCACCTTGAATGCTCTCCATTGCCTTTTGCACTCTGTGTGCTGCAAAGACAGCGTGTGACTGTTTATCCTGTGATTTGGTCATGGCTCTTTAGGACGTAAATGTGCTCAGCAGAACGTATTTCAACTCTGTTTCTCTGATAATTCAGCTGTACACTGTAAATAGCTGATGATCCTGTTCTTAAACCTCAGAATGTGACAAGGGCATTGCCTTCAAACGAAGATAGGAAGTGTTTAAGTTGAGCATTAAAGAAGTCCTTGAAATGGCAGGAGCAATTAGGCAGGGAATAGACAATTAGTGTCTGGGAAGGTTGGTGCTGCACCACCCAGCACAGGTTAGGGATGGCGTGAGCAGGGCTTGTGTAATACACACTCATGCAAAATGTACAAGATGAGACCGGATGATGCAGTTGATCTTTGATTGTATTTTTGGTGACACATCCTAGCTGCTCTCTGCCTGTTTGTGAGAGAAATCTGCCCGCTGCTGCCAGCTCGGGTGCTCTGTGCTGAGCTCATGTGTGACACGAGGAGCTGCCCGCTCACTCCTCACTGACGTAGCAACTGTTAGAGACTGTTGGACCCTCTGCATCACTTGGAATTGCTTCGTAATGGGAATTTTGCCACTGGGGTCAGGATTAAAATGAAGATAATATTTTTAAATAATTGATGCTCGAGGCGTTTTAGGATTTGTTTAAAAAAAAAAAAGGGATGTTGCTGGCTGACATCAGCAAGCGGGACAGCCTGCTTAATGACTCATAGGGGAGCAGGAGGCTCTGCTGTGTAGGTGTTCCAGGATTTGTGGGCTTCATGTATGAAGGCTAGCAGGAGCTTTAGCTGCAAAACAGCAGTGCCTTTATCATGGAACAAGAGTGTGCAGATTTGAGACAGGGGAACGAGGGAAAAGGGGGTGATGGAGGTGTGAGCAGCAGTGAGTGCTGCTTACTGTGCAAACCTGTTCCCTTCAGTGGCACCTCATCCTCCTCTCCTGCCTCCTCCATGCACTGATCTGATTTTATTTATTTGATGTGGCTTATCAAAATGCAAGATTGTAAGAATTCCTGAAGGGACAAACTGTTTCCTTTCCATCTGGAAGTTTCACTGCAGCCTACAGGATTTAGAAACTCTAATGCTTCTGCGATTCAGAAAGAAAATTTCTGTAGAAGTTGCACTTTTCTGCCTATGCATCAAGAGGCCTGGGAGAGCCCTGCAGAGCTGCCAGTGTTGTTCCCCATTAGCATTTTCATTATAATAATAATAATCCTGCAATTGCGTTCTTATCAGGCAATGTTTAGTACCTCAGTGCAGCAAGACAGCAAAGGCCTCTGTGGAATACATTTAAAAATGTGTAGCCAGCTTGTAAAATATTTTTTCCTAAAGCTGCTTCTGCTTGTACTGAGGATCCTTCCTCGTGGAGCTGTGAAATGGTGCTGTATGAGTGCTTACTGAATAAATACTTGTTTGCTTAACGCTTTGCAGTAGATTCTCCTCAGATATGGAACCACTGTATTTCTTGTATTTCTTTTAATCTTGCTTGGCGCTGAAGGGAAATCTTAATTTTATATGTGGAGGTGTGAGCATTTTATTTTTAGTGTTCAATTACTTACTGTTTTCATCCCCAGAGCTGGGGAGTACTCAGAGCTTTTCCTTTTGAAAGGTAGAACCTCAAGGTGCAGTCTCCCCTCACATTAACTGTGTTGCAATCACTGACTCAAGTTCTTTGCTGTTGGTGAGTTGCTCTGTAATCCGTAACAGCAGCACTTTGTTGTTGCCTTTTTTTCATTCCCAGGTTTTTGTACTGCAGCTTCCCACTATGAGTCTGTGGCACACATCTGAAATGTCTCTCTGCAGCTGTTTGTGGGAACATACAATGTTTTGTGATATTGAAAGTGTTCAATACGAGCATTTGATAAAAGGTGGAGAAGTTCTTTGAGCTGAGAAGTGCAGAATGTCCCCAGCCAGCACTCAGGGCTGCTTGGAGGATGCGTGGGAAATGTGGGGAGAGTCTGACACCTTTTAATCAGTTATTTCACAGATGGTGGTGTCTGAAGACGAGGCAGGAGCTCTGTTCTGGTGGGTAGTTCAGACGCTGGTGCAAAGATGGCAACAGCGTGGCTGTCCCTGTGTTCCCCAACCACCCCAAGTCCTACAAATCACATAGATGGGTTTGTGTGAATTACAGATTTAAAAGGTGTTCCATGCCTCCAAGTGGCAGATTTGGCTTGCAGAGTTGATGGCAATTGCCCTTGGAGGATCCTACCTTTTGGGATGGAGCAGTTTCTGGCATGCAGGATGATGTGGTGCTGATCCTGAAGGTGATGTTGTCAGTCCCTGTTAGCTTAACTTTCTCCCAGAGCTGTCAGTTCAGATTATTCTTCCACTATGTAGCATGCCCTGGTGTGGAAGTGGGATTTCATAACTTGAGAGCCACAGGGTGGTCAGTTTAATCTCCTTCCACCTGTGTACACAAGAGGAGGTCTAGCCACTTCATCTACTGTCTTAAACACTAACATAGTATATATGCAGTTCCCTTTTTCCAATTTTTTTTTTCCTCTCTTAATATTACTTGTGCTGAGTCTGTATCTTGTGTGGTCTGTACACAGGATGTACCTAAGCACTGCTCTTCCAGGTAAAGTCCCTACTTCTTACACCCTTGCGTGGTCCAAACCCCTGATCAGAAAACCCCAAAGCTGAAATACTCCTCCCTAACTTGCCAGGAGGTTTCTGCCCAGACAGGACAGAAAGTGGGCAGTGTTCATGGGCACAGTGAAGAGCAAGGGCACAACTGTTGCCCTTGGGTGTACAGGGAGGAGATAAAAGTATCTTTGCACTCAGTTCATGTTAAATTCAGTGATTGTCATAATAATCCCCTCTCCTCCATCTGTGAGAGGGACAAACTTATTCTTTTATGAAATAATAAAGGAGATTTAGTTGCCTAAAACTTTAAAGCACACAGGTGAATGAGAACTGTCTCTTTTCATGATTATTTTATGTTTGACAGCTTTTTGTCACTTGTGTAGTCCATTACAGGAGACAGATAATTTTCTGTTGACTGTTGTTTATAGAGGTGTTCCTCATAAACTTGTGTTTAAAGTGTCTTCTAAAAATGCTCATTCATAAAAACCCATCTAATTTGGTTTATGGTCCTTTTCAGGAACAACAGAAACTGGCTTGACTGAGAACAGGGATCTGTCACTTCACTACACCCACCCAAATTCAGAGGGAATGGAGTTGAAAGCTTAAGTCTGTAATCTCAGTTGCAATGAGACACAATAGCTGTGAAGCAAGGACCAGATCCCACGCTCCAGTGAGGGAATTGTTGGTTTAGGAGTTATTTGGGACAGATGGGGAGGCTGCTCATCTCCCAGGCAGATCCAGAAGCATCTCTGTGTCCATGTTTCCCTGGGGAACTTTGCTTTCCCCTCTGTGCCTCTTTCACCTTCCTGTGTGCTTTGGAGCAGGGGAATGGGAATTTGTGCGCAATGTGAAATTCTGCTTTGTCTTTTGAGAGCTCCAAAGGACAAATTATGTCTTTAAAGTTTCCATGCAATCCTCCGAGGCTTTCCCCAGACAGAAGGTTCTGAGCATGTGTTTTCAGAGTTCTTCAAAACTGCACATTATGGGAGATGCATCAGCTTTCAAGGACATGGTAGTGTGCAGCCTGATGCTCCTAGCAATCTCTCCTGCCCTGCTTTTCCTCCCCAGACTTTTCTGCAGGGCTGTAGGGACTACTTCCTTCATCAGCTGGGCCTAAGCCTGGGGTAAACACCTCTCCTGTGGTTGTGGTTACCTGCTTTTCCCTCTACAGGGAAGGTCTGTTCTTAATTTTTCAGCTGCACAGTAATAACCCTGTATATGTATTGTTCAGATCTTTGCGAGAACTTTTCTCCACTGAGTTAGAAATTAGCATTTCAAATTCTATGGGGGAGAAGTTGCCAGAGTTTTTTATATTTTAAGCTTAGAGTTTGGAAAAGAATCAAAACATCTAATCCACTTTGCATTCCTTGCTTGGTCTTTCCTCCCTGCCTTATGAATTGGCATCCTTGTCCTTTGGAGGGAGAGCAATATTGTGCAACTTTATATGGCTTCTCTTGTGAAATACCAAAGTAATATTGCAGTGATCTCCAACACCCTTCCCAATAACTGTTAAATTAGCACAAGTGACATGAGGTTCTACTGGAAAGAGTTTATGCTCATCAGCTGCTTTGCAGGATGACCTCTGAATTATTGGCCAGAAAAAATAGACACGGAACTGCTGGGAACAATTTGGGATAGTTCAGTGCTGTCTCTTATACCACTAAAGAAAAGCTGATTTCCGTGAATTAGACAGGTGGTCCCGAATTTGCACCTTGGAGTTAAGTTACTTTCCCTTTCTTTCTTTTCTTTTTCCATCTCCTTTTTGGCAGTTCTCCTTCCCCTGTAGTGACGTTGGAGCTGCTGACTGGGGGGACAGCCTGGCCAGAGCCCAGGGTGGCAGCAGCTCCAGACCCAGGTCAGTGTTGGCTTGGAGGCACATGGAAAAACACAGGGCTACTCTGCGTTTCTGGGGAGAAATGAGCAACTGATACGTTTTTTGCTGCCTGTCAGGGGTAGTAAAACTTCCTTTAAAAACCCTGTATTTAGGGAGATCTGCAAAAGAGGCCTTAAAAATGAAGTCAGTTTAATACTTTGGGTGCTAAAGTGTGAATGTGTGAAAAGCATAGTAAGAATTTCTCACCAGTTGGCGCCTTGTCCTCAGTGGGTGAGCAAGTACTTGATCCATTCTGCATACCAACACCAGGCATTAATTTTAGATCACAGGGACTATGACGAGTGCAGTTTCCAGCTCTTGACTTGCTGTATTTTACTTATTGCAAATAGGGGAAACTGATACGTGAACTTTTTTTACCCCCAGCAAAGGAGGTGGCTGTTTCCACTAGCAAGGGCTTTCCTATCATGAAAGTGCATGCAAAACAAATTACTGCAGAATACAAAACATTATTTTCAACCTTATTTTAAAACAAACAAATGTTCAGAATTTTGTTCTGAAGACGAAGCAAAAAAAATACCATTTAACTTGTGTGATATGGGTTTATTATTCTAACATAAACATCTGTGGAGAATGTGAGCTGATTTTGCTCGCATTTCTTTGGTATAAATAAGCAGTGACTTGGAGCAGAGGAGGATCAGGTCTGCTGTGTGCACTCTCCTGCTGTTCTGAAGGCTGAATTCAGTGCTGCAGAGCTCTCATCCAAGGGATGGATGAGCCTGGTGTGTCCCACGTGCAGCTGAACAGCCGAGCCACCCGCCCGTGCCGGGGCAGCGCTGCAGGAGTCGCAGTGGGGACAGGGCTGACAGTGGGCAGGGTGAGCCTCTGGGCACTGTTCAGCTGCTCTGGTTTGTCCCACGGGATTGCTGGGGCGTAGTTCTGTCTCCTCCCAGCTGATTTATCTTTCGGGAGCAGGCATGGGGATAGCAAAATGCATCTAGTGCATGTATAGTCATAGAATGGTTTGGCACTTTAAAGATCATCTAGTTCTAACCTCTCCATCATGGGCAGGGACACCTTCTGCTAGACAGGGTTGCTCAAAGCCTCGTCCAACCTGGCCTTGAACACTTCCAGGGATGGGGCATCCATGACCTCTCTGGGCAACCTATGTCAGTGCCTCCCCAGCCTCACAGGGAAGAATTTCTCCCTATCTAATCTAAACTTGCCCTCTTTCAGTTTAAAGCCATTCCCCCTTGTTCTTTCACTCCATGTCCTTGTAAAAAATCCTTTTCCAGCTCTCTTGTAGCCCCTTTAGGTACTGGAAGGCTGAAAACCCGACTTGCCCAGCCTGTCTCCAGATGAGAGGTGCTCCATCCATCCCTCTGATCATCTGTGTGTCCTCCTCTGGGCTCGCTCCAACATCTTCATATCCTTCTTACACTGGGGGACCCAGACCTGGATGCAGTAGTCCAGGTGGGTCTCATGAGAACAGGTAGAGGGGGAGAATCACTTCCCTTGAGCTGTTCTTGGGGTGCAGCCCAGAATATGGTTGGCTTTTTGGGCTGCAGGTGCAGATTGCTGATCTCTACTCCAGAGATCCTGTGTTCAGGGTTTGGCCAGTCCTCCACTGGATTTTCAGCGGGCAGGGTTGGGTATATGGCTACCTTTAAAAGCAGGACAGTAACTTCAGTATCTATTCAGGCAGAGAGAGGAGAAAGAATGAGAAATACCAGGAAAAGGAAATGCATGTCTCTGTGCCATGCAGAGCAGCTGAGATGAGCCCCTGTGCTCACAAAGCCCTGAGCTCCAGCTGAGGCCAGCACCCAGCCGGGGCCATCGATAGCTGCCATCCCCGCGGGCCCTGGAGCACGGAACGAACGGGAATCCTGGGAGAGAGCCCGGCCCCAGCCCGCCCAGCCCGGCCCTTGTTTTCATCTCCCTTCACAGAAAAATTATTTTAGATCATCTCATCATTTTAAACATTTGGTAAGTGTTAATATACTTTCAGCTCAGTGGAAATAATCACCATATGGCTGTAAGATTTGCCATCTGTCCAGAGACGCTGGAATACAATTAGTCCATGTAGTCCATTTATCAATCTATAAGTGACAATATTCACAGTCCTGGCAACTTGGGCTGCTGACAGAATCAGCACTTGCATAGGCCTACCTGTCTGCCCTTATTACATCAATATATAAATGAGATGTAAAAAATCCCATCATTCAGCTGTGTCCTTCACCCTTGACCGAAAGGAAAAAGTCTGTATTAGTGTAAATGAGACTGAGGAAATGGTATGCCTCAATTTTTGTAGTCCTAATTGCATTTTTTAATGTCTAGTAGACCTTAATTTCATAAGGCAAAGCCAGATTTATGTGCAGTCTTTCAATCAAGAAATACCAGCAGGACAGAGTATATCACAGGCAAAAAAAAAAAAAAAAAAAATCTGTACTCTCCTGTTGTATTAATTTCCAAGCCACAAAAAGCTAAATACTACAAACGTGAGAAAAGTCATCATTAGCATCATACAGGTAAGAATTTATTTCCAAGGTTTCTTGTTTGACTTCAGAAAAGCGAGAAGAGAGTTTTTCAGCAGAGTGAATATATTGTTTTAAAAGGTCAAGGCCTTCTGGTTTTAAAGCTGTTAATGATCTGACATTATACGAGTTCTGACTTTTGTCTGCTCTTGCCAATCTCTCCCTTGGCCTGTGTCCTAGCTTGGCTCCTCAGGATTGTCACCTCCTTAAAACTGGGGTTAGATTTGGAATAGCTAATGCATATTGAGAAAATAATTTGAATGTTTTATTTGGTTTTGCATATTACCCAAACTCATCTTGCATAATAAGTTTATAAAAGGCATGTGTACTATGTTTTGTTTATTCTACAAATTTTCAGACAGCCCACACTAATTTTTGTGACTCTGCTGACAGGAAAATACAATTTTTTGGCATATTTGCTTTTAACTGTAGTTATGGAACCTGCATAGCTTGAAAAATGCTGATAGATGAAATTAAATCCTTCCATACCCCACACTTTGTATAACCTGTACACAACCTACAATATTGGAGGCATTGACATGCAGAAATCAGAAGTGCCAGGGAATGGGTCTATAGGGATCACAAATAGGTGAATATTGAGGTTCAGGAAGTTCTGGAATAAGTTCCCCCCATTATTACCTGCAAATATGTACACTCTGCAGTGTAAGCAGGTTGCAGGGATTTAGTTTTGTGGGGTTTGTGGCAAGGGAAGTGGTGGTTTTTTTTTGTTTTGTAGATACTGTGTTGCTCATAAATAACCTTTTGGTGAAGTTTTTCAGGTTAGTATTCTGTCTGAAACTCAGGAAATTGCCAGAGGATCCTCACTTTTACACCAGGGCTGCTGACAGCTTTTTATACCAACAAATAACGTACATATCTGAGATCTGTACTGTAAATCTGACGGCTACAGATGGTGTTGTATTTTTAAAGATCAAAGTGAATAATGTTAGCTTCTAAATGTTTGAAATTTCCTTTGTATTTTTAACTTGGAGCAGAAGAAATGTGTCATTCCGTTATCCTATTGGCTACTAGGAAGTACATGGGTGCCAGGATCCGTGTCCCCAGTTCCTGAGAGAGCTGCTGCCTCTGTGCAAGCAGCAACCAAGGCACTCTGCCTCTTAATTCTATTATCTGTTAAAATCTCCAGAAAATGGGAATCTGCTTCTTTTCAGATGGTCTAATACAAACTGCATTGAGTGGGGACTGAGGCTGGCTTTAGCCATCTTTGTGCCCAGCACCCTGCCCTTGCCAGCTGCAGCTGTGGGGTCCCTGGCTGTGAGCACAGGGGCTGTGCTTGCACTGGAACCTCTCTTTCCTCTTTTTAATACACTGTCTTTGGTGCTCTTGGCCACATTTGGTGGTTTTTGTCTTCTGGATGGTTTGCTGTAGAAGGAGGCTGGTAGGATGAAATCCCTCTAAACACGGCAGGGCTGTTGCCAGCCTGGTGTTGTTCTCAGCACAGGCAAGTCAATACATGCACTCAAAACCCAGTGTGGGCATTGCTTTGCATCTTTCTAATCTCGCACAGAGCAATTTGCTTATCCTTTTAATTGCTTTTAATTTTTACATCCTTAAGTTTCATTAAAGCCTTGTATTAAACCATCTGTTGGTACCTTTTCCTTGCAGCCTCGTGGAGTGCTCAGAGCTGAGGGTGTTGTTGCCCCAGGTGCTCTGGCAGCAGCCTGGCTGTCCCAGCACAGGGCACAGCCGTGTCCTGCCCGTGCTGCTGGCACGTGGTGGTGGCCACCAGGACAAGCAGAGCCCTGTCGTTTGCTTCTGACGTTACAGCTGGCAGAATTCCTTATTTGATCCTTCAGGCAGTAGATCAAAAAGAGTTATACAACTTGTTCTTTAAACTGAACTGATTGGCTTTTTTTCTTTTTTTTTTTTTCTCCCCTAGTGTAAGTGGAAGAAAAGCCTCAGGGGAGAGCATTTGAATAGGGCATGGGAAAGCATATCGATAATTACATGCATGGATTAGTGCACAAAAGCACTCCCCTCCAAGGATCTGCTCAGTGCTGTGGCGTTTGAAATAATGGAGTGTTTAATCATATTATTTTGCAATACTGAGGCTTTGATTACGCCACTGATTGAAATCAGCTTTTCAGATTGCTTTGTGTGAAGATATCCTCATCAGCCCTGCAAACTCCTGTAGCATGGGAGGAGAAAAAGTCATAAAGATGCTGCCCTGGTGGTGTCAGTGGGTTTTACATGCACACACGTGGTCTTTCATTCCAGTCTTCTGTTTGTAGGTATGGTGTGTTTTGATCATATATTCTCTGAAATTTACTTCCTTCATTTTGTAAATAGACATGAAATAGCCCATACAGCCTTAAAGTACCCCGAGCCTTCTGCCATGCAGAGGTACAGAGGATTAAAAGTAGTAATAAAGATCCCACTATTGCATAGAAGGAGTTTCCTGCTTGTTTATAAAGGCAAAATAAATTCCTTCCCAAGGCCAGCTGCATGGGGCAGACTTTGGTCCAGGCAGGCATGTCCATGATCCAGAGCTGGGCATCTGGGACATCCCCTCGTGGCCTTGGTCCGTGCCAGGATGGAGACTGCAGGGCAGGCACTGGGAGGGAATGTGCTCCTGCAGACCTGCTCTCTCCACTCCAGGCTTTACACTTCCCATTACAATGGCATTTCTCCCTGAAATATTACAATGCAAACATTGTGCCACAGAGGAGGCTGTGCTGAAAGCATTAACTCCACTGGAGCTGGGGTGAAGACAGAGGATGTAATTTTTAGCCAATCCAGAGCAATGGGATGACTTTGGGGGGCTGTTCACGTGCTGATCCAGCTTCATTTGTCACGAGGGTGGGAGAGGTGCTGGGTGTACACAGAGTACAAGTGTTTTTTCCAATTAAGAGAATTTCAATTCACGCCTTTGCAAATGGGAGGCCGTGGTAACCTTACTGAGGTGCAGATTTATGGCTCCCCTTTAAATGTCTTCTCAGAAAAGAACTCTGAAATGATCACTTATACCACCAGTTTCATGCATGTGCCTCAACTTGTTTTTTTCCAATAAGTAACCTTAGCTGTGGAGGTTAGTTCAGGGTCCTCTCAGTTCCTGTCACTTGTGTATGAGTGTTTAATCACAGTGTCTTGAAAGGTTAATAGACCTCTGGAGATAGTCCCAAAATAAAGTATGAGCTTCCTCAGTGCCCAAGTTAAGCCTTTTAATTTGGATATTGGCTTCATAAAGGTGCAGTGGTGTTGTGAGGCCTCACAGATGTTACAATGATTTTCATACTGAGAGCTTTTGTCCTGAAGATTTATTCTTTTTGGATTTACTGAGGTGTAAATCAAAAATGAGTTTAATTGATGTCTGTGCTTTTAACAGACAATTCTTTAGCTAGCTAGTTTTATTCTAATTTTTTTTCTGTCTTAAGTAACTGTAACTATTATGTTCCCTAAAAATGCAAGAAGCACTTTTGCTAATTATATTCTATTGAAATAATAATGCCTGTAAATGAAGGGAGCTAAAAAGATGGATTTTTTTGCACGAATTCAATGTATTTCTGCAGGTGAGTTGATATCAAATCTAGTATCAAGTGGCCACCAGAGAATCATGACTGGATATTTGAATGAGTTGTGTGACCTTGCTCTTGGTTAACACTGCTGCCAGATGCAGCACTTCAACCACATCACGAGGAGCTTGGTCTGCCTGTAAAATAGGAATTTCAAGAGTGAAAAGAAGGACTTTGAGTAAATTTTATTTTTAAAATAGCTGTTTGTTTCTCATTCTATCTCTTAGGGGTAGTGTACTTTTTGTCCCAGCAGCCTGGGTTTTCCAGAGGTCATTCCCTGTACCTTCCACACTTTTGGAAGGGAATGTCACCTGGAGCACAGGGCTTGACCAGCAAGTACTGACTATGGCACTTTCAGAGGTGCCTGCATGCTTTTCTTTTTTTACAGAGAATAAAGAGCAGCAAAACCTGTGTGCAATTGCACAGCCCACTCTAGACCAGTTCTCCCATCCCCATTTACAACTGATAGTAAATCCTCCCTCTCTCTCAGCCCTGAACTGCTCAGGGTTATGTCTCCATCCTTACAAGTAATTTTTGCTGTGGAAATAAGTGTGGGGAGGAAGGATTGTTTGCAGTGCAGGACCAATAGGAGCTGCAGGCTGGTGGTTTGCAGGCACCCCATCCCACCTTCCTCCACACTGTGGAGGAGCAGCTGTCAAATGCACTGAGAGCTTCTCTCTGCTCTGCACAGACTATTAATTCTTTTTTGTTGAGTGGTGAATATTCAGCTGTCGATTTAGCCTTTTGAATTCATGTCGTCAGAAACTTCCCTGGGTAGATGTGGTATAAAGCTGCCCTGCAATGGTAGTGATAGCAGAGCTGCAGAGAGGAAATGAGGTGATGAATTTTATTTCCAGGCTTGCTCCTGGCTCTGTTATCCTGGGATGCCATCTCACTCTCCATGGCTGTTTCCTCAGGTGTAAAATGGAGCCATTACCCACCTGCTCTCCTCATGCTGAGTTTTGCACCCTTGCAAGTTGAAGCAGGCTCTCCTTTGCTGTGCAGGTTGTGTGTGCTGGCAGCTGGCACCAGAACCTGCCCCTGGCAGCTCAGGGGAGCTGAGTGACCTGCATTAATTAGCATATGGCAATTTGGGAAGGGAATAAACTGCCTGCTCTCACAATGCCAGTTTGCTGCTACCATGTCCAAAAACTGCCCAGATTTAGTGTCTGCCTCTCCCCAGCTCTGTGTAATGCCTGTGCTGAGTGGGCCCAGGCCACTGTCCTGGTCCCTGACCCCAGCCATGAGCTGGGCACTGATGGATGTTGAGGTGACAGCACCACTGGGCTGAGACAGCTGAATTTGCTGTTTTTGTAGCACAGGGGGTGCACTTGTCTTGACTGGAGTGTGTGCAGTGAGGTCAGAAGGGGTTCTTTGACTTCATCCTCGGTCATCATTAAGAAACTCATTTGTGTGGTTCTCTTTTCTTCTGAAAAGATTTGATCCAAGATGGCACAAGTGTTGAATGCATAGAGGTAACAGGTTGGAGGATAATGAACTGTAATTTTTGCTTGGAGCAAAGATTAATATTGTGTATAAACTACAACCACTGTGCTAATTGCTGTGTGTGACACCAGGAACTGCAGCTTTTCCCCACAGCAGTTATGTCTTCATCAGAGGCCTGCCTTTACTTCAATTTTGGTGTTTTGGGGAGAGGGGTTGGTTGTTTTTCAGTTTGAGATGTGCATGTATACACAAGTGACTAGAATTACAAGTAGATAATCTATTTTCACAGGTAATTTTTAGGCATCATAACTTGTCTGGACTTTGATCAAGATGAGTATTTCAAATGGGAGAAAAATCTCCATCCATGATCTAAATAAATACAAATGGCACTCCAAAGTACAATATATGTACAGAGAGGATTAATTCTTTTCATTGCACCGTCAGGCAGTAGTAGCAATGTTCAATCCAAACAACTATTGGCACCAATTTTATCATGTTGTGTTTAGCAAATACTGTTTTTGTATTGTGATCAGTGATGGGGGATATGTCACAAAGCAGGATTTTGCATTTGCTTCTACTCTTCTTTCTTGAGAGATCCTCATTATCTAATACTTGTTAAAGCAAATCACTGCAGATCTGCTGGCACTGTCAGGTATTATAAACTCAATGTGTGCATGATGCTGGGCTGTAGCAGCAAGCACCACGTTCCAAAATCTCTGCGCTGATGTCTGCAGGCATCTGCATCCTCCACCAAATGGCAGATGTATGAAGACATGTGCTTTTAAAAAAATATTTTTATTTTTATTAGGCAGTTAATGCAAAGTTGTCTACAGTTAGTGTGGGGAGAGTGCAAATAATCCTGTGCTGTAAACTAGGAATCCTTATCCCAGAAACGTTCAGCAATCTGCTAGTGAAAGTTTTAAAAAGTGTGCAATTAGTGGTTTTACCTCCAGTGGAGTACCAGAGCTCCTGTCACAAATATACTTGATGTTCCAGATCCTATAAAAATTATTTTTTCCCAGTTAGTTCGTGGTCAGTGCATCCCCTGATGCTCACTGGGCGCTTTGGGCATTTGGATGTGTCTGGGTGCTGATCCCGCAGGCACCCACATCAGTCACTGTGTTTTCCTTACTAGCAAAAAGATTGCTGTAGAACAGAATGTTCACTCATCAGAGCCTGGTCTGGAGCTGGCTCCATGTCCCCACACTCGGATCCAGGATCCCTGGCTCTCCCACCCAGCTGGAGCTCGCTGTGCCACGGCTCCATCGGCCACCAGCATCCCACAGCCCGGAGCATGCTGGCTGCCAGGCACCAAGGACTCTTTACAGCTGGAGTGATTTAAATCACTGGTTGTGCTCATGATTCAAGTGATAAACAAGGAAATTTGAATTAAATAATTTGAACTTTCCCTAAGTGAGAGCTCATTCCCGCTGATTAGGAAGAGGAATACAAAACACATGGCATGCAGCTAGTCACACACTTGTAAAATTTGGCATGGTTGTATATTAACCAGAAAGTGATACTGTATCTCACACAGCTGTGAAGCACTTAGTTAGCTTGAGAATTTGTGGCTTGCTTTTTAAATTCTTCAGAAAAGGTTAATGACATTAAAGGACGTTGTTTTTTACTTGAGATTTCGCTCTTACGAAGCAAGGACAGAAATTAAAGGTCGACTAAAATGTGTAAAACCATTGCTTGAAAATTGCAATTATATTTATAAAACATGATTGCTATATTTAATTTTAAAAAAGCATTTTCTGTCTTAAATTATATTACCAAATAAAGAATTATTAGGTGTGATTTTCTACTTTTCATGTTCAGTTTTTCAAGCAGCTTTACTCTGAGCAGTGGCTGTTACTGTCAAATTGATTTTCAAACAGTTTGGTTTTTTTTTAAGAGTATTTAATCAATCATTAACAACTTTGGTTAAAATTCATGAGATTTTAAATATTCATAAATTCTCTTTGCCTTCATGTGTGGGTCCAAGCCTGGCTGCTGCTCCTCCCTCCCCGGGCAAACTGGCAGCCTCACAGAACACAGAACAGCTCACAGGTGTTGAACCATGCAGAATGTGCTGCTGGAATTTCAAGTTAGCTTTGCTGTTGTTTTATCATGAAAGCTGATAAATCTCTGATAAAATGAAAAGGAAAGGAACCCTGAGAAACAAAGTCATTCCTCTACCGGTCAAGTGCTTTCTTGAACGTAGAAAAGTTACAAGTGAGTAAGACAGAATAATCATTCTCAATCTGGGGCTCTGTAGGGCCGTGGTGAAGGATTTTAGAAGTACCTAATTTAGTGTTTCTCTTGAAAATTGGGTGCCAGAGTTTCACAGTTGCCTGTGTGTGGCTCACTGGTCAGAGGAGTTTGGGATGCAGGGCACGTGTCCCCGTGCTGAAGCTGCGCCTCTGGAGTTGGTCAGTGCAGTTGGCTTTGCCATCCTGCTGAGGTGTGTGGGAGGGTGGTGGCACCAGCTCCTGGTGCTGGATCTTGGGCTCCTTGGGGCAAGAGCTGGGCACAGAACTGCAGCAGGGCACACACAGCCACAGAAATGCAGCTTCTTTTTAGTTATTATATGGCAACGCCAGGAAATCCAGGAGGTTGTGTTCTGGGGGTGCTTTCTCTTCTTCAGGGACTCGAAAATCAGTCTGGGGGCTTTGCTGACCTTTAGAGCATCCAAATGGCCCTTCCAAATCTGAGTCCCAAATAAAGGCCAACAGATCAGCTACCTCAAATGATTTAAAGTGTTTAAGTTTACACATTGCCTTTTCTTGTCTTTAATAATTTATCAACCAGCATGCTATCACTGTGACACAGAAATACAAAATGCAGGTGGGCTTTTTTGTTGTTGATAATCATAGGATTAGACACAGAGGTTTTTCCTTTACTTCTTAGCAAAGGAATGAATGGATAGATGGATATTGGCAGCCCTGAGCTTCACTATCCATTGATTTATCCACTTGGATGTATGTATACAGCTCCTGTTTCAACAGTAGCACCTTCAGTCAAGATTCCTGAACAAATAGATAATTGTGGGGCCTTTGCCTTCATTCTACTTTTATTATCTCCAGATTTACTTTATATGGTTACTGCCCCTACTGCAGAGCAGCCAGGCATAGTTTTTACAGTGTTTTCTGGTGTAGTGAAGATAATGTGATAGAATTAAAGTTGTTTGTGGAATTGGTTTGCATGGAGGAAAATTCCTAACATTTAGACTACAATATTAGGTCGTACTACCCTGTTTTCAGTAGAGTCAACTGAAAATACTGAACTATGTAAAAGGCAAAAAAATTTCAAAATTATTTTTCACTCCAGGAATGTACATTTCTTAAGAGAGTAAACATCCTGGGGGAAACTTACCCTCCCTGAATTTATTACAGACAAACTCCATGACCTTTGTAGGTGTTACAACACTAGTCCTGTGTAATGGCTGGATAATGAATGTATTTAAATGGACAAGGAAAGTTTTTAAAATCTGAAGGAAACCTGCCCCTTCTTTCTGCCCGTCTGAAGATGGTGCTGATATTGGCCTGTGAAATGAGAGCTGGGTTCAGCAAGTTACTGATAAGGGAGAACTGAAGCAAATGCTCCTCTTTGACAGCTGTAATATGACAGTCCCATTGTCACTTCAATTTATTTTGAATAAGTGTTTTACATGGTTCAGCAGAGCTGTCTGTCCAGAAACCTGCAAGCCCCTGGAACAATGTAGAACTTAGTGTTAAGTCTTGCAAGGAGAAATCCACTCTTTCATTTTCTCCCTCCTGAGGCCTTGCTGGGCTTTGCAAGTTCACTCAGTCTTTCCTGAGCCAATTCTACTCTTAAATCACTTCATCTGTTTGATATTTGCAGATTTACTCCCCTCAATTTTAATTTAAATTTCTGGGTGGTAGCTCTATTGTAGGACCATTGGTTTTGGATCCTGTCGTAATTCTGTCAATTGCTATTCATGATGTAATATTTTGTATGGGTCAGGGATATATTGAGTGGTACACTTAATATAAAACATTATATGGTGTAGCCTTTAAAAACCAAAAGCATGAAAATGCATATTACAACTCAGTAGAGCTTGCTTTGCAGTTCACTTCTGCTGCTAAACTTGGATTAAAGGTGTAGTTGGTGGTGAATTCAGTTTTATGGCATTTAAGAAAGGCTTAATTCTGATCTTTAACCTAGATGACTTTGTATGTATCGCATTTGGATCTTTTGTTCCTGCGTCTTCTCTGCTTTTCTGTGTGATTTGCTTGGTCACACCTGGAAGGTAAAACAAAACCCCTCCTTTGTATGCACAGTCTTCTTGAGGAGAAAAACCATCCAAGGAAGGCTGGTGTTGAGGAACAGAGTGTCAGGGGTGGTGTGTCACCCACTGAGAGCTGAAAAGGCAATATCTGTATCAGCACTGAAGTTTGGTTCTGTTTCTTTTCCCCCCTCACTCCCCAGGTTGATTGACTGGTTTGCATCTAATGAAATTTTCATGCACATGCACAGAACAATGGGATTCCGAGGGGAGAGATGAATATTTCAGCAATTATAGCATGCCTGTATGTCACTGGAGTCCTTGGTGCACCCACGGCGGAGCCCTGGCTGGAGGTGGCAGTTCACAGGAGCAGCAGCAGCAGGGGGAAATCCAGCTGTGGGGGTTTGCTGCTTTTGGCAAAATACGTGGATGGGAAAAGAAAGAAAGAATGCATGTGAATGTCCTTTCCTGGAAGGAAATATTTTGAGGAATAGGTGGGTACGGAGGTAGTTTAACATGGGCAGAAAAAAGCCAGTTTTTTCTTGGGCTATGGCAGTAGCTGTAGGGTGCTGAACGTCACTTAGTGATGCCAAGGAAAGGTGCTCAAGGCTGGAGTGTGGCTTGGCAGTGTCACTGCTCTGTCTTTCCTTTTGGGGGATGGCAGGTGCTCTCTGCCTTGTGCTTTCAATGTGCCTGGTCAAGGCTGGGCTGCTGGGACATTTCACCTTCCGCAGACTCATGCATCCATTTCTCCTGTCCCTCCCTATTCCAGAGAACAGCCCATCTTCACCACCAGAGCCCATGTCTTCCAAATTGACCCCAGCACGAAGAAGAACTGGGTTCCTGCAAGCAAGCAGGCTGTAACTGTTTCCTACTTCTATGACAGCACGAGAAACAGCTATCGGATTATCAGTGTGGATGGAGCCAAGGTAGGAGCGGGAGGGACCCGGCGTGTTTCCGTGGGACTGCCAGCCCTGGCTGAGCACACACAGGGGCTGCATTGAACACATACAAACACTCCATCTTTTATGTAATCCACTGTGGAGACTGGCAGTGATAATTGGAAAAAAACAGACCACTAAAAGTGATTTTGCCCGGCTCAGTTGATTTTATCTCTGATGAATTTGGGTTCGTGATAAGTGAGCCAAGAACTTTGAGTGTCCAGATTAAGTCGGCAGCACAGTATCTGAAACAGCCACCCATATAAGGGTAGATAAGGCTGAGGCCTTTTGGGTGATAAAAATATTCTTTTTAAAAGGAACGAGGAGACAGATACATGCAGACTGTAGCTTTTGATGTAAATGTCAGCTGCATTTTCGCTTTTGCCTGGCTGAATTATTTACAGTTTAGTACTTAATTTTCTTAAGCTTTCACACTGGAGTTCATCAGCCTTAGGTGACAAGTTAGGCATGAAGGCTCTTCCCCCAACCCTTTTGTTAATTTGTTTTGCATTACCAGAGAGTGTGCTCAAGTATTTGCTGTAAGAATCCAAATCAGTTGGTCTGAATAGCTTGCTCAGACAACTGTTTTTATTACAAACTACATTTATCCCTCTGATTAGTCCCTCCAAAGTCACTTGTTGGGTGACCACTTTCCCCTAGCAGACCCCCAGTCAGAGGGATAAATGAAAACATTTTGCTCATGTACAAAAATCATCGGTCATTTCCGTCAGAGCACAAACCACAGGGTAACAAGATGACTTTACAGCCTGTTTATCTGGGTTCCTGTTTGGATAAGGATGTTAAAATATCACTGTTCTGGGAGATAGAGATCACAGAAATCATCCCTTAATAAAGCTTTTCTATTTGTCATGCCTATTTCACATACTTGTTTTTCCAAACATCTCCTGTGCTATATTTGGTTACATATTGGCTTATAAATCTGCCATACTGCCTGCTTTAATTGATGGTAATGTTTCATTGACACCAGTACAGCATTAATATTTGCCCATCACGGCGCTGTCTGCTCATTCCCAGGAATGTTGCAGTTTGCAGCTGGCACACACAGCCCCTGTGACTGCTGGGGGGGCTGAGCCCCCCAGATCTGCTTACACACCCTGGATGCTTGTGCTGAGCCTGCTGCTGGTGGGCTGGTGGCTTTAGAAGCCTGGGCAAGTGCCATTTCCAAGCCAAAACTGCTGCGCTCACAGCAGTGGCTCGCTTGATTTGTGGGTGTGCATGCATGCATTAAGACCAATTAATGAAAACAATGTAATTACTGTGTGTGGCGGGGGAGGCTGCAGGGGCAGCGTATGGCCACAGCCAGAGGTCCTGCCCAGAGCTGCAGAGTGTGTGCAGAGAGCAAGCTGGGCACCCAAGCTTTGCTCTGTCACCTGCTCAAAAGACACTCAGAGGGAACATTCCCCCCCGTCCCCCCCATTTTAACATGTCCCAGGAGAAGGTGAGCTTGCCATGATTAGAATTCTCCCCTGGGGCTCTCCAAGCAAGAATCAATTGCTGGCCACATAAATTATTCCTCTTGTATTGAATCTTTGCTGATTAAGGAACAGGTCAAGAATAGATGCCACCTTCATGCTCACCTCTGGAGAATCCGGTGACCCTGCCTGTCCATTTTAAGAGTGCTAATTGGGGAGAAAACCTCAGTGTTTATGCCAAAAAAAAAGTTTAAAGTTGCAATATTCCCTTAAAACTACTATTGTTTAGTGTTTTGACCTACTTTTCCAGGCAAAAATGAAACTGGGTAGAACTGTAAGGAAGAATATAGACAGCTTCAGATGATGATGTCCTGCTTTCTGTACATCTCATTAGAACAGTCTTCTGTGTCTCGGCAAGTACCAGATGGATTAATGTGACAGCATGACTGTGGGCATAAGTTATGTCTGCTTTAAGGACAAAAAAGCTGAACCTCAAGCAAATGAAGGGACTTTTCCCTAGAAGGAAGGCAGTGATGAAGGATGTGTATCTCATACAACTCTCCATCCTTGTCTGCTCTGCAAAGGGGCTGTTCTAACCATTTATTTTAGACAAATATATATGATTCATATTGGCTTGCAGAGAAATTTTAGTTAAATCCAACTTGTATGAAGATGTTGGATTAATTTGGGGTTCTTTTTTTTACCTTATATTGACATTACATACTAACGATAAAAGTATTTTGAAGTGATCAAGAATACAGGGTACTTCACTTATATATTGGTCATCACCTGGTTGCATAAGCTTGATTTTACTTGTAGCATTCAACATGTCACCCTGGGCAGGGTTGAATTCCCAGTGTGTGGAGGAGCTTGGAGCTGGCAGAGCACGGGCAGGCTGTGCAGTGTCACCCCTGTGAGGCTGTGCGGTGTCACCCCTGTCAGTCCTTTCCTCCTGGAGCAGCACTGACCTGATGGGCTATGATCCTTGCAGGAGGGGCTTCCTCAGGCAGCTGCTGCTGTCCTCAAAGGTCCAGACCCTCTGCAGAGCCCTGTCCTTCAGTCCCATCCTCTCTTGTGTCCCTGTCTCCTCCCTGTCCCTTGTCCCCACACACCCGGGGTGCAGGGCAGAGGGGAGCAGAAGGATTTAGCAATGGGCTCAAGGTGGGGATTAAGGGAGCTGCTGGGCCCGTGTGTTTAAAGGTGTAAATATTGGTAACTCAGTTTGTGAGCCTGGCTGGCAGAGGAGCTGCCTGGCTCTGCTCAGCACAGCACAGCACTGCCTTTGCCTTACTCCTTGGGGAAGGACAGGAGAATGTGGATGCTGCACATGGGTGGGAAAAATGGAATAGAGAGTAGGGTAAAGATAGGAAGCAGAGTGAATTCTAGGGAGCCTAACTCTTCCCTTGCAGAGGAGTACTCAGGACTCCAATATACAGGCCAGCCAGGAGAGAGCATACGCCTGCAAGTTCCAGGTTTCTTTCAAATTCTCCCATCCCAATAACAAACCCATTAAAATACCTGGGGAATGAAGCACTGCAGAGAGGAAACCCTAGATTCAAAACAGCTTGTACCACTTTAATTCCTTGTGTTTGCCAAGCTAAAGACAATAGCTCTTCTAATTCCTCTGTCTTTCACAGAAAAACAGGTCCTGTGGACAGGGGCCTACAGTTTATAGCAGAATATTTGACAGATACCATGTGAGAATTTGCTGGATGATCTGAACCAAGATACCATGACCAAACAAGGGAATAGATTAGTATATATTTTAATTACATTATAATTGACTTGTATGTTGTCAAGCAAGTAATTTCATCATGTTTTAAGAAGTTTTTAGCCAGAGGCTATCTGCAGCATAATGAATGCTGGAGGAAATGATACAGTAAAATGCAAGGGCACACACTGATTCAGAGTTAATGAGGCAGCCAAGAGGCTTCACCCTATGAAAGTGCTCAGTGTTGTGGACAAAAGTCAACCCTGTTGAAAGAAGACAGAATATGGTGATGATGCAGGGAGAATGTGGATTTCTAAGTGTCCAGTTGCTGTGCAGTGTGTGGGGAAAGCCATACACAGGGCTCCTCATTAAAAGTGGCCTACACTGCCTTGCTTTTTGGAGGCAAAAAGGAAGTTTGACATATGAAAATTATGCAGACCAATAGCCTCTGTCTTCCTCAGGAATAATGCATGGCAGGACCCTGGCTGGTGGGTTTATTTATTTTTTATAAACTGAAATTACATGTTATCCAAACAGTATAGAGAAGAGGGAAAGGAATTTGAGATGGAAATATAATCCCTCAGAAACAGGCCTCTGCCCTCTTTTCAGATGTCCACGTTGTATTTCTATAAAACTTGGGGTTGCAACAACATCCTTTTTCTCTTTTGAGAAATGAGCTGTTAATAAGGAGCATAAAGCTAGCTTAAAAATTAATAGCCAGCAATAAAGTGCATAGTGAGACATCCTGAGTTGGCAGCAGCAAGGAAAAGTGACGCAGCAAGAGTCATCACAGGTGCCAGTCCCCAGGTTCTCTGAGAGATGCTTAAACAGATGACTAGAAAAAAATCAAAATCAGGCTTTAAAAAATGACTACATTGCAAGAGTAACAGTGGAAAATACATTATAAAGAAATAAAGACTGTGTTTCAGAGGAAAAAACCAGTGAGGTGACGCTCATTCCCAGTTACTAGTTAATTTAAGACTTTATTACCTGATAATTACCTCGAATATTGGAGATCAGAGCTAAGTTGGGCATAAGTGTGTGAAAGTATTGAAGACAGAACCAGAAAAATTGCTGTGCTGGGAAAGCAAAATCAGTGGGTCTGTTTCTGAAGCAAATTGCAATTAGTAAGAATAAGAATGTGGGCCAAATTTTGCCAATCAGTATTCACATGGTGTTCCCCAAAGTGAATACAGTACATTCTGTGGTGTGATGAAGCTGTTTGATCGAGTGGCATCTATGCAGGGGACAGTGTGATTTACAGAGGACAATGAAGCTGGCAGGGACACAGCCCCAGCAGCCTGTGGCAGCAGATATTTAGGGAGGTAAGGAGGGCTGATATGAAAATCTGCTCATAGTTGATGTATTCCCGTCTTCCTCTGTTCCTGTACCAGGGAACTAATTGCTGCCTAATTTAATAGCTGCCCACCTCTTTATAACCACACTTTTCTTGTCACGACTGGAGGCAGGTGTCCTCAGCACACAAAGAGGAAATTGAGTTCTTCCAGTGATGTGTTCAGAGGCTCAAAACAGATCTTTTTCTTTGCCCATGGAAAAGGAATTATTTTAAGGCATAGTTGTTAAAAATATCCTAGAGTATTTTGCCAAAAGGTGACTCTTAGATTTCAGAATCTTTTCTTTCAAAGGAAAACAATTACAGGGTATGGTAGCACAGATGAAATTCCTTTATCTGGCTAGATATTTTCATTCTTGTTTTTTCTTCCATTGACGTAAATTCAGCCATTAAACCAATAGCAACTCTTTTCACAGGAAAAAACCTACCAAGTAATTTATATATTACAAAATTTTTGGCACTGAATTATAAAAGGCTTCTGGCAGGGTGTACCTCCCTAGGGGTCTGCGTTGGTGTGGCAGCATTTAACTCTGCCTCTAGGACCTCATGTGTATGATTTGTGACAATGTGTGGCAGCAGCAATCAAAATATTGGCTTCTCACTTGGCATTCAGAGTGTCAGTGTGTGTTCACTGGACCCCACACCCCATGAAGTGGGTGCAGTGATGTAGGGTGTTTTATTTTTTAAATGCTTACCTTTTCTTAAATACCTACGTTTTATAACCTAATTTTTCAGGTTTGATAGTTTTGGATGTTTTACAGCCAAAGATAAAGGGATGTAAAAGTAAATGAATAGTGACCTTATAAAGTGGTGTGTAGGCTTTTCTTTTAATGTCTATAGGTAAATCCTGAAATTCTATTATTTTGAAAGGCGTGGGTGAGGGTATTTGTGTGTTTTGTCAAAGGGAGTAAGATTCTTTGCTTTCTAGCTTTGCCTGCCCTAGTTTTATTTATGGCCCTGCTTGTCAGAGTGCCGTGTGCTGTACCCAGGAGGGGCATGGTGCTGCTGGAGTCCCAGCCAGCTGCCCTTTGCCTGCTCAAATGCCAAGAGGTCCCACTCCTCACCCTGAAAATTATTTTGCTGACTGCAGCACTGGCAGGACTATGATTTCCAGAGAGTCCCTGCTAGTAAAATCTGATTAAAATACAATATTTTTTATTCCATCTTTTCAAAGCTTTTTCTCCCACCAATGCGTAACTGAGACAGAGATTTCTTTTTTTTCTGAAACTTTTTCTGCCATGCTGTTTTTGCCCTCCAGTTTCTTCCAGGTTGGGTGGGAAATCTTTTCTGGTGGTCCCAGAAAAATTGGATGGGGTGTTGGGGGGGGAGGGCGGAGTATGAGCTCAGTATTACTTAAATGTCTGACCCTGAGAACCAACATGGAAAGGATTTCATCTAAAGGCAGCATGTGACACTCTGGTGACCTTTCCTCAAAAGGCAGCATGTGACACCATGCTGGGGGACACATCCAGTTTAAGGGTGACACTGCACTAGGGCCAACCAGTGCAAAGGGGGCCAGGTTTTGACCTCTGAAGGTCTGATTTCACTGATCCAGTATTTGTGCCTTCTTGTCCATGCCTTCATAGGTTGTAAAAGAAGATTTCCAATACTGGTCTGGCTGATTACTGTAATACAGGAATTCAAGCATATTTGAAGGCCATCATAACAGTGTGTTATTTCATGACCTATTGGAGCTAATTTCAATGTCAATTTAAGCACTGTAGATGATACCAGAGTCAACAGATGGAACTAATTAATGCCACATATAAAAATTATACTATAGATTTTGGAATACAAAGTATGGTATAAAATAGAATTTTAGTGCATAGTCCTGTCTTCCAGTGTGCATTGTGTGTGTGCATGTTACAATAAACATCTCATTTCTTTTATGCTACTATGCTTTCATGCTCTGCTGAGATGACTATTAAGTAAAAACACTAGTTGTGGGTTTATGATTTCCTTTATACATTATGTAATCACACAATCATAAAATGTCCTGTGTTAGAAAGGACCCACAAGGCTCATATCAATTTCAACTCTTGGCTCTGCACAGGTCCACCCCAAACTGATAATAGAATATATAAGAATAGGATAGATAATTACTATTGAATAATACAATAGTATCAGTGTGTATATACTGTTAATCTGTACTAAAGCTTTGAAATAATTTGGTGTCATTTCATCACTCACCAGGTGTGTTTTGTACTTTCCCTGGCTCAGATTTCCCAGGCCTTGCTGGAGAATGATGCTCCTCTGCTGGAGACATGTTCTAATAGCAGAAGTGCTAAACAAAAGACTTTCTAAAAGATGCTTGAGTAATCTCAAGCTGCTTTTTGTGGTGCCTTTTGGTCATCTTGTTCTGTAACTAAAGAAACTGGATCCAGCTGCTCCTTTTATAGAGAAGTTCTCCCTTGTTTTGTACAATGATCAGGTGGAGAGCAGAACTGTCCTGGCCTGAGGCAAAGCCCACCAGCCTGACCCATGCTGGAACCTGGCTTTCACTCAGACAGTGAAACAACTTGCAGTAAATAATTAGTATTTTTAATAGCTATTTTCTGATTTCATTTAAAGGTGTTAGAGTTGTGGTGATGCAACTCCTGGATTTTTTAGCATCAGTTGGGATGATGCAGAGAGAACTCTCAATTTAAGGAGAAATTGCCATCAGGGGGTGATGCTGATGCCTCCTAGGCAGGGTTTGCTTCCTGGGACAGTGCTGGGCAGCAGCAGCCCAGGTGCAAGGCAGGAGTCCTGGGAAGTATCAAAGACAAATGGGAATGTTGGGGTTAGGGGAAGTAGGACAGACTCAAGTAGGAAAGGAAATGGACATTTCAACATGAGGATCCTTCTGCTCTGTACACCAGGACTTCATATTCCTCTCAAAGACATCTTTGAAGTAAGAGTGAATGAATTAAGGAAAACAACAGTCTCTGTTGATCTGAAAATATTTGTAGTGTCTGTGCTAGGGGTGTAATTAAAGTTGCTTGAGTTTTGGTTTCTCTCTAAACATCCAAAGTTTGGAATTTGGTCAGGGAGAAATACAGCAGAAAGGAGAAGCAGAGCTGTCAGCCAAGGGTGAGACTACTCACTTGCATCATATTTTATTTGCTTAAGGTGATATCAAGGATTCAGAAATTCAGGCTGAGGGGAGGTGCAGGATTTAATAACTGGGAGGGAAGGACATTGCCTGGAATTGTGTCTGCAGGAGAATTGTCCAACAGTTGCTAAGACAGGTTTAGATAGCTAGAGCTGGTTATATTGGGTGCACTTGTGTGAACAGATCTCTGAGATCTCTGAGGATGAGAAAAAATGGTTAGGGCTTAGCTGCAGTAGGAATTTCAGAACTAGTAATACTGATGGAGATGAGCCAAGAATAGAAGAAAAAGTTAAAAATGTTTGCACAAAAAAAGACCTGGAACTCCAGGTGAAAAAGAGAGCTTGTCAAAAGCTGAGAAAGGGAGCAAAGTAAATGCCAGGAAATTTGGTGGGTCACTTGAGATTGAATCAGCCAGAAATCATGATCATCTCCTGAGGTTATGTTCTGGTTTAGAAAAAACTGAAGTCTAGAGCTGTAGAACTCTTACCACTTAAACATTTCTATATTAATCTCTTTCCAAGTTATTAACTTCAAAATGTGAAAAATTCTCTGTTCATTTCCTGGATTATTTCTGGAAGTAAATCCTTCAGAAGCTGGTTAGTAAGCTTAGGAGAAAACATACCAGAGTGCTGTCAACAGCTGTATCCTTGACAGAAGAGCAGAAGCACATCTGCCACTGTTTGTTCCTATCTGGTTCATTTTTCTGCTTGTTATGTGTGCTCTGTGTGTGTGTCACTGGCTCTGGAAAGACCACACACAGCTGAATCCAGGAGATTGCACAGACCTTTCCAGAAATGAAATGTATTTCTTGCTAAAAAGAAAATATACAAATCCGTGCTGACGATCTCTTGCTGCACCACTTACCAGCAAGTAGAGAAACTTTGGTCTGGGTAGATTTTTCCTTTTTAAAACCCCTCTGTAAAATTACTCAGAAAAGCTGTGCCAAAAGCAGTGTTTCAGTAACTGGGCCACTCAGAGTGGTTTCTATCACCAGCCTCGAGTGTGACATGGAGGACCTGAACGTGCCAGAGAGGTCTTTGAAACCATGTGATGGAAGGAAACCTGGACATCCTGCTATCTCCTAAACACAGTGTACCTGTCCATCATGGCATTGCTCATGCCAAGGGACAGTTTTTCCAGATTTTGGAGAGGAACTAAGCTATCCCATTGCTGACCACTCCCAGGGTGTGCAGGTCGTTAGAGGAGACTTTAATGATGCCGTGTGGTTGTACCATTTCTGCCTTTCAAAAGGGACCTTCAGGCTTCAGTGAGGCTGTTGTCATAAACTTGAAGAATGCAGAAAATTATCAGTGCTTAAATAATTAACTTAGGGATGTGGTTATACTGCGCACAAGGATGATATGCTTTTATTAAATCTTCCAAAATGTAAATATGATATGTCTATGGGAAGTTTTATAATTTTTTACAGCTGTAGTCAAAGCAGCCTTCTCCCTCACCCCAATATTGGTCACTAGGAACAAAACAGAGTCCCCACTGTATCCCTCTCCCTTTTTGTGATAAGTTAGGAATCTTATTTCTCATATGAAAAAAATACCCAAGCATCTTGCTTTATATATTTTGTAAATTGTTGCATGAAATTCCTGGGTAACAATTTGTTCCAGAGGGTTTAAAAACCCTTGCTGTAGATTTTCTTCATGAAACAGCTGCTGGTGCTTTGAATCGTGTGGGTGGGTGGATGTGTGTGCTGTGCCGAAAAGGAAAAAAAATTCTAGTCAGATGTCAAAGCAAAAATAGGAGATTTTAGAGATTTAGACTGGATGGAGGAGGTGGGAGGCCAGCTCTTCAGAGATGTTAATTACCTTGGGAAGAAAAAGAGAGCAATGGAGTAGGTGTAGCAGGAGATTTACTTAATAGAATTCACACAGTCATGAACCCACTTTTGTTACATTTAGACAGGTTCTTAGTGAGGGCTTTACAACAGAGGTATCTTATCAGAGGAAAAACAGTTATTAGTCTTTTTATTGGGAGGGGGCTATTTTTACATCTCTGTTTATGAAGAAGGACAAGGATTGTATGGGATTTTTTTTTATTTGTCAGTTTTTGGGGTTAAAAATGAACCTCATCATTCACGGAATTAGCCTGGGGCTGCAAGGCAATTTAAGAGAAAAAAAGCACTTTGTGCAACTGTGGAAATGGCCCTTTTCCCCATAAAACAAGCAGCAGCAGCACATGAGAGGCTTTACCCATACAAGGAGTCTCCTGTGTGCAGAGGGAGCTCAGGGTGGGAGGTAAATGCAGGGCTGCAGCAGGTCCTGTGTGTCCTGCAGGACGTGCTGGTGTCTCCCTCTTTGCAGGAACCGCTGCGGTTCCTCTTCCACTCCCACCTCCCGCAGGAATACCTGGGGTAGCTGTGGAAGATTTTGGAGTCCAGTGATGGGTGAAATAGCTGCTGTCCTGGTTTACTGTGTAGAGCAGAAATTGCTGAAAAGCAGCAGGAGCAGGCCAGGCTGAGGCACTGCAGGGATCAAGGAAGGGCACCCAGAGCCTGGTGGTGGCTCCTGCCAGCTGTGCCTGCCCTGTGCTCGCTTCCCTTCGGGCACCAAGTGGAGAAACTCAGTGCTCTTCTTAATGTACACTTCTAGTGCTCCCAGTCTAGCTACTCCATACCCTCAGCCTGTCCCAGGAAAAGTGCCATGTAGCTGTCAAATAGCTGTCTGTAGCAGCAGATAAAGCAAAGCTAGAACAAGTGCCATTGCTATTTTTGGTTTTGTGTGTCTTTGTGTTTCCCTGGCTTTACTCAGCTTGGTGGGCTCAGCAAGGGACTCCCTTTTTCCCCTTTATTACCACTGTCTTGATTAATAATGTGTGTGTGTGTGTTTTTGTACATACTGGCTTTCTAGGACTGGAAGTGAGATGAGCAGTTTATCACCAGGGACATACTGGTGAAAAGATGTTACATTCTGTCTAGAAGCAGAGGTAGGAAGTATGGTAGATAGTGTAAGGGATAATACAGATCATGGAAATGTAGGTGGGCTAATTCCACAGAAGTCTTGCTGAATATTTGGGATAAAGGAAGAATTTCTCTGTAAATCCACCTCTGACTCCTCATCTTCACATCCTGTGTCACAAGCCCTTCTGATTCATGTCGACTTGATGAGCTGGAAGAACCTGCTGAGCCTGTGATAGCTATGGCCAGAGGATTAACAGCTTCTTTCCTTCTGCAATTCTCTTTTTAGACTGGGATACATCTTTACTGAAGATTAGCAGCCTGGTGGGTTGAGGAAATTAAATTTCACAAGGGCTGCAAACTGGAAGCACATATTCAGAGGTGTGAAAATGAAATGGGGAGACTTTAGTATAGTCTTAAGGAGTAGATCCTATGGCTTGGAGCCTTGGGGCTTTTCTGGAGGTGTGGTTATTTCAGAGTAACAGGTGATGTGAATTTAAAGGGGAAATTCCAGAATAATTGCTAATCTGGCACTCTTGTCTCAGAATAAGGTGTCCTTTTCTGATTTAATTTAACACAGTTGGAAAATACATTGGCCAATACATTATTAGCTATTTCATAGCTGTTATTTCAGTCTTTTCCTAGGTAGAGAAGCTGGTGGCAGGGTTGGCTGACATGGCTCATCACCCCTTGGGTGCGTGTCCTGGCAGATTCCTGCCGATGTGTTCATCCTCCTCCTCCTCCTCAGGGCTGTGCCAGTGGCTCTGCCAAATGCCCTCTGCAGTCTCTGCTCTCCTCCCCGTGGAGCTGAGCTCGCTGTGTCTCTGCTTTTCCCTGCTGTGACCCTGGCAAGCCGAGGCTGGCTGGCTCAGGGATGCTGTGGGAGCCAAGCTGGCAAAGCCCAGTGCTGCTCCAGCCCCGCTCCCTCCGCGCTCCAGCTGCCAACATCCCTGCTCACCTTCTGTTAACAGCCAGCAGCCTGGGAAAGTGGATTTCCAGGAGCCACGCCGGCTTTTCCCCTTCAGTGCACTGTTGTGGGGTGGGGTGTGCAGGAGTGGAGCCCTTCAAATGCTGGAAGTGTCCCCCTGAAAGAAGCAGCAGCTGCATTTGTGGGCTCTGCTCGTACATTATGAGCAGCAGGAGCTGCCATTACATTTTTCTCCTTCTACGCACTCAGGTTGTCTTGTCACCTCTTCCTTCTTGATTTATTTGGCAGTTTCTCTCCGTGGGAAGGCAGCAGGATGGGTGTGTTTCAGCTGGTGAATGTTCTGCTCCACACCAGCTTATTTGCATTCACTTTTATCTGATGAATGTACCCAGTGCGTTCCTAAATGTCTGGAGTCGTTTCTGGGTGAGGTAGCTCTACCCTGTGCTGTGAACATCTGTGTCATCTTCAGATAAAAATTCAGATCTCCCAGGTTTGATTTTCTCCCAAAGGAAATGAAATTAGTAGGGGATTTTGCTTGGCTCATGCAGGTGTATCAGGAATGTTTGCCATCTGATACATTTGCGTGTAGGTGAGCGCAAAGGCGGATTTTTTTTAACCGCATGTAAACAACTGAGTATGATGAATGGGTTTATTATTCTGTAAGGTGCTTATTATATTATGCTTCTCTCTGCCTTTGTCTTTAGGGAGAACTCTTTAACCACTTCAGGGATTGATTGCATTTGATTAGAGAGTAGTTTGTCTTCTGAAGCCATTACCCTGGATGAAAGTCCACAAGTTTATTCCATTTTATGATGCAACTGGAATTTCACTGTGTGTGTATTATACAAATGAGGACCAAATGCAAAGTATTTCATAAGGGCTCATTTGAATTGATGAATGGCCTTTTCTTATAGAATTATCATGCTGGATTACAGGTAGGGATGGAAAAAAGCCTGGGGGCTCATCCTGCCTGCAGCAGAATAGTGCCCTTTTACTTCTCTCCTTCTTTTGAAATTTGAACATTCTGGCTCATACTTTCACAAAAAAAAGAAGAAAAGAAAAATAAAAATTTCCCAGTTTATTTGACCTTTCCAATTGTGGTGGTCACAAATGCTTCCCCCTGCCTCCTGCCCCAGCTGAGGCCATCTGCCCAGAGGGTGGAGGAGTGGTGGGGAGCACTCTCCTTCTGGTCTCACCCAGCCGAGGGTGGGCAAGCTGCAGGAGCGGGGATGGGCTGGGTCACCTGGCAGGAACACCTGCATGCCTCGGTGTTCATTGTTCTTTGAAATCACAGCACCCTTTCTTTCTCCTAAGCACAACCAAGGTGATTGTTCCCTTGCCAGTGGAGTGTCACTGCTCTGAAAGGATGGCCAGATCCGTGGGGAAGTGAATGTCCAGGCAGATGGGGTGAGGATGGGCAGGAAGGGCGGGTGAGCGAGCGCGATGGACCTGCAGCATCCCTCTCTGAACTCACAGAAACATGAGCTCTGGTTTAATCTCCTAAGCTTCCACTTAAGTTTTCACTTCTCTCTAGGAATGCAGCATTTCTGAAGTGCCTGACTGACAGAGGAGGATTGAAGGGGAAAGGTAGAGACAGCTTCCAGGCAGTTTCACTAATAGCAGCTTATTATAAATTTAAGAGATGAACTGTCAGATTCTTGGAGGTGTGTGCTCACCACAGCCCTTCCTTGGATTCTTCCCTGGCCATAGAAAAAAATTAATTTCTAGGTGCTCAGCTAATGTAGTGCATTTCATTGCTCAATAAGGTGTTCCTTGGTTTACAGTTTGCAGCCTTCATTATTCCTTTTATCACATCTCATAATATTGAACTGTGTTGTAAAAGGTAACTCCAGTGTGGTTTTTTTCTATGTTTATATTTTCTCAATGATTATTGTAGGAGGTATAGAGAGTTTTTGTTCTTCTCAGGGTCAGCTATCAGTGAGTGAAGCTTTTGCTTTTCAATCAAACTGGTAATTTTTTTTTTCCCCCCAGATGTCTAAGTTGATGGGCACAGCAGGACTGAAATAATACTTTCTATGACTTGAAATTTCTGGGAATTTGATAGTTTTTAAAATAAATTCTGTAACTTGAGGAGCTAGACATTTGTAAGGGGTTCATCTGTCTGATGTAAGATTTTTTTTTAAACAGAAATATACATATAGCACTTTCTTTAAAGTTTCTGGAAAGCACTCTGATCTGTGGGGTTGGTGGTAGCTTTCCTCCTGTTCTTTTGACTCTCCATGCAATCCTTGTATTATCACAGTCCCTTTGCATTTTCAAACCCCTACATAAAATCTCTGATTTTATTTTAATTTGCATTACTGGAATGTCACTTAGATTTTATCTTGGCTGTTCCCATGGCACGACTCAGCTGGGGGAGGACACATCTGGGCAGCTTTGCTCACACCTCTGCCTGTGCCCTGGCCACTCAAGAAGATGTGTTGACCCTGAAATCACAGAACACAGAGCGGTTTGGGTTGGGAGGGACCCCAAAGATGCCCCAGATCCACCTTCCAGCAGACCCAGATGGGCTCAGGGCCCCATCCAGCCTGGCCTTGGACACTCCAGGGATGGAGCAGCACGGAGTGTGTTGATGTTGAGCTGAGCTGGTGGCAGGGTCACCTCTCCCCCTTTCTTGCCCTGTTTTTCCCCATGCAAAGGACAATTTCAGGGGTACCACCCACCTGGCTCTCCTCTGTCTTGATCCTTCTGGTGAAACTTCCAGTGGTGGGGAATGGCAGAAAAATGTAGGTTTGTTTGAAAGTGATGATGCAAAAAGAGGGAAATGAGTAATTTTTAAGAAAGCAAATGAAGGTGTCAGCACAGTGGTCCAAAGTCAGGGAGGGGATGGAAGCAAGTAAGGACCTTCCTCTGGTAAATTTAATTCACACTTTTTGCTAAATGTAAATGATAGCTTAGGAAAAAACTGCTTGGAATACATAGTAAATGATGTTGCCAGGATACTTCCTGATCATGTTAATTAAACTGTCCCACAGATTGAGCTTAATTACTGCATAATTTGCATTTTGGAAATGATGGTACGCATTACTAAAGAAAGCTCTTATTCTGCTAGCAGAAAGAACATTGTACATGAATTAATTTCCAGGGGAAGAAGTCGCTAGACTCATATAATGATCTTGAAAATAAAGTTAAGATTTTTGATAATGAACTGGCATATACCTCATTCCTTTTAGCAAAATTACATTTTCTATTTGTTCCACTGAGTCCCTCAGAGACTTCATCCACCAGCCTTCCTCTTGTTGGCTATTTCTTTAATTGCAAGAACCACTGTTGCTTTCAGGGTTGCTGGTGATGAAGCAGATATTAGTTAACGTGTAAAGAGGCAAAATATTTGTTCCAAGGCCCAAATTTGATACCATATGCATTGCTGGTGATGCACTTCTCCACCCTCCCAAGTTAAACTCACTGTTAAGCTATCAGCTTCTCCTTATCTTGTTTTTTATTGTCTGGTTTTGTTTTAAACTTCTGATATGTCTCTGGCATCCTACTTGTGAAGGCCTGAGGACAAATGGAAAAATGCAGAAATATCTGTCTGCCCTTCAGGTGTGAGCTCAGGTGTTACTGGTGAACACCCTGCTTGGAGGCCTCAAGCAGGCTCCTGTTGGGGCAGTGGCTGTATGGCTTCCTAATGCAAAAAAAAAAAGAGGATTTTGCATCTGCATTTCTGCCAGGGTAGTTTTGTGGCTCCTGACCCTGATTTGAGTTCAGTGATGTTCCTGCAGCCATGTTTAACTGCAGGGCTATGATGGTACTTTGAAAAACAAGACAAAGCCTCAGAACTCCTGCAAGAATTAAGACAAGAAAAAAACTGTTTCGTTTGGGGGGGAAAAAAAAATCTTCCGAACACAGCAATTTCCCAATTTAGACTGCTAATTGCTTTGGATGATACCGTTGCTAGGATATGCATTTCCGATGTGACTTGTACATTTTAATTTTTTTTTTTTTTGTTTTGCTCTGTCTGTGACCAGGTGATCATAAACAGCACCATCACCCCCAACATGACCTTCACGAAGACGTCGCAGAAGTTCGGGCAGTGGGCAGACAGCAGAGCCAACACCGTGTTCGGGCTGGGCTTCCCCTCCGAGCAGCAGCTGACAAAGGTGACACTCCCTGCATGGTGCACAGCCTGCCTTGCTGCTTGCTCCTGCACAGTGGCACATCTCAGCCTGTGTGGTACTGCAGCTCCTCCCCAGCACTGCCAGTCTGGAGTTCCCACGGTCTGTGGTGGCACAGAGTGCTGCTGCTGCCAGGGCATGAGTGGCCAGGGAGAGCTGGGTTAGGGTTTAGGGTTATATGATGTCAGGCTTGCTGACAAAACTGCTTCTGCCTTAGCACAAACCCCTCATCCTGAGCTTGGTATTAATGAAACACTTCCCTGGACTGGGGACTGGTACATTAGCAGGCTTGTAAAGGCTAGAGCAGCCTCTTGTTCTGAATAACCGGCACCTGGAAATACTCCTCTGTCACTGGAGTAGTGATCTTGACAAGTGCTTGACAAGCAGCTGAGATGATTGTTTGTTCATGTGGTAAAAAGCCCTGCTTATCTAACACATACTGGACTCCTGAGGCATTGGCTGCTTGGCACTGGGCTTCAGCAGGGACCTCAGCAGGGTGTCCTTGGGCATGCCACAGCCTCTCATGTTGCTGTCCTCTCCTGTGCTTTAATAAGAAAAGAATCAGGAGAAGAAGGTGTTTCTTGTGGTGTCTAAAGCAGCAAAGGCAGAGCACTGCACTAGAAGGACTTCCCTATCAAGCAAGTTGTTATAGGAATTTATTTTAGTAACTCTATCTTAGTAAGGTTTTGCAATTTCTAGAGAATTGCATTCTTGCAAGTGTTTCTTAAAGGTAAAAGTTATTTTACTTTTCATATGTTAAATTATTTTTGGACTTGTGATGCCCATAAAAGTGCCATGGCATTAATCTGTTCTTCAGGGATGATAAAAGCATGATGTGCAAAGCTTGTTCAAAAATGAGTTGTTGGAGATGGTTATGTTTTATGATGCTTACTCAGGTGTACAGGACTGCTCATTTCACCTATGCATATCCTTCACTCCTGGGGCAAAGAGGTGTTCATAGTAGCTAATAAGATGTGTGCGAACAGAGGAGGATTAAAATGGACCTTGGGGAATAATTTTTTTTTGAGTAACAGATAGACATGATATAATGCAACCTTTGAACACTGAATGGGAGAATTAGCACCTCTGGATAGTAATTTTTAATCCTGGATTGCTGAAGCTGCACCTCTGCAACATGACACCAGACCCCACAGTGCCTCAGTGGGAGTCTGGGGCCACATGGAGTAGGTGGTGCTGAGTCTGGCTCAGAAGAAGAGAGGTAAATAATAAAATAAGGCACTGGGTTCACTACAGTAAGGCAGGAGATACATTTGGAGGACCTTGCACTCTAATCAGAGAAATTTTACCATGTTCTGCAGACCTTATCAAACACATGCTCAGAAGAAATGCATTGCTGGTGTCAGCTGTCAGTGTTCATGGGGCCAGCCTAGAGCCAGTCTGAACAACGAGTTGTGTGGGTACAGGGGCAGCACCAGCTGTGTTCCTTTCCAGGTCATTTTGTACATTTGTTTGTGCTGCATGATCTGCTGAAGAGCCCACTGCCCAAAATACAACCTACCACTTGCATGAAAGGCTTTCCAAATCAGCAGAAAGACTTTTTCTGGTCAGAATATTGAGAGGGAGATTAAGGGGAGCACTTCTAAAAATAGCTTGAGATGATTTTTTAAGACAGGAAAAAACCCCAAAACTCTGACAGTTACCTAACTGAAAAATATAAGGAAACCTGGTTTATTACCACCATGCAAAGCAGTGGGACAAAGATACTCCTTTATTGTCTGTGCTTCTCAGTTTAATTATTGAACCATTAGTAAGAAAGATCAGAGTTGAGAGTGAGATTGCAGCTATATAAGTGTACTGGGAATAGTAAAATCAAGTTTCATTTTATATTAATATCATTATACTCTTATAAAAGATATAAATTAAAGCTTGCCTGTTTTACAGGAAATAATTGAAGTGCTTAGTCAGGAATTGGAAGGGCACACTAAAACTCCCCTAAACCAGAGATCAATAGCCCTGGCTTAAAATAAATATAAATAAATAAAGCTGAAAAATGTCTGTTGAAAGCAACGGAAAATAATGAGGCAGGAGAAGAGGTTAGCATGCCTGAAAATGCCTGCATTTTTAAGTGTATTGCTTGGCCTAATAAAAGATATTGCCTCATTCTAATGCTTTGCTTCTCTTGAGATACTTAAAGCATTAATCCATACCTGTAGGGAAAAGCAGTTCAAATTAAACATGAGCCATTAATGAAAACTGCATTCCCTGACCCAGTAACCTAATTACCATTCACATTGATTGGGAAAATCCCAGGGCTTAAACTTGATGTCCTGCTCAGGGTCCTTTTCCCCTTTTGCAGGGCTCGCTGACCCCTCCTTTCCCCCTTCCTACCCTGTGCCTCAGAAGGGTCTCCAGGCGTTGTTCAGACCTTGCTTCAGCCAAAGTGAGGCAGGAATCAGGAAACTGAGTGTGTGTGGGAGTGGAAAGGCAGGGCTGGTGCTGCACAGGCAGTGCTGGATTTTGCACACCAAGTGGTTCAGGCGGATTTCTGCTGCTGTTCAGGTGCTTTGAGGCAGCCGTGCTGTGGATGAGGAGCTGCAGGTAGTCAAGGGCATAGGGACAGAGATTTATACAGGTGAGAAACACAGTAAAGCCAGACTTTGCACATCATAAAGCAGCTGCCTCTGGCCCCTGGGAAGCCCTGGGATTTATTTCTCTGCACATTGTGTGTGCTGTGTGTGGCAGTCACCGCAGTGCAGGGCAGAGCCTGTCCTTGCCCCAGCCACTGCTCCAGCTGCCAGCAGAGCTGGACACACCCTGGCTGGGACAGAGCAAGTTACTGAGCACTTTCTGGGGTTAACAGTGTTATTGGGAGCCCATCTGCCTGTGCTGAGAGCTCATCCTGGGAGAAGCACGGGAAAAGCCCGTGTGTGTTGTGGTCGGGGAAAAGCCCGTGTGTGTTGGGGTCAGGGCACAGCGGCGCTCCCCGGGGCTCTCACATCACCCAGCCTTCTGCAAACCAAGAGGGAGGTGAAATATTTATGAGCCTGCTTTGGGTGGGAGCAGCTGTTTCATCTGATACTGGCACCATTTGTCAGTAGGAGACATAAAATATAATGCCAGACCAGGAGCTTAAAATTTATGCATACAAAATCATGCTTTTTAATGTATAAAATGCTAAGGAGGTCTATTTGAATACATATATATATTTCTGCTGGTGACAAACTGACTGTGGATTTGAACAGCCTTTAAATAATTTGTGCAATGCACAGTAGCATCCTCGAGTCCCCATTAAATTTCACTGGCCAAGACTCCTAATCAAGCAGTGCCCATGGCTGCAGCTGCCTTACCAAAAGGCTTCACAAGTGTTGGTAGCAGCAAATCTTCTCTGTATTCCAGCTTAGTCACAATTCCTGGGGCGTGGGGAGACACGTCCTGGAATCCATGATGGACTGTTGGGGTGGTATTCACTTGGCATCTCTCTTACTCCAGTTTTTGTGGGATTTTTTTGCTGATTTTGGGAACTTTGCCAGAGGGTAAGCATGGACCTAAGAAGAAACAGTATGAATTCTTGTAGTTGGTTTTGGGTATTTAGATTTTCATTGCCCCTTGAGACCACACTTACCAAGTTTCCATTTACTGAATGCACATTTATTAGGAAGTTGACATTCATTTAGCACTTCCTTTTGTTGTAATGGTTTGATGGCTCAAACTCCACTTAGACCCTGGAGGTGGGCATGATTTTGTGGTACCAATTATTTGTCAGTTATTTGTGTTCGGGGCAGAAGCAGTTGGTTACTAGAGAGAAATCAGCTCTGATTTCTCCTGGTGATTTGGCCCCGTGGCTGTGCCACACTTCAGACAGTCCCAGGCTCTGGGTGGCTCCAGAACTTTGTGCTCTGCTCCTGTGCAGTGCTGCAGAGCTGGGGCTGGCACTGCCCCTCTCAGAACAGCAATCACTCTCTAAATGCAAATGTGTTTAATACATGTGTTGGTGAAGTAGAGACATGACTGAAATCGTTTATGCAATGAGGTCATTATTGGGTTAGTATTGGAGATTAGCATTACTCAATCATATGCACTTTTTTATTATGGAAATGTGGAAAAATGTCCTTTTCTTCCCAGCTCACATAATTTTTCACAGCAGTCTCCTGTGTGCTTTACGAAGATAGCTGCAAAATAAAATTTGATAGATCGCTTCCAATTCTTTTTGTCTGTTCATATTTCGTATCGTCCATGAAGAGCCCTCATAAATTTTTCATACATAAGATGAAGAGATTTATCGTAAAATAGAAGGATTTATTATAAAAGACAGACTCAAAACAGCCTCATACTATCCGCAAGAAACACCAATGTAGAACTTACTACTGATATAATATTTTAGAAATAATCAGCTGGTTGTAGCTGCTCTGTCACAGCGGGAGAGACGCTTTGTGTAAAGTTAGAGTTAAATCACTGAAGGCACAAATGTAATGTGGTTGTTCTTAACGATCTGTGGAGTGCTGGAGAGGTAATCAAGTCATTTGTGTGTGTAGTGACTGCAATGCCATCAGATGGCAACTGCTGCCATCCAAGGGATGCTCTGCATGTGCAGTGCCAGCTGTGGGGAGGGAGCAGCTGGAGCCCAGAGCTCATCCTCACCCACCAGCATCAATTCTGGGTCATGGGGTGCTCCCAGAATGTCACTCACCTTTTAGAATGGGCTCCTCCCTGGGATTTAACCATGGGGGGTGTGTGTTTGTTGGAAATTACCATTTGTGTGTGTTACACAAAACTCACCTGCCTCCACGTGTAAATCCAGATTTCTTTTAGACCAAATGGAGATTTGTTTAATCGGTCTCTACACTCCCAGCATTACTGAGAGAGCATGCTAAATACCTGCTGTAAATCTAAAGTTAGAAGGCAAGGTTACTAAGTGAATAATATTTATTTCTATTCTTCAGCTGTAAATTTGGATGGTTTTTTTCATGCTTTTATTTACAGTTTTTTCATGAGTGTTCTGAATTATCCAATCTATCCAATAAGTGTTCTGAATTATAATTGCAATCTGTTTGTCACAGACTATGCAATAAATAGATCTGTTTATATTCTTACTTGTAAAATATCTTGCCTTTCTAGCATTTCAAGTTTCTCAAAACACAGGCAAGCAAGACCAAGCAGATCTAGTTGAAAGATAAGTTACCTGTTCTTATAGTGGATATATCATAATTTAAAAAATAAATTATGTACTATACCTTTTTTTCTATCTTTGTAATCCTCCTTTTAAAATTTTAAACACTGTTTAAAGTATTTGAAGCCCTGCAACCCTGACTGGCTGTGATAATACTTGTATTTCAAAAATGCCAGGCTGGCTTTGGAGCAGTCCTACAGCAACTCAGAGACGTTGGGATTTTTACCTTCCATCTTTATCTTTCCTTTCCCTCACCTCCCCCAGTTTGATATATCCTTCTTACAGGAAGCATTCAAGCCTTATCTGAAGTCTTCTACCTTTATTTTTAAAAACAATAAGAAAATTAGAGCAGAAAAGCTGTGTTTTCATGCAACTCCATCATTTGATCTCCACATTGAGATCTACCTTCTTCTCCTTTTTCCTATGTCTTGATAATCCCTTGATTACCTCCTGCAAATGAACTTACTTGCATTCTTTAATTGAATTCACTTGCTCTTAGGAATAGAAGACATTGCTAATATTTTTATCCAAACATATGTCTTTAATACTTTTGTCTGTAATACACTATCAACACCAAGGGAAGCAGAGAAGGGGGAGGAAATAAACAGAACCAAATCAAACCAGGATACACCAACAGTTCCTTTTCCTCCATGGGCTTTACTGTGGTTGGCCAGAGTTTAGAAACACCCCCATTTCTTTTGGAAGAACCATCCTGCCAAAGAATTAAAATGCTTTTTCTTGCCAAAAATTCTAAATTAATAAAATTAGTTGTTCACTTTTGGACATCTATACCATATGAAGATAGCAATCTAAATGGTTTAGTAGATGATAAATCATGTTAATAAGTATCTTTCATGCTTTTTCTAGTTTGCAGAGAAGTTCCAAGAAGTAAAAGAAGCTGCCAAACTTGCAAGAGACAGATCTCAAGAGAAAATTGAGACCTCAAGCAATCATTCACAGGTTTGTAATTTAGCTTTAATACCTGTACACATACAGGATAAATAATTTAAAGTTAAATTTTCAAATGGACTGTGCCAGCTTCTGGCAGCCAGCCTAAAGTATATAAAATGGAGATTGCTGAAGGTAATTGTCAGCTGCTGGACATTAGCATTGTCAGAGGAATATTTTTCATCTCTCCACACTCTTTACTTTCGTTTAAATCTAATTTTTTTCAGGACTCCTTGAGCTGCTACAGCTTTTTTAATAACAGGGAAAGCTATATATCCTTTGATTTGTACTGTTAAACATAGTTTGAGTCACTGAGAAGTCAGTCAGTGTAGTGCTTCAGCAGAGAGTAAATGAGATTCATCAATATCCTCCTTTTTGTCATCTGTCCAACCCCCTTCTGTGGCATTTGGTTTGCCTGACTTTGTGTCCAGTGCTCCCTTGCTCAGGGGTGGCAGTGGGCAGCTGGTGTGGGGCAGGGGCAGTGTGTGAATAGTATGTCTTTGGAGGAGCAGTATTATTTCTGTTTGTTTGTTTGTACTTTATCTGTTGTATTGTTTCATTATCTTAAAAAAACCAAGCAACTTTTGAAAAACACAAGCCTTATCAGGGGAAAAAAACTTTTTTAAGCTTCTGAACACTTTAAACTTCCATTTGTGTATCACTGTAATTTTTTCATTCTTTTTAAACAGACCAGCTTTGCAGCCAAGATGAAAAGGGTATGTGTGTGTTACCACTGTTCTGCCAGGAGAGCCGAGGTCTCAGCCAAGTGGTGTGGGATCAAGATTACAAAGAAATTGGTGTTGTGGTCTTGCAGGAGATGCAGGAGACACCCAGTGTTGGTTTGTGTGTTGTGCTGCAGGAGTCTGGACGTGAAACCCCATCTTCCACTCGAGCTTCAAGCGTGAACGGCACAGACGACGAGAAGGCGTCGCATGGTGGCCCTGCCGAGGCACATCTCAAATCTGAGAATGATAAATTAAAAATTGCTCTAGCCCAAAGGTGAAGTTCCTGTAGAACCTAAATTGCATTGGAAAAGTGGGCTGTAATTATCTGGTGGATAATGATATTAACCGAAATTATTCAGATTGTAATTAATTTAAAATGGTGCCGTAGAATGGATGAATGAACAGATTTTAGCAAGTACCTCCTGGTATCCAGTTGAGGAATATTTACTATTTCATTTATTCCTGATGTAGTTTGTGAAGAAATAAGCTCTCTTTTATTCTGCTGATGCCAACTATTATAACCATCTTCTTTCACGAAGTTTTAGAACTCCAGAAATAACATTAAAGCCATAGGGGAGCAATTGCTGGTGATAACATGTGAAGCCAATATTTCTTCCTCTTTGAGTTTGCTACACTTACTTTGATGAAAATAGATATGGATATTTAAAATTATGAAAGGGAATGAACTCAACCATAAAAAGTTGAAGTGAGAAGTATAATTTCATCAGAGTGCTCGGAAGTCCTAGGGGATATTTCTAAATTATGGACAGAGCCCCTTGAAATCACATTTTTTGCTATTTGCTTTGATAAATAATCTGAAAATGCTGAGAAGGGTAATTTGCAGCTGTAGTAAAAATACAGGCGTTGCAATATGCAAAGTTACAATATTAAAATAGAGTAATTCTCTATTGGGATCTTGCCTTGTCTGCCTCTTGCATGTGAATGTATATCTGTGAATGGAAAGAAAATCTAACAAGATCAAGCTACTCTTAAAAAAGGTATTTAAAAAACAAAGGATTACTGCAAGCAGCATTATCCAGGGTTGCATATATTATGTTTGAAGTACAATATCTCTCTTTATTGACATTTCAGTAGCTTAACCTGTTTCAAACAGTAATGTTAGCTCATTCCTCTTGATGAAGACACCTCCACAGGCAGGCAGCAAGTAGCACACAGGGAGTTTCAAAGCCTTCCTCCTGTTCACCCTCTAATCTTGTGCTCTGTGCTTCAGCTCGAAGCTTTGGGGAATGAGTGGTTTAATTCTGCAGCATTATGTAACACTTTTATAGTTAAGACTCAGCATTAAAATAAATTCAAATATAGATCATGTCAACCCCCTGAAATGTTCCGTTTGGAGTTGCTGTGCCCTCTGCAGATGTGCAGGGTGGCTGTGCTGCAGGGGTGCCAGGTGCCCAGCCCAGGTGCTGCAGCCACACAGCTCAGGAGGTGTCAGGGACCACGCACTGCCGGGGGAGACCCCTGTGTGCAAAGGGGCAGCTGGACCCTGCAGCCTGCTCTGGCAGCAGGGCTTTTGGTCCACACACAGGCCACTGCTGCTGGAGTTGGTAGATCCCTTTGTTTTGACAGAGACAGTCAAATAAAATCTTTTGTGCTCCATAGGAATGTAATGGCTGAAGGCAATTACACACATCTGAGCGCTCTTGCTCTTATTGCAACAAATTAATGGGGAACACACTGCGGTGGGGGAGTTTGCAGACAGGTACAGAGTAACAGCTCACAGGAGTACAAGGTGAAACCACCTCACCTCACAGTGTCCTGTTTTCCTCAGTTCATCCAACGTGAAGAAGTGGGAGACGGAGCTGCAGTCGCTGCGGGAGAGCAACGCGCGGCTGTCCACAGCCCTGCAGGAGTCGGCAGCCAGCATCGAGCACTGGAAGAAGCAGTTCTCAGCCTGCAAGGAGGAGAACGACCAGCTGAGGGGCAAGGTAGCAGAGCACACCCCCAGGAGAGCCGCCCCTCCGCTCAGCTGCTCCCACCACTGCTCTTTCTTTCGGATCTCTGCAGCTTTCTCGCCGTGTGTGTTTGGAGATGGAGTTGGTCTTTGAAAGGGAGGTGGATGGGGAGTTCAGGCAGCTGCTTCCCTCTGCACACAGGGCAGGGAGGGAGTGGAGGAGCTGCTGAATCTCGTGAAGTTCCCTGCTTCAGGATTTGGGGGACTCAGTGTCAGCAGGGCTTGCTGGCTGGGCTGAGGAACCAGCCAGAAAGGTTCTAAAAGGGGGACTGCTATTGCATATCCCTTTCAAAGCTCACTTAAATGCTGCCAGATGTGGATGAGCAGAAGGTGAGGTTGTGGCCTGGTTACCCACAGGAACCCAGCCTGGGAACCTCTCAGTATTAGAAGCAAATCCAGCAGCATGCAGGAGGATGAGGGTGTGAGTTATTTCCTCAGCAGTGTGGGCTCTGAGCCGGGTCCTCCAGCGCTAACACCTGGCACATCTCATCCAGAAATCTGCCAAGAGGCATCACCAGAAGCCTTTTCCCCTTCATTCCTGAGCACATTTCTCAGTTGTGTAAGATGGAGGGTTAGCAATGGCTACAGCAGAGAACAACTCAGGAGTTTGAATCTGTGAAGCCTCAGTTTAGAGCAGTCATTCAGACCATCTCTCAGATAATCCTGTGCTATCTGCAACAGCCCTGCAGGCACAGGGGATCCTGGGCATGGGGGATCCTGGTTTCCATGAGCACTGCTTTTGCAGGGGTATTTTCATCCTATTCATCCTAAATGTTTTTGGAAAAGCTGGATCCTTTTCCTGCTGCTTAGATGGATCACTGGGACATTTGAAGTAAAGTTCAGATTGTATCAGTCTGGTGAGGATATTTTTTTGTTAAGTGTTTGCTTTTGAAGAGGGAAGGAATTTCATGTCTTTATGTGTGTCAGTAGGCTGCAAGTAGTATTTCGTTGTTGGAGGTGGTTTGGGTTGTTTGTTGGCAGTGAAAGTCATTGTGGAACAACACCCTTTTTTCTGAGGCCAATACTCACTGTTTATTCACTTATGTTTTATGGGTGCACAGTGGTAACACAGAGATCAGACCTGAGCTGTGTTAACTGATGTTACGTTAACAAATTAATATTAGTTGTAACATTATTTGGGTTCCTGTATCCAGTCTCTTGTGGATAGGAGAGAAGTGAGAGACTGCAACTGCTGTTATGGGAAAATATCATAATTTGCAGGATAGTTATTTCCCTTTCTGTGCTGTTGCAGGGAAAAGTTGTTCTCATCAACACATGCCACATCCAAGTAGCTGTACTAGAAAAGAGGAGATTATTAAAACACCACCTTGCTGCCTCTTCAAAGTCACCATGCTGGTGATCAGCCAGACTGTGCAGCAGTGCTGTCTGTATAATGTGCTGCCTTTCTCTGTACAGGGAGGTTTTCTGAGGTTTTCCCCCAAGCAGGTTCCTTGCTCAGTGCTCACATTGCACCACTGCAGTGCCCTGGGAAGCTCCTTCTCCTTTATTAATTGGGTCAGAATTTTTTGCATATTGCTCTACCTTCAAATGAGGGAAGTTATAATCCCAAAGCAACACGAAGCTGAGAATTAAAGTACATACTTTAATGAGCTGGTCCATTGGCCTGTGGGAAGTGCATCTCCTGGGAGCTGAGTCCAGAGCTGGCAGCAGGAGGTTTGGAGAGAGCAAAGCACATCCCTGGGCGAGAGAACAAAGCAGCAGATGTTGCTCTGAACTGGTTCTCCCCCCAAAGTTTTGATGTTGTGTCCCTCATACACCAGCTAGAATAATAAGCAAGCCTCAAGAGATTTCTTCTCCTAATGTGTTCAGAAAAAACATTCCTTGTAGCCTTGTGTTGGCTTCATAGGAGTGAAGTGCAGATTTTGTCCTCAGTTCCACTTATTTTAGCAGCTCAGTGTTTTGTACATTCCTGAGTACTTATAAGAGGGACTGTAAGACAGAATAAATACAGACCCAGGGTTTCCTAGTGAATGTGTAAATTGACTCTTTTGAAGGAAAGAAGTGATAATTTGGTTGCAATTAATCAAATGCTATGATTTAGGAAACAGATCCCAAGTCTGTGTTCATCAGATGTGTTCTGCCCCATATTTTCAGAAATTTGAAAAATTTCACCTAATGTCTGACATTTCTTAAAGATTGAAGAACTGGAGGAGCAGTGCAATGAAATAAACAAAGAGAAGGAAAGAAATGCACAGTTGAGTAGACGTCTCCAGGAACTGGAAACAGAACTTCAGGACAAAGAGCTGGTGAGTGCCCTGAACACAGAAATGGCATTTTCATGTTTGAGTGGGACTGTCTGCTTCTCTCCTTGGGTCTAGATTTACGGAGTGGCTCACCTACCCCCAGAAGCAGCCCAATGTCCTGGGGTGTTGCCTGTTTCTAGGTCTTCCATGTACAGTCCCTTGTTTGGTCGTGTTTCTCCATCCAAGTTCCACGATGTGTTATGTGCTGGGACTGCACACTAATTTGGCAGGGGTTGGAAAAGGATGCTTTTATGTACACAACCCTTGTCCTTGTAGAAGAGCCAGTAGTGAAGCTTGGTGCCCAGTGCCAGACAGATGTGTGCTGAGAACAGATTCATTTGCCCCTCCCCACGCCGAAAATTCCCGTAGACATCAGGCTTGCTGTTAAAAAGACATTATTTACAAAATAATTTGGCATTTGTGAAACAAGTCCTGTTTCTTTTTCTGAATGGCTCATAGTTTGCAGCTTTGCTGGGTCATGATCTCACTCTTATCTCAGGACTAATGCCAAGAGTGAGAAATTCAGATTCATCCAGAGTACAGCAGTTTGTCATTTTTGACATCACAGGGCGTTAATTTTTCTAAGGAGGATGATGGCTTGGAACCCCAGAACAGTGGGGAAAATACTGGGAAGCCCTTTTTTTTTCCATTGTCATGCTGACCAAATGCTCTGTGCTGGCTGAAGAGGAAAAGCAGTGCAGTAAAGTTTGCTGTGTGCCATCACAGCATCTCTGCTGGTGCTCTTAAATGCACTGCTGTTAAGGGCTTTTGTGGTGGCAGAGGGAAATAGTTTAGGGAGATGGATTTTGATACACTGTCATAAATATAGTGGTTTTCAGCCCTATATTTCAAAGGAAAATGTAATGCTGTCTTCCCAACCTGTCTGTGGCAATAGCATATATAACAACCTTTATTCTCTCCTAGAATTCTCCTCAAGATTTACGTCTTTACTGTACCAAATGAACCAGAAAATTGATTGACTTGTGAATGCTACGAGCCTGTCTTCCATTTACACTGAAAATATACTAACTAGTTTTAAATATTCATGCTTACATTAGCATGTTCTCGATTAGCTCTGAACTACCCATAAGGAATCTCCCATGGCCTGGAATCCAAACCCACATGGAGTCTGCTCATGGCATTGCCATGCAGGAGAAGCTGCTGGTGCCCTCCTCGTGTAGGAGATGCTTGTCCAGCAAGTGGTTCCTCCACCAAATCCACATCTCTGTGGTTGTGAGACCAGGCTCTTGTGTGGAACAGTGCCAAATGCTTTGCACAAGTCCAGGTGGCCCAGGGGTAAACCCCTGCATTCTCTGGAGACCATCACGTACATGGGCAGGTTCTGGAGGAGGATCTTGCACTTTTTTTCAAGTCAGGTTGTCTTAATTCCAACAGAGACATGGATTCCTACTGTTGCTCTTCCATTAACTCCCTTCATCAAGACTGCTCAATTTGGGTAGTGAGGCTGGAACCAAATACAGATTTTGGGGGGGGGGCAAGGTGGTGGTTCTCAGAGCTGTTGAATGGAGGAAAGCCCATTTCACCTGTGTTCTGTAGTGATGTCTGTATGTGCAGCTGGGAAAGCCACTGGCCTTTTTTTTTTGCTGTCACACATCATCGAAATTGTCTAATTTGCTCTTTGCTACCACCTATAAATTGCTTGTAGCATTACAGCCATTCAGATTTCTCTGGTATTTAATACATCTTTTGCGTAGTTATATGGTTTAGGTTAAGATTTTATTAATATAATTCATGGAATTCATGCAAGAGATAGGATTACATTGCCTGTTTTAGAAATGCAAAGTAAAAAATTTAGTGAAAAAATGTATTCTTGTAGAAAATTAGCAATTTTGGAATGTAGGCAGGTTATTTTGATTATTTTCCATCCAAATACTGTGCAGAATACAATAAAATATGCAAAGCCTTTTAATCTTTTAAAATTTTCATTATGTTTTAAATTGAAGCTTGCACTAATTTTTTTTTTTTTTATGTTTTCAAAGGAACTGGAAGAGCTCCGAAAGCAGGGGGAAATTATACCAGAGCTAATGTCAGAATGTGAATCTGTATCTGAACAATTACAGGTACAGTTAGCAGTGAAATTAGTTTCAAAATAGTTGGTACCTTTCCTTGACTTTTTTTTTTTGTAGCTGTATGCATTTCTCTGTTCAGACTTCAGTGTTTCAAGGCAAGAGAGCTCCAGTCTGTAAAAACAAAAAGTGCTAATTACATGCAAAATGCACAGTGCCATTCCCAGCACAGGAGTGATGAAACAGCTCCATTGCAGAAATGGGTTTGCCTGGGATCATGTAGCATCCATCTCTTGCAATTCCAGGCTGTCCTGTATCCCATGTTGCTGCTGCTCTGGGCTCCTGGAGCTGCACCACTGCCACATGTGTCAAGCAGCTCCCCAAGACCTGGGGCTGATGGCTGCAGTGGCACCAGGACAGGCTTTGGGGAAAGGAGATGAGCAGAGCTGCTCACCACCAGGGGTAAAAGTTCACCTGGGATGTGTCCCTGTGCCATCCCTTTCCAGCAGTGCCCATGGGAGCCCTGCCCCAGCCAGCAGCTGGACCTGGGGCATCGCCTCCTCAAGTCGGGTCATGTGGAAATGCAATAAATTAATACAGGAAAAGAGAACAAAAATGAGCAGTCTCATCGATGAAGTAAAATCCAATCAATAAAGAAGCCATCACGCAAAGTAGAGTTTTAAAAAAATACCAATAAATCCCAAAGTGCTGAGTAAAGCAACTTTATTCCTCAGACAGTATTTCCTAAGTTTGTTTTTCAAGGTTAAACCACTGTAGATAATTCTCTATGTAATTGATGGCACAGTGTCTATTCTGCAGCTGTAGCAATGACAGAAATTTATGCACAGCGCATGATTTAAATCCAGCTGAATTTGAAGATACCAACCAAATGACAAAGTCTGATGCAAAGCATCTTTTCCAGTTAATCTGTGTCCTTTCCTGCATGGGCTTTTAATCTGACACACTCAATGTCAGTTGCTCTCAGAGGTGCTTGTGTTAATCAGTTTACAGAAGTTCGAGCAAACTCTCACAGCCCAGCTGCCATTTGTTGCTTTAATCTATGAAATGCTGCTCATTTTTCTTCCCTATGATTCATCTTATTGTCTCTTTTGTCTTTAAGGCTGCTGAGAAAAAGAACAAAGATCTTGAAGAGAAAGTCAGAACGCTAAGGACAGAAGTTGAAGAGAACAAACATAGGCAGACCAACCTTAAAACTGAATTAAAGAATTTTTTAGATGTTCTAGATGGGAAGATAGATGAATTACATGATTTCCGACAAGGACTGTCTAAACTTGGGGTTGACAATTAGATGGCAATAGATCTTTTTTGTAATCTAGGGTCTGGATGTTTGATGTTTTGTTGATCCCAAACGTGTGTTTTACAAAATATAACTAGAATGTTCCACTTGTTTGCATTGGTTTTGTACATAGAGGCTGAAAATTTGCTGTGGGGTTTTTTTTTTTGGTGGGTTTCTTTTTTTTTGTTTGTTTATTTACCAAACCAATCATGCTGCTCACTGAATTCTGTTGAGATTAGAAACTTTCTATATTGCTGCTCTGGCTTTGTGGGGTTGGGAACAGGTAGAGGGTTCTGTCTCAGGAATCTGGAACTAGATCTACCTTAAAATGAATATGCAGTTAGTTGTTGCAGGGAAATTTATATCTTTCTTAAGGGCTGTTGCAACCATAGAAACAGAAAAGAAGTCTTTTTCTTGTCTGGACTATCAGCACTCTTAGCAGAATTGACTTTATTCCGTGGTGGAGCAGAGAGATCAGCTGGAGCCCCTGCAGTTGGTAAATTGTGCCTGTGATCAGCTGCAGTCAGGAGAATCACTTCTCACAGATACCAGTTCTTTAGGGACCATGTCAGTCAGGCCCAGTGCACCCAGAAAAATGCAGTGGATTTCAGATAACCTCTGATAGAGGTTTCACCTGCTTGCCTGGACCCATACAGCACAAAGTCAATAATGCAGAAATTAGTTTGAGCTCCTGAAGTCATGTGTCTTAGCAGTCAGTGAGGACAGCTTCTCTTCCTTAGCAGCATCACCTCTCTCTGGCCTTCAGTTTTGAACCCATATAGTTCCATCATTATGTGCATCTCTGAAAAATGCCCCCCAGAGTCTGGAGACCAGATATTTATTTTAAAAAGTGGTATGTTGGTGGTTTGTACAGGACTCATGCCCCTCTCCGTGTAACTTGATTGTTGTTGATTGACTTCTGCAGCAGTGAGGAAGGAGACATGGATCTGAAAAGCATGATGAGGTTACTGGAAGGTATTGCTCAGAAGCAAATTTCTGCCCAAGAGATTGGCAGGGCAATGGCCACATGAAATCAAAGTCCTTTCCTATAATTTCTGCATTCTCTGGCAGGAAGGAATTAGTCACCAAGTTAGGTGATACAAAAAAAACCCCAAAAACCCCTCAACCCAGGAGGCAGAAATGCTCTTTTATTCTTTTATTCTTGAACTGATTATTCAGCAGCTCTAAGAGTGTTTTGAGAAATGCAAGGTCATACCCTGGCCTTCAGTGAGAAGGAAGTTCAGTTCATCACAGACAGGGATGTAAAAAGGGCCAGAGAGGAGAACCCAGCCCAAGCTTTGCTCTTTCCCCTAGGAGCTTCTTCCTCTTCTTTCTCCATAACCTGTTTTGGGAATGTTTACATGGGATCTTAATTAATTCAGGACAGTACTTTTGTGTAGATGACATTGTTATTTGCTTGATTCAGATGACAGCTTGGTTAAGCACTGTGTTGGTGCTTTCCAGCAGTGACTGATAGAAAATGGCCATGCTTTTCTTGGAATTTCAGGGCTTTTTTCCTTTTTTGGCACATCTTGATTATTAAAGTGACCTTTAAAAGAAAGGTGGATTGTAGATGAAACAGGCATTGAATACTTCTTTGCAGATGAATATATAATCCCCATGGTGGAGATAGGATCTCCAATTGTCCCTTGAATTTTCATTTAATCTGTTACTATTATCTTCATTGCCTGTTTTTCAGAATGGACTTTGAGTATTTTTGCCTTTACTCCTTTGAAACAGTGGTTGTAAAGCTAGGACCTTTCATAAGCATTATAACCATTTAAGTATCTTTTTAAAAAATTGTTTTAGGCTGTTGATATTTAAAAATAAAAATAAAAATCAGGTACGTAGCATGTAGGTGTGTGAAAATTAGACTTTGCCAGCATGGAAGATTCAACAGTTGCATAATGTGGGGTTAGATCAGACTTCTCAAAATTGAAAATGACGTCAGAAACTGTGTGGTTGTGCACAAGTAGTCTCCATTTTTAGTCTTTTTATTTGATAGAAAGTCAGATATACACCATAATTTAGCAGGCAGCTCATCCTGCTTCTCCTCTCCTCCCATGCTGCTTTTTGGTCCCTGAATCAGCTGGGAGCCACAGGATAACACAATTAAGACCTGCAAGCACTACTGGCAGTCAGGGCCCTACTCCTCACAGTGGTTCATTGTTTTTGCACCAAGAACCCTGCCCTATTTTCCTTTTACTGCTGAGTAATCTTAGGGTCTCTCTCTTTTTTTCACATAAATGATGTTTTTAACGTGATGCTGGGTAAAAGGATGCAAAAGACACTGTGAAAAAGTTACATTATTTGGTTTAATCCAGATCTTTGTTTTCTGCTTTAGTCAGGTCTATCTCGGATCCAGTTCATTAGGAATGTATTAAGCCACTCTTAAATTGCAAGAGGAGTGTTTCCATGGGATTGCATCGATTAAACAGATGGAGTTTGGTGGTGGCACATTAAGCCAGTGCATAGCTCTGCCACAAGCAGTTATTTCTGGGTGCTTAGTGCCCACCAGAGGAGCAGTGCAGTGTCCTTAAAGAAGTCCTGCCCTGTCTCTTCTGTCTTGCCCCAGATGTCTGTACCCCCTATCTGCTGCTCTGATGCTGAGCTGTTAGGGGTACCTGCACACAGCTTTGTGCTGTGGGAAATTCTGTCCTTCAGGCCTCCAAGGGCTTGTTATAATTGCCTTCTTTGGTTTTCCTTCCCAGCAGCAGTAAGGTGAGAGCTTCTACGTATCATCACTTAAATATATATAATCCCCAAAACGCCATCTATTTTAAGCTTTCCATCTCTTTCATTGGACTTTTCCTCTTCAAGAGAAAAAAGCATGGCAGTGCATGCTCTCAGGAGTGTTTGGGCACCAACTGCAGCTGCTCTCTGTGGCCTGTGCCTGTCCCCAGCCCAGGGGACCAATGGTGTCACACACTGCTTATTCCGTGGTGCTCTCTGGTGGCCCAGCACTAACCTGTGTGCCAAACTGAGAGCCTCACACTGCTCCTCATCCCAGCACTGAAATGCCTCCTGTGTCCTGCTGGGAGCACCGGGGCAGGCAGCCAGCCCCACCAAAATGCACCCACCATCCCATGGATGCACTGACCCTCCTGTGCACAGCTGGAATTTCCCTGTCCCTGTGGGCACCCCGAGTTCAGCTGGCAGACACCTGCTTAGGGATGGCCCTAAACACTTCCAGGGCCAAGAAATACTCATCCCTGTCCAAGAGAGGATCTGCAGGGTTAGGTTTTATTTGTTACTCAGTGCTGGGCTAATCCTGGTTTCCCTGTGCCTGTCAGCAGTGTCCTGGTCAGTGCTGCACTGAGCACAGGTTTGCAGGGGGCTGTAGCTCACCTTGGGTGACTCTGAGCTCCCTTTCTGGACACAGGTTTCTCTCTCTAAGTGGTTTTTATGGCAGGATCTCTCCTACCTCACTTACATGGTCTTTCCTTAACAAAGGACATGTGCTTGGCACGTCCTGTGTGGGTTTGTCACCTCCATGGGTCCTGCCACACTGCCCATCCTGCCTGGCCCTTGTGGCACAGCAGCCTGGGGGCTTCAGCAACAGAAATCTGTGCTGGCCTCCTGTGACACCAGGACAGAGTGTGTTAGAGCTGCTGAATAATGCTAGGGTTTGAGGGATTTTGACAAAATGAGAAATAAACAGGTGTACCTTGTATTACATAAAAGCAAAAGTGCCATAAAAAATGGATAGAATTATTTGCAAGGGAAAAGAATATTCCGTCAGATAGGTTATGTCACATTTTGGAAAAATACCTTAGTCTCATATGAGGAATAAATTATTTCAAAATTAAAAATGGAACTTAGTTGCACGGCTCAGAATAAAGAAGGTTAACCTTTTTGGGTTTTTATTATTTGGCTGAATCTTTCTTTGCCAATTCTGACTCAACTTCACAAGTAGTTCTGTTTGGCCTAGAAGTGCATTTTCAGCAAATGCAGTACTTTGCAGTATTCTGTCTACACCTAATTGGTGTCTCCTTTACTATGTGAGCTTGCTGGAAGAAAACTGTCTTTTCTTTTAGAAATTCAACACCACCTGTCATTTTCTGTATCTGATCATTCAAAAGATGCACTTTCTAAAAACAGTTTTACACTGGGTTCATCTGTGGCCAGAAAACAAATGTTATTTATACAATATCTTCTTTTCTGGACAAAGACCTGATTTCGTTTTTATGTGAGCAATTTAGGGAGAACAATTTTTTAAAGCTGCTCAGTGAATTAAGATGAGCAGGAAGAGTTTCTGCTGTCCTGCTTGCTGTCCCTGCCACTGCCATTGTCTTACAAGGGCACCAGCCAAAGCACTTGTGGTGCCGAGGCAGGGGCTCACCTGCCCTGTCCAGTGATTGCTCAGTGGCTTGTTGGGCACAGGGGACACACTGGCAGCAGGGCACAAATTGTCCATTGACTTCTGCTCTCTTCTCTATGCTGTTTAATTTTTCCCCAAGTGTTTGTTTCTTTTCCTTATTAATTTTTTGCCACCTTTGGCTGTGTCATAAGTGACAGAAGGAAAATTCCCTGTTACTGTCACCACCTTGCAGCGGTGGGAGTTTCTCAGCTACGAGACCGTGCTCTTCCTTAGGCTCTTCCAAAGAGTTATCTTGGCAAAACTCTTCAAAGCATCAGTGGCTTGTAAGAAATGCAGTGCTGTCTTCCTGAGCCTATGGATTAACAAAGATAAAACCCCTGTCAGGGTGAAATGCCTCACTCAGCTTAATGTGTGCCCAGTGCTAAATCTGAAGGGAGGAGGTGTAACGGGGGGCAGCAGCAGCAGCAGCAATTTTTTTTTTTTTGGCTATTGTTTCAGCATAGATTTCAGTGAAAGATGTGCTCTGCCCATGAGCTGTGGATGTGCCAAAGGTGTGGATGGCCACACGGATCTCCCAGCTCAGCCGCCTTTGTCCGGGCAGCTCCAGGCTTGTCACCTGTAAATATCAAAAAGTCTGAGCATATCACACAGGTGGGGTGTGAGGGGTGGGAGGGCAACATCCACACACACAGAGCATTGCAGCCACAGCTCTGGTCGTGGTCACACACTTCAGTCCAAACAGGAAAAGCTGTTCCTGTCCCACAGCAGGAGCAGGGCCCTTGCAGAAGGGCAGGTTTTGGGAGGCTGAGGGGCAGCAAGGAGCCCCAGGCTGGGCTGGCAGGGTCTGGTAATGGGCACGATTTAGCAGTGGGGAGACAGAAAGCTACCCCAAGGTGATTTTTCTTTCCATGGATCGTGTTCAACAAGCACCTGTGTGTCAGGCAAAGCAATACACAGGCACAAGGTGAATCCAGCCACAGCTGCAGGCAGAGAGCCCCAGCTGGCCCAGCCTGGCCAGGGCTGCTGTGCCTGGAGTGCCCCTGGAGCTCTGCAGGGCTTTAGGCTCACTGCTGCAATGTAAGCCTGACATGAAGCTTGCACATCTTGAATACCATCCACAGCAGTAAATGACAAGGTACCTGAAGTGAAATGGAGTCAGGAGGTGAATGATAAACGTGGTGAAGGTGCTTCCCAAAGGAGGGCTCTGCTGCAGGCTGTGGGCAGAGCTGGTCCTGGCCAGGAGGGCTTTGCTTGCATCCCTGGGGGATCTTGGATGTCCAGCCTTGGATTTTCTACTGTGGTTTTGTTAGCTCTTCTCTTTCTCTTCTCTTCTCTTCTCTTCTCTTCTCTTCTCTTCTCTTCTCTTCT
>VWZP01001966.1:1837378-1859089 GCA_013396995.1 Dicaeum eximium
TCTTCTCTCCCCCTCCTCATCCTCTTTGCCTCTTCTTCTTCTTTTTTTTTTCTTTTTTAGCCTGAACATACAGTCTTCAGATGAAGGTGCCTATACCTCCAAAAATTTTATATGCACATTTTGAAAGTTAGTTAACTTAGTTACCTAATAATAATGGTACATTCAAGAAAGGCACTTAAGAAAAAATCTGTCTGCTATTGTATTTTTGTTTGGGTTGGGTTTGTTTGTTTTTTTAACATTGGTCAGCAATAATTATTTTAGCCATATACTAGCTAAAAAGACCAATATGTAAGATTTGTGAACTAAGCTTCTAAGTTTGGAGGATTTTGAATAACCTGGGTATGTGATGAGGAAGCTATGCTCAATAAAAGAGTATTTTGCAGCATTTAGATGTTTCAATTTAATTGCCTAATAGTGATCATGAACATAATATTCTATAAAGCTCATCATGAATGACAAAGCACATTATTTTTAACATGAATATATCCCTTGTAGTTGAAAGTTCTGAGAGTGTACTAGTGTGGTCTGCTATACCAAAATATTTAGGTTATGATGAGATTTTAGTACTAAAGACTAACATACACCCTGTTTTTACTGTTTCAAGTAAAGTTTAGTGAATGACAATTTGTTGATATACAACTGTGGGAAAACACTGCAGTGCTCTAAATGTATATTTTTATTTGGGTTTATTATATTTAGTATATGTTTCAATGAAAACTGAAGTGTTTACTACAGTTGGATCATTGTAAAAACATCTCTTACCTCATTTTGTCTGCTGTAAAATAGTACTTTCCTCTTTTTTTTTCTTTTTTCAAATTGACCATAGGCAGTCAATGTTAATATTTAGACTCCTAGTAGCAGTAAATGCTGGGTTTTATATCTATAAAATGAAAACTTGATTTTTTTTTCTTTATGGACTTATTATATAACTTTGTGATTTTTATCTGATTTTATTGTTACATAAAGTTGTTTTATGTAAAAATATATAGTTTAAGTAAAATCTCTTGTCTCACTGTCTTCATTGACTTCAGAAAATTATTATCTTTGAGGCTGCAAATGTGAACTCAATGGAATGCTGTCCTTTGATCAGAAGAATGTGATTTTGGTCTATATGTATGGTATCAAGACTTGGAAATCTCAAGAACTCTTTTTCAAGTGGTGGAGCTTTAAACTGTTTGCCTTGCTTGACTTTGTTCCATGAGCTCAGGCAGAGGGGCTGCAGGATTAGTGGTACCTACATGACTGGAAAAGTAGCATTTATAAATATTTGGAGATGGAATTTTGGATCCATTGTGTGCTGAGAGAGGCCTATTGTCAGGAAGCAGCTTTTTGTTGCCCTGCTTGGGGTATGCTCAGGACTGAAAACCCTCCTGGGATTCCTGTGACTGATGCAGCTGCCCCTGGTGGCAGCCGAAGCTGGCGGTGTCTCTGGAGAAATCCCCTGGAGTCGGGGTTAACCCTGTGTGAACAGAGGGGGTCTGGACCCCCATCCCTGCATCAGCTCAGAGCAGCCCATGGGAGCCGCAGAGGTCCAGAGACACCCAGCACACAGCAGCACGTCCCTGGGAGGGGACAGCCTGAACTCAGGCACAGACACACATCATGGTGCTCTCAGCACTCCTGTGTTCATCACACAGAAGCAGGGATTCTGTCTCTGCACCAGGCCAGCCTTCCCCAAAGGAAGTAGGAGGGTTTGAGGACGGTGAAGTGGCTGTGGCTCGTCGTGCCTTTGTTAAGGTGGGCTACAAGGCTGCAAATGTCAGCTTTGGGGTGAGCAAGGAACTCTGACCTTTAGTCAGAGCTTTTCTACCAGGAGCCATCAATAGTTCTGACAAGCACTGCTGCAAATTCCTGCAGTCTCTGAATAACCAGGGACTAAAACCAGCAGCTACAAAACCAGCTTATGTGCATCACAGTAAAATGCAAGTAAGAGTCTCTAATCCTTAGCAAAAACCACCCCCATGTATCTATTTGCATAATTATGAATGTTAGTACAGCAGAAGTATCTGTGGGTACATCCCATCACCTACAATTATCAGAAATAAGCCTCATTCTGTTCCTAGCAGCTGCTGGTCCCACAGAGGGCATTCCCAGTGGTCCATGTGAGCACAGGGCAGTGCACAGGGCAGTGCCTCTGCTGGGCACCTCCAGGCTGGACCTGTTTGCTACAGCCACACCTGGCACTTCTGTGTCCTATTTGCCTCATTAAGCCCAGGGTACATTTTTAGCATCAGAATGTCTCTGTTTTGTGTGAAGGGCTGCTCCTTGCCAGCTGTTCACAGTGCAAGTGGTTCCAAAAGAAACAGCCTGGTCTGGGAGCTGTGGTGAGTGATGCTGCCAGCAGGGATATCTGCTGCTGCTATCTGTGAACCCTTAATTTTCATATTTCACTGGATTCCTGTCAGAAAAGTCTGGAGCCTCCTCCATGGACTGTGTCCTTCCACAGTCACACATTAAAAAGTGTTTTACCTGACTGTGGGCTGCTGAGCTATGATGGGATGTCTTGGGATGTCTGATGGAAACATGAGGTGAACTTTAAATCAAATGTTTGACTCTAAGTGGATTAACTACCCTTTAACATGTACTTCTTTTGGACACTTTGGATTCCTTCAACTGCATAGGAAAAGCTAGGCCATAATTTCCTTTTTGGAGGAAAGCCCCCAGCATGGCACCATGGGGGAGGCCTGTATAAAAGCAGTACAGGATGAGATCCCTGAGCAGGAGCAGGCTTGCTCTCTCCATAACACATGTAGATGGTGACTAAGTTGAACTTACATAAAATTTAACATTATTCAGTCCCACACACTTTTAATTTCCCATGCTTTTCATCTAAAGGCATGTCTGCACCAACAAGGGAAGAAAGGAAGATATGTTAATTATATATTATTAACTGTCTCCCCACTTCCTAGAAGACTTGGGCATTTTTTCAAATTCACCGCATACATTTTCTTTTATTTCTTTTTTTGCTCCTGAAAAGCAGCCAAAATCTTGTAAAATAATTTTAATTATTTACAACATTAAATATCCTTTACATAATCAGCATTGCCAACCAGAGCAGAAGAGCAGCATCAGTGAGACTAATACATAATGGGCTGTTCTCCTGAGAACAACTGAAATGTTAATGTTAGATATAAAAATGTGTCAGCAGCAGCTGAAAAAGCAAAGAGGTGATGACAGGAGCTGAGCCTGATCTGCAGTGGTGGTGCAGCCCTGCTCCAGCCACCGAACCCACCGGAGCAAAGTCCAACCATCCTTCAAAAACAGAAAAAAATGCCCTGCCAGGTGCACTGCCAGGTTTGATTTCAGCGAGCAAGGCTAAAAATGGCAATCCCAAGGCTCGTGAGGCAGCTCTGCAAGGGCTGTGCCAGACCCTGCCAGAGTTTTCCACTTTGTCATTAACAGCGTCGGGGCAGCGCTGCCACGGGGCTCTTCGGGCTGGGCAGAGCTGAGAGCTGGTGAATTTTAAAAGCACAGCAAACCTTTGCAAGGCAAACATTCCGATCCTCTTGCAATAATGCATTGCTGGGAACATGTAACAGACCACTGCAGCCGAGTGGTGCTTAACTCTGACCTCTGCCTCTGGATTTTTCAGGCAGATCTTCGTGCTATGAAATTCCCTTTGGGTCTCAAAACTCCTCCTGAACATTGAACATATTTCAATAACTTCAGAAGTGTTAGATCTTCTCAGAAGCACTGTCTGCAGTGAAATGATCTCTAGATGGAAAACTGCATGTTGAAAATCAGAGATTTTTGTGAGCTGTGACATGAGGCCCAGCTTCTGGTTTTAAGGAACACAACTGTATTCCAGTTGTACAGGCACGGCAGCAAGACACTTCTTACTGAATCAATCCTGCTGCAGCAGAGCTTTGGAGACCTACTATTCTCCACCACAAAATGGATGTCTTCATAATACCCACCCTCCTGTGTTTGTGTGTAGCAGGGGCTGTATCCAGGACCCCAGAGCTAAATCCCATGCAGCTTTCCGGAACATACTTCCATATCCATGGCTGGATGCTGGTCAGAGTGAGGGCTTAAAACCCCTGAACAACATTTCTTGACAACAGTTTGCATTTAATTAATCAAGTTTATGAGCAGGTACATCTATTGGCACATGAAGCACGTTGATTTGAGTATTTTTGTTTTCCTTCTGTGTCCTCTCCATTCATTAGTACTGGCAGTCTATGAAAAAGAAATCTATGGCTGCTGTAATCAAGTGAGATTGAGCTCTTGCTTTTCTCCTGACTTTTCATCATTGAATATGATTTGTTGCATATGCCCTGGATTGTGTTTAATGTATGCTGGCTGGAGGGAATTCAGACACTGGGGGAATTATAAATAATAGCAGCACTGGCAACCTTTTTGCATTATCATGTCACACTGAAACGTATCAGCTTTCAAAGCTACTTACATTTAGTCTTTTGCAACTTATTTCATTGCTACCTTTAGCCATGGCTTTAATTTTTCTCTGGATGCAGGTTTGTACTGTTCATTAGCCTGAAGATGAATGTTGCAAACCAGGGTGCTGGAGTTCCCTGAAGAACAGAGACCTTTCCAATCCTGCTCATCTGCAGCGGTGTTGGGTGCATTTATAAAGATAATCCCTGGCTCTGAATCCTGAGGAAGTGATTCACTAATCACTCCCTAATGCTGTGCAGGTCCCATGGTCACTAGCACAGTCATTTCAGTGGGTGGGCGATGGCTTTGGGGCAGGGATGAAAGACAGAGGAATGATTAAAAACCAGAAGGGAAAGAGCAGCAATTTCTCTGCAGCAGATACTTGCAGAGTTGCTCACACGGGCAAAGAGCTCCTTTTGGCAGGGTGCTCTGCTGGCTCCTCAGCCCGTGTCCTGCACACTCCTGCACACTTCCAGCACTGCCATTCCAGCGGGCTCGGAGGAGGGATGGCTCAGTGGAGGCACTGATCCTATTCTGCTGTCACCCTGCTCGCAGGAAGAGACTGTGGGAAGGGCAGTGACTCACTGGCTGATGAATAAGTGATTCTAGCATGTCTCCAGGAGTGGGACAGACTCATTTCCTCACCCCCAGTGTCTGCTGTGCCCACTGCCGTGGAGCTGAGATGCGGATACCACGCTGCTGGTGCCGGAGCTGGCAGCATTTCCATTCCTCTGGGTGAGAGGAGGATGGGAACCAGGGCTGGAGCAGAGGCTCACAGAAACACCCGTAGGATGATGTTTAGACTATTGCCTTGGGATAGGAGGGAGCTGTAAATCTTTGTGACACTGAGAGTGATGAACCGATGCTCAAGTGGGGGAACCCCAGACTCCCAGGAGAACGTGGAGCTTCTGTCCCAAGCTGGAGCCTGGCCAGCCTTTCCCCAGCCTTTCCCCAGCCTTTCCCCAGCCTTTCCCCAGCCTTTCCCCAGACTGCTCACCCTCTGGGTGCTGCTGTGGGTCAGGGCTGCTTGGGGCCCCTTTCTGCCAGAAGAGCCTTGCTCAGGGCTGGCCCCAAGCCACAGCCACTGAACGTGATCACCTGCAGGCAGCTGCCCTGGGAGGATGCTGTCCCCCCCATCCTTGGCTCTTTAATGGGGATTTGGGGCAGGAGGGGGATCTAGTGGAAAATGAACAAGCATCGTTTTGCTAAATATGTTTTCTAAGCAGTTTGTGGCTCACTCTTACTGCAAGAGCAAAGGCTTGCTAAAGATGGCTTGTTTTACAAACCTTTTTCACAAGTAGCTGAGCTGTTAATGTCACTGTTACCTGAGCAGATTTAATTGTGTTGCTTCTTGCTCTCAGCTTAGCGTGACATGCTGAGAATGAAAATCACATACCTTTTTGCCAGGAAAAAAATGCCATGTTCTGGAGCAGCTTTGAGTGTTTCCTCCAGGGATACATTCACATATTGTTCTGGGCAGTTTTTGCTGCCAAGGTTTGCTGTGGCATTTATTAAAAAATGCTTTCAATACCATTCACCTTTTATCACCACCATGGGTTTAGTTGAAATGATGTGTCCCTCTTTCCTTCCAATATCATGTTATTATTGCATGTAGTGTGAAAATGTGCTCTCAGATGCAAATCCACAGCTTTTGGAATTAAATCCATGCTTTTGTGAGTGAGGGCATGCATAGCCTTAAGTCCCATTTTCTCCAAAGGGTGCACACTCTTTTCTTCCAGCCACTTCGCAAAGGAAGACTGAAAAGAGAAGCTTTCCCAGCTTTTTGTTAGTTCTAATGAATGTCTTCATACTCATTCTCTTTGTCCTTCTTTCTCCTGGTGTACATGTGCATCTTTTTATTTTAAGGGATAAAAGAAGGAAGTGATTGAAGGATGGCTCATGAGTGCTGCCCTGAAAACCTTCACCACTTCAAGCCCTTCCATTCAGACCTGTTCCACAGTCCCCACAGTCCCACGATGTGACACACTTGCTCAAGCCCCTACAAGTCTGGGTCACTACAGAGTGTTCACACTCAGACTTGATTTGCATGATTCAGTACCATTTTGCAGAAAAAAAAAAAGGTCAGTATTCAGCCTGTGGGCCAGCCCTGTGCACTGAGCTGGGGGTTTGCTATGGAGGAGCTTCATAAATCCCAAAAAGCAGCATGGTGACAGAAATGCTGAACCCAAGGCTGCACTGGCACCACCTGCTATGGCCACGGTGCCCAGCACTGCTGCCACCACTCTTCTCTTGCTGTGATCAAAGCACTGGTGTTTCAAAGTGAGGTTCTTTTAGTCACACTAAGTAGTTTTTGAATACATTAGCTTTAAACCTCTGTAAAAATGCTGGCAGATGCTGTCTGGACTGCCCTCATCATTGTTAGAAAGATCACAAGCCACAGTGGTACTGATTTATAGAAATTGATCTCTTTACTTCATGACCAGGATTTCAAGCAAATCTGTGCATTAACTCTTTAAAGCCAGACAACTGTATTTTTTCAGTTAAAAAAAAATCCATTTCTGCAGATGGACAATTATGGCAGACTATTCCACCAAGGGATTAATTTACTAGCCCAGAGTGAGGTAGTTTGAGAAGGGCATTTAATGTCAAAAAAGTGTCCCAGCATTTTTGCAGGTTAATACTAAACTGGTCTGGTAGAGCTGGTTATCACAGATCCAACCCATCAATCCAGTTTCTCCAACTCTGCCCATCAGCCCTTGCACTCTGCTGACAGTGCATGGCACCAGCAGCTGCACCAAACACAGAGGTGGGAAGGCACCTGCTGAAGCCTGAGGTCAAATCTAGATTAAGGCCTCTCTCTTTTTGGCACTTACAGGTGGTTTTCTTGAGTGCCCCACCAACCTGTGGCACTGGGGCTATTTCTTACCCACTCTCCCCTGCACACCCCACTGTGGTCATGGTCACAGAGAGATAGAAGAAGAATCTGAGGGCAGCTTAGAAAGGTTTTTTCGAGTGTTGTTACATTTGGGCACCTCTCAGAAAACAAGCTGTGGCTTCCCCTGCAGAGCAAACGGAGCCTCAAGGCAGCAGGACCCCGAGCTCACCTGCTCAGCTGGGCATGGGCTGCAAACCTCTCCCTGCACAGCAGGCAGCAATACCAGCAGTGCCCCAGGGTGTTTACCTGGCCTGCTAATAAAGATTTCCAGTGACAGAAACCACCTTCCCAGGCAACCTGTCCCTGCACCTCTCTGCTCCCACTGTTTGTTAGAAAGCTTTTCCTGCCATTACCCTGACTCATTTCAGCTGTAATTTAAGCCCTTTATCTCCCTGTGAACACGCAGAACAAATTACTTCCCTCCTCTTTGCAGCAGCCTCTTATGTATTTGAAAACTGCTCTCTCACCTTCTTCTCTTTAGGCTAATGCCACTGCTTTTGGTGTTTACCTTGGCCATGCTTTTGACATCCAGGAGAATTGGTGATCCAGCAGCTACTCTGCTGAGTAGGATCCATTAAATTTTGCTAGTGAACCAGGCAGTGAGGATTACTTGATAGAGGTGAAATCTTCTACACCAACCAGAAAATTGCAGCAGCCCATTTTCCACAAAGCAGACCTGCTTGTCCAGAAAATGAAATGGGCTGCAGAAAACAGGGCTGTGGGTTCAGCAGATCCTGAGTGGGTTTTTAAGGATATTTTTCAGCCTGGGATGTAGAGCTCTGTTGGAGCTCCTTGGGAGAGCTGAGTAACGCCTGACCTGTGCTGATGTTCCTTTTGTCTCTGTTTGGTTTCATAGCAGTGGACAAAAAATGGTGGTTTTTCCTCACATCCAAACAGCAGTAGGTGCTTAAACAGTAAAAAATGAACCCCCAGCTGCTGCCTCTGCTTCTCGCACGAAAACTGCTGCATACATATTTACTGTGCTGATTAAACAGATCTACTGCTCTACAGTGAAACGGAATTAAAGCACTCTATTTTCAATTTTGTTACCAAATTACAATTCATAAATATTTGGGAAAATAAGGGCATTTACATATAGCATTAGTGAGAATGCAGTTGCTGTATGGCTGGCACTTGCTATCAAAACCCAGGGTATCATGGCATAAATAATCCTCTGTTCACAGCAGTATCCTAAAATGACAGCACACTGAATCCACTTCTTCTGTCAAGATATATTTTTATTAAGGGTCAGTATAAACTTCAAAAAAAAACTTTCATCATTTGTGCCGCTATCTACCCAAAATAGCAAGTCTCTCTAAATTGCATGTAGCTGAATTTTTAAACAGTCAGCTTCCAGGCACAATGTAAATACCTGCCATTTATAAGGCCATCAGGTAGTTTAAATTCATGAGAGTAGCTATAAACATGTACTGAAGTTCTCAATGGAGAAATGCAGCCCTGCATTACAGGACTAAATCCTGAAAAATATTGTATATAATATTTTGGCTCTTTCTTTAATGTCAACAGGTCGTTGTAAATGTAGATGTATGAGAAACATTTAACACCTAAAAGTTCTCTATACTTCATCTTTCAGCTAAAAAAAGTAAACTTTTCAGTAATTACTGCAGTAGTGTTTATTTCAAAGTTGAAACTGATTTTCCCAATCAGCATTATCAAGCCATTCAAAAGTGCACACTTTCTAACATGATGATAAATTGATAATTGATAAATTAACCCACGCAGTTATTTAAGAGTGAGCTGTATTAGACAAGCAAAATGTTTAAGAATTTTCTGGACAATGGAGGTAGGAGTGAAAGATTCCATATTATGCTAAATTTTCTGGTCTGCCTCTGTCACCACAGATTTGCTTCTACTTTTATCTGACAAAAGAGATTTTCAGTTATTTTTTCACTCCTTAAACTTTGCTGTGATAGCATTACCTACTGTGTAGTAACCATCTAAATAATCTATGTTTCAATCCAGCATTTTAGCTGTCTTCAGCTGTGGTGAAAACACTACATGGTTGAGCCATGAACACTTATTAGTGCAAGCATAATTTGGAGTATGATTTATCATGCAAAAATATATGAATCTGTAGATCCTACAGAAAATCAGCAGGATTCTTTTACTTTACAAGACATTTTGGACTATGAGAACACCACACACAATCACACAATTCCTTCATTTTGACAGGGACAGTGTTCTACAACGTGCCAAACGAGGCACACACTGTTCCAGTCAGTAAGTCTGTTATGCTGGTTAGCTGTCCCATTCTCCATTATTCTGATCATTGTCCTCCTCTTCTTCAGAATCAGCAGACACTTTCTTAATTCTCTGCATGGCTGCTTTAATGCTTCTCTCCAGCTCATTAGGGGATGCTCTACTGCCATCTCTCTCAGTATCTCGGTTCACCTTCCTCAGTTTAACCCCTTGCCTTATGGCAGAGAGGATGTTGTCCTTCACACAGGAGTAGGGATTTGGCTGCTCCACTTTGCGAAGGTGAACTTCACCGCGCTTCAGAGAAGCCAAAACTTCATCCATGGAACCTGCAACACATAAATCTACTGTTACCAGAAGAAAGAATGAGACAACCACACTTAAGAGGTAGGAAGCCCCACCCCAGTGTTCAGGGCTGCTCCTTTAATCTTTGCTAGCGACAGGATGGTCTGTTCTGGCACAAGAATGGTCTGTTTTGGCACAAGAATGGTCTGTTCTGGCACAGACTTCCAAGCTCTGCAACAGCAGGCTCTGGAACTGCTTTTAAAAAGCAGTTACAGCTTTTATATCTTGAATTGAGAATCCAATGCCTCTTCATCATTATATAAGGTTGCGCTCTAAGGAAGAAATTATACACAAAGGACAATGCTCTTTTTCATTACAACTTTATGGGCTTTCAAAAAAATTTTACTGAACCAAAAAATCTCTTGCATTCTGTGGTATAAACAATCCACCATCCTTCCCAGCTTGCCCAGAAGCCTGCTGAGACCATCAACTGCATTTTTGCTCAGTCAAGAGAAAAATGAAAGGATTTGAGTAGAAGGGCTTTAAAGTGCACCACTGAAGTCACTGTGAGCCAGATCAGGCCCTATGCAGGCAGCTCTTTTCTGCATGGACTTAGAAAACAATTCCTATTTTACAACATGATTTAGATCTCAGGTGTACGTTTCTGAACTTCAGACCATGAAGAACACCATACTGAGAGCTTCCACTAGACCTCCTGATACACACTAATTTGTGTTTTACCCCTGCTGGACTCTCTGCTGCTTGCTCCAGACTGTCAGACAGGGAGGCTGTTTCCCTGGACAGCAATAGGCCCAGACCATCTGTGCCTCACAGCTAGAAATATTTTTGCCATGCGCAGTGCACACAAGGTTATGTGATCAACATCAACCACTTGAAACGTAGCATTCTGCTAAACCCTGCAGTACCTTCAGAGACTAAAAAGGAGCAAGCAAAGATTGCCTTACAAAGCCTACAAGCAGGAGAGTCTTAAGTCTACTACCTAAATGGGCTGCCTGGTAAAAGATTAGGCAGACAAAATTATAAAAGAAGCCTCTCCTGGCTTTTCACACTCAAAGACATGAGTAGCCCATAACTAAAACCAATGTGTTTATGAGGCTGTTTCAGTAAGTTCCCATGGTCATTTAGCAATTACTATTACAGCTACTGACATGATGTCAGTACCTATTCTTCAAGAAATAGGTATAAACAACTGATCAGATCTCTCCAATAAACAAAAAATATCTTATCCAAAAATAATGAAAATACATCAATGTTAGGCTGTGAATGGCAGTAAATATTAGCTACCAGAAAGACTGTTCCAATAGTAATCAGACTGCTCTGGTGTACAACTCCTGTTGCTAATAAAGGCTTCTTCAGAGTATCTGTAGAGTTATCCCATGGATATCCCACACTGAAGTCTGCACTGGATGCACTGTAGTTTGCCATGGTAACTAAGCTGTGTCTCAGCCCTTCAGCTGCTTGTACTTCCCCACAGCTTGGAATAACTAAAATGCTGAACTTCCCCTGGTATTTCTGCCTGTGGTTTGCCTCTGAACTGATAGGATACAAAGGCTGCTTGGATGTATTGTGAAGAGTTGAAAAGGAAAAGGAATGTACCACGTTTAAAGACATTCTTCATTCTAGCATAAGCTCCACTGTGAAAAACAACAAAAAAATTGCTGCCTTCCAGCTTAGATCAATCTCTCTGACATAGTCAAAATATCCGCTCGCCTCAGAGACAAAAATAAACCTGTTAGCAGGATGCAACCAGTGCAGCCTTGGGAGGTTGCTGAGATCTATTCTCATTCAAACTACTCCTCCAATTGCCAAGTTCAGCATTCAATTACACCTGCATGATCTTGCTAACAAAGCAAAGGAGTAACAGAGCAGAATTTCTTCCCTAGGAATGTATGCCAAAGCTATTCACCTGCCTTTCAAATCCTGGGTGAATTCTGCATGAATTCCCTTAGGAAACCTTTATTTAGAAACCAAGCAAATTTTAAGTGGACAGAAGCTGGCCACACCATAGAAACATAAGCAGCCCAAGTGCCAGCTCTGTAGTGCATGCATCAAACACTAAAATGTAGCCTTAGTACAGCTACAAATTAACCCACATTGGTCTTCTGACTGCAGCATCAGGACCCTGTGAAGTGTCTCAAAAAGGACACACAAATCATTGTTACTCATTTAACATCCTGAGCTATGGTCAGTGTTATTGTATGTAGTTTCTTAGACTAAGCTTTCCAAGAGCCTCATTCTCCTGAGCAAACTACACATTATTCCTGTCCAGAAGTGGAGGAGGGAGGGAGACCACAAAAATAGAAGAAATGCATTAAAAGGCACCAGTTGATGTGAGCCTACTTACCTATGCAATTATTTATAGACCTCCTGGATGAGTCATCCTGGTTGTGCAGTGCAGGGCTTTCTGAGGGGCTATCAGAGCTGAGGGGAAGTGGTTTGTCCTCTGCTGCTGATGGTGGCTTTAACTGNAATTCCTCGCTGTGCTTTTGTTCCTCTGTGTCACCATCAGAAACAAAAATCTGGACAGGGATGTCTGCTGGGGTATTCTGACATGAAGCTTTTGGTTCTTTGTCTTCTACAAGCAGAATGCTCTGTGGCTGCTCGAGAGCTGCCCTTACTCTCGATGAGGGTGCAGGGGACAGGACTGGGGCTGCCCCTGTGCTCGATGCAGCTGGAGGGCACAGCACCACAGCCTGCTGAGGGATGCCTCGTGGCAACTTAGGACTGAGAGGCTGGGGACGAGATGTTTTCAGAACAACGTGAGCTGGACGCTTCTGAAAAAGAAATCATAAAAGGCAGGAGCTCACATCTCCATTGGATTGGCCAAAACATCAACTCCAATGAGATAAAAAGCCACAGAGCACAGACCTGTCCCACTCACCCATCCAAGCAGAAAATTCAACCCTGAATAAATTTAAATTAATAATAAAGCATTTATTTCAAAGCCATTTCCTCACCTGTCTTCTTTGCAACAGAGTCCACACCTGGAAACCGTATCTTTAGTAGGAGATTTAATCCCTTTACTCATTATACATAATCCTATTTTAGGCTATCCAAACAGTTGTCTCTGATTGGGACCACGCTCACATGTGAGCTATGGCTACTTTCTAAGTGTTTTGACACCATTTAGGACACAGTACTTGCCTCCCTGAATACTTTCAGCCTCTCCAGTGTCTTCTGACGTTCCTGGCTTATCCAAGCTTTTTTCTTTTTCTCCTCCTCTTTTTGTTTGTCTCTCTTCTGCATTAAAACAGAAGTAAGTATGCCTTAGTGTGTGAAAACAAGCAGCTGCCAGGCTCCCCAAGGCTGCTGTTTGGTACTCACTATCTGTATGCTGTGATGCTGCTGGAAGCGTTTTCTGCTCTCTTCTGCCTGCTGCAGTCTCTGCCGATGGCTCGCTTCACACTGATCCTGGGAGAAGAGCAGAATTCATGCAACTCTCAGTCAGTTCACACTTCTGAGCACCAGCTCAGCCATTAACTCCTGTGCACAGGCCACTAAATAGCAACCACAGCTGGGTGCTTGGCAGTGCCAAGAAAGATGGCTAAGCTCAACTAATGTCAGATGTGAGACCCTGATGGGGGAGTCTGTGGGATTCCTCCATGGCTAAAGCCAATGTTCTCCTAATCAGCCATATTTTTATTCATGCTGCAGCAAAAATGTATCCAGATGTGACACAACCCCTCTGTCTTACAGTTTGGTTAAAAAAAAAGAAAGAAAAAAATAAAAAGAGAAGAAAGGGAGACAAAACGAAAAGAAGAAACAAGCTCATGAGGAAGAAGGCAAGAAGGAAGCTAGCAGGGCACTACAAAACAACAAAGCTACTTTTCCCCCCTCTCTCTTATTTGCCACAGCTCCCAAGTACAAAAGGCAGGGAAGCAAAGGTATGGGAAGCCCAATGAATGCCTAGCAAGGGTACTTTCTGTTAGTAACAAGTGAAGCCGCATGCTTCAGTATTTTCTCTGGGAGTTGCTTTTTGTCTCTGTACAGAGAGGGATTATCCACATGGCTGGACAAGCATTTGCAGATCATGTGGCATTTGGCTTCAGTGTTATACAACCAATAGACAGCAATTAAGTAAATGACAATAGAAGCAAAAGAAGTGTCTGCCAAGGAAGCAGTTGCAAGCAAGAGACAATGATGGCTCAAAAACACTTCCAATATAATTCCCAGTTTGTTCAGGCTACTGAGCGATAAAAGGTCAGATAGACTTAAACCTAAACTCTGCTCTCTGCCCCAGCAGAACTGCAGGTGTAAGGTAAACTCCTTTTACTGAGAAGGTCATGAGAGTCAACTTGTGTCTTCCTAGTGTTCTGCTCTGAATAGGAAACAAAGGAAAAAACTGCCCTTTGCACAGAACTGAGAGAGAACTGCAGCTGGTAAAGTTTCCCCTTCCTCCTGTTCAAAGGTAAAGTATCAGTGTGCAGATTGTCCTATCACTGCAGCTTCCTCCACAGAAGGTCCACTTCCTCCTGTACTGCAGCTGCTTTGGAAAATCCTGCTGGGGTAAAGCTCCAGCTGGCCCCACAGGGCTCTGGTAAGGTCTAGCTGATGGGAGAACACCTGGGTCACCCAGGTAAATTTGTGCTCTCTTTCCAAGCCAGAGACACACTTGTACCACACCACGGAGTGTAAAGCTGGCTTAAAATAACATTGCCCCTCTTTCTCCTTGCAGGCCTTGGCACTGAGGCATGAATCATCTTGTATGCTCCACCCAAACTTCCCTAATTGTTTCCTGTCCATCCCTTGCGAATCAAGACATCAGCTGAAGGAAATGCACATCTCCAGGACTGCATTTACTTTTTTGTTCCTGAGGTAGGCTCTCCTCGCACAGACAGTCCCACGCTTTGTCTCCAACTGCTTAGTCTTCTGCCTCAGCATCGTCATTGCTGACAAGTTAGCGTAATGTTGTCCCATGCTCTGTTCAATGACCTTGAGCTCCTCAGGATTTTCACATGTATCATAGTAAACAACTTCATCCTGTTTCTCTAAAAAGGCATTTGGCATTTTTTAAGAAACCAAAAATTGCCACAGTTATTTAAACATTTAAAGAGCTAATGACATTTTAAAAGCCGTTGAAGGCAGTGAGTTAGTTATGAGTAAGTGTAAAGCTCCAGAGCTGAGCTGGGTCCTTCACAGTCATATGCAAATGTCACGTTACTCACAGGGGTGCTTTGCAGGATCAAATTTATGCTGTTAGCATTTGTTATTTAGCTTTCTCTTTCAACTGTCTCCCTGTGTTTTAACTCCTACCTTCACCAAGTGGAGTTTTCCTGGAAAACAGAAGACTCTTCTGATCAACACTGGGGGTCTTGTTTTACTCTTTACCATGCTTCAGTTATGTAACAAGTGGCAGCAACGTTTGCCTCACAGTGTACATGGTAACAGAGAATTCATAAGCACAAATAAGAACACGACTGGTGCCTAACTTGGTATAACTATGTCACAAAGAGACATTTAAACTGGAAGACAGTAGTATTCAGGTACCATTTTAGCTACAACCATGTCTTTTTGTCATTTTAGGATGCATTTTGTAATTTCTACATGTTAGATTAGAACAGATTATGATGAATTACAGGACCTATTTCAGCAGGTTCACAATACCCAGTTTCTGTGCGTAGACCTTGTAGCTATCAGAGCAGTTAAGCACTGTCAATATAAATTACTCCATGCTAAACCAGGGCATGCACATGCTGGCAAGATGAGCAACCAGTGTGGCTTTTGTTTTTTTTTAACTTGTGTTATCAAATTAGTGTCTAATTAATCAAAAGACAAAATATCAGATGGTACCACAGTGTTAATATTTTCCAGCAATGCTTTCTACCACAAAGACCCAAGTAATTATATCCTTTTTTTTAAACTGAAAACAGAGCAGGCTATGTCACTTCTGTGTTCTGAATATGTGCTTAAATAATATTTTATTCTCACCTTTAATCTGTCTCTTTATAGTGTCCAGCTGTACAATAAGCAGCATTTCTTCATGTTTCAATACTTCAAGCTGTACATTATACAATTCCAGCTGTGTTTCATAATACTGTATTTCCAGCTCCTCCACTATACCTAAATTTTCTTCTTGTTCACCAAGATTCTCCATCTGTAACAGAACATAAAAAGCATTAGTAACAAGATATGCACACATGAAACATGTCTGGATGCACAAATGCCTTTAAGGATTTGTAAGGAGCCTGGTCTAACTGGCAGCTGCTTTGGTATGGAAAACAGAGCATTAGAAATGGCTTGGAGCAGAAACTCAGAGGACCAGAGAGCCTTATTAACCTGAAGTATAAGTTTACCTTAAATTTACCAGGAGAGACATTATTATAATCTGTACAAACGATACTGCTCCTGAAAATAATTATATACGGCACAGTACACTACTCTTGGAAAATAAATATCAGGAACTCCTCACAGCAGTTAGATGGCATCAAAGATTAATATTAAATAAACATCTTAATTTCTCAGTGTCCTCTGAAAATAGCATCTGGTCTTCATCTCCCTAAAACTAAACAATCTCAAGGATTATTATCGCAAATGCTCAAATGATACTTGAACTGTAAAAGCATGTATGTTAAGCTTTGCTGAGTGTCCTCAAACATGCAGGTGCAATTAAAAAACTGCAGACATGCATTTTCCACAATGCAAAACCATGCTCAAAACCTAAATTGTTTCACAGATAAAGACTTGGAAAGCCTAATCTCATGACCATTTTGGTAGATTTTAATCAGCCCTTCAAAGAACAGTGTCAGAAAAGGAGGCTTTGTAAGGTCTTACGAGTTTCTGAATGCCACTTCTCTTCTGTTTCAGGCACAACTCTCTTGCCCTCAGATGCTGAAGGGTTTCTTTTGCTAACATGTATTTCAGGTTTTCTAGTCGTGGCAAAGCTGATGCCCAGGTGGTTTTACCAAATCTCTCCTCATCTTGCTCCATCTGTTTGTGCATTGCTGTAGATTAAAACATGGCAGTAAAACATGAGAAATGCAGCCCTTGTGTGTTTATAAAGTATTAAAAATGCTAATATTATTAAACTATTTCTGAAGCTTTNTGTACTAATAGCCTAATTTTTACTAATACTAATTTTTAATACTAAAGTATTAAAAATGCTAATCTTATTAAACTATTTCTGAAGCTTTAGAAATTACAAGGTTACAAGGTTGAATTTGTGACCTTATACATGTAAGTAAAATACTTCATTGCACCATGGAAACATACCCTAACAGCTGCACAGCAACATACTCTGTTCTCATGCTGAAATCCCTGAGGCTTGCATATCAAGCATTAAAAGCACCCACGGTTTTTGTGCAGAGGTTTGCAGCCTAAGTCTCAGGAAGTCAAATCCAAGTTGTAAACCAAACTGGTTAAAAGATATAAATCTTCAGTGAATAAAGTATTTTTCTTAAGCTGGACACTCACCCGAACCTGAGTTCTGCACAGAGATAAGAAGAGTTCTCAGTCACCTAAGTTAGGTATATACACAACCTTCTCTGTAAATCATTCTGATTACCTGCCAGAGCCTTTACAGTTTCCTTGAAGTAGTTCACTGTGATATCCTGAATGGAGCACACAGCACTCTCAGCTCGCTTAGTCCATTCATCAGCATCCTTCTGCAAAGCTGCTACTCTTCTAGGCCCCAGATTATCATATTGCAAAGATTTCTACAAGGACACAAAATTCTCAGTTACCACCTGGCTTCCACAGAGGTGCAGCCACACTCTGCCACACTTGGAGACATTTCAAGAATGGTGGCAAACATGACCTTCCCCTCACCTGTCACAAAGTGGATCACTGCTCATTCCTATTTCTCATTCTCTAGGCTAATTCAGAACCTTTGTTCCCCAATCCTGACCTCACATTTGGATTAATTTACTTCATAAAATATTTTTAAAACTATCATCTTTAAAATTACGTCCAAGACCAATTTTTTTTATTGTTACTAAAAGTAACTCTTCTATGTGCAATGTTCTCTTCTATTTTTCCCCACGTGTTGACAGCACATTGCACCAGCAGGTTCTCCAGTTTGGCAGTTCTTTCACACAGGAACAGGGATACAGAAAAGAAACATAAGAGAATGTTTTCAAGTCCATAAAGGAGACACGGGTACAAGCCTAGTATACAAATGTATTTTTAGAATAATTATATTTCAAACAGCCTAAATATCCCTTACAGGGTTTCTTTTTAATAAGAATGTTTCATTCTTTCAAATTTCCACTTTCATTTTCAGAACAGTACATTGAGCATTTTATTGTCACAGGTTTAGACTTTCGGTATCCAAGCACCTTAATCTAAACTCGAAACTGAGAACATTAACAGCTCACTTTAATTTTAACACACTGCTTAAGGAAAATCAACATAGTAAATGGCTGCCATTTCCAGGGGCATCATAACTTTCAGAATGTGCTTCCAGTTTAAGATGCACATAAAACAAAGTGAATGCAGTGACAACTGGTATGTTTTCATCTGCAGTTCTAGCAGGTTGTAGCAGTAACAGAAAACTCCTTTGAGTGGGAAGGTCTCTTCTGTCTTCTGTTCTACCCCTCAACTGAGTTAATGTGGTGCATCAGCATTCCTGGGGATGACATTCTCAATGTAAAAACCTAATCCCATGGGAAGGTGGCACAACAAAGGCTACTTATATGGCAGTAAACTCAGCCTCCCAGAGAGTAAGCCCCAGGGAGGTGGAGCCTGGGGCTATTCTCTTTTTAAGTGGGATACTGGTGGGAAGTCAGCTGCAGCTCTAGTTAAGCCATTATCATGGACTCTGAGATCCTCTGAGAATGGCCCTGCCCTAACTCTGATTTTGTCAGTCGTTTGCTGGTTTGGCAGAGGGGAAAAAAGCAGGTACAGACAGAAGTAGGGAATGTTACATGATTTGAGCCTGAACTGCTCCAAGAGCAGCTGTGCCCCACTATGTAGCCTGGCCTTTCACTGTGTGAAGGCAGACCTACCAGGATTTCCAGTTTGTACAGCGTCGCCAGCTCTCGCATATCTCTGAAGGGCTGCAGTAAATACTGGTAGAATTGTGTTGCCATGGTGACCAAATCCTGATAAGCTTCATCTTCTTCTTCATAAACCTTCATCAAAGCCACCATTGTGTCAGCACTTTTATGCTGCTGCAGAACCTAGTGGGATAAAAAGTAATTTAGACACAGCTGCTTTGCATTCGTGTGTGCTGGATGCTGCCAGGCTCTGGTGGGAAGGCCCTGTCCTTCCACAGCCAAGACTTCCCACTGCACAGGAGGCCTGGGACAGGCATTCTGCAGCACCCCAGATGATACCTCCAATACCACGCTGTTAAAGGCACTAATTGCTGCACAGTCCATCAGGAGGCTGCAAGGAACATCCTGCCTAGGGTGTCCACCAGAAATATTCTAATAACTGTGTGCAGATGACTTGGTTGCTGCTTTTTATAAACATAAATGGGAATCTTGGGAAGTCTGTACTGGAAGGACAAGCAAGGTATTCTTAAACTAGCTGTTGCATTGCTTCCACAATTACTAAACACCTGCTAATGAGTTTCTGGATCCAGAATTTCTGACTTTGGGCATAGGAAAAAAGAGGTTGGCATTTACTTGTGATACCCCCTGCAGTTAAATTCCTTTAACATTTGTATCATTTTTAATAGCTTATTCTAACCTCAGTTCTAGTGGTATTACACTTTGTAAGTCATAATTCTTCCATGGAATTACTGCCTTTTGATACACTAGGCCCTATTTATTTCCTTCTATGACAAAATAAGAAGTTGGAGATTTCCCCTCAATTGCATTTATTTACTGGTACCAACCAAAGCTTCAGTGATTTTTCTTTGACACCAGCTGGCAGAGACCATGGCATGCTCTACGTGCCAGGATAGAGTGAGCTGGCTGAGAGAACACAGCTCAGTTCCACGGAGAAACAGACCTTTCTGGAAGGACAGTGTGTGCTCTGCAGCTCCACAAAGAGGGAAGGGATGGGAGGGGTGTGTGTGCTAACAGAAGTCAGAAAAAGCATTAAAAAAAATAAGCTTGGGTTGTGTTGCAACTGAAAAGCACTGAAATTAAACCACCACCTTTCTTCTTGCCAGCTGAGTCTGGGTAAACCAGCAGAGCTCCCATGTATGGAGGAACTTCCCCAGACAAAATCTGTGGAAGTCAGCTCAAGGGCACTTCCCACCCACCCTGTCTGCAGGCCTGGAACAGGCGAGACAGGGGAACAGGAGAATCTGAACTACAACATTTCTGATAATCCCATAAGTGTGGCAGCCTCTTGGGCCTCCCCGGGAGCTTGTGGCAGCTCAGACCCAGTCCTAGGGCCCTCCTGCAGCAATTTCACAGTCTGCTTTCGCCCCACTATGGAAGCCAAATACAAATGCAAGAGCTGACTTTTTGATTCCTATTCTAAAAGCAAGAAGTGAGGGTCATGCTGCTCCTGGAGGATGCTTAGAGTGAGTAAAGGGGAAGTATTAGTGAAGGATATTAATGTAAAAAAGAAAAAAAAAGGATGCTCTGGTACTTCAGGTTGGTTTAATGTCTATTTCTTGAATCTTCCATAGCTTGGTCTAGACTACAGTAAAAGGAATTTATGTCCCTGTTAGGCCTGCAAGTACAATACCACTTTACATCAAGTTTAGCCATATCTAAAACATAGCTGGAAATCAGAGAGTAATTATCAGAGGCACCAAGCCTCAAACTGCCACAGAGCTGAACATGCTTGTGCTGCTTCCAAAGAATGTGGTGGCTGGAATGTATTTTTAACTGGGCTGTGAACTGTTAGTCAGTGACAGACACTGACTTGTATACAACAAGGTACATGTTCATGGAAACTAAAGCTGTGTTTTTAAAAACAGTGTCTTTCTGAAAAACTAGTGTTGTTTCATCTATTAAATACTGCGATAGGAAAGAGAAGGCTGAAGTCCACTGTCACAGCTTTGCTCCAAAGCATGATCACTTTCATAAAATACCTTTCAGGTTACTTTGCCAGAAAACAGACTGTAAACAGGTACTGCAAGAAACAGCAGCAACACACTGGTGAGCCTGAAGTATCCCTAACTCCTCAACATTCCCACATCCTAACTGCAACTCTATACTACACACCACCCTTTGAATTCATGCTTACAAGACGGGGAAAAGATCCAGGAAGACGTCTATAGCAAGAAACCTAAGGTAACAAAGAAAGAAGAGCTAACATCATCATTACTTCAGTCACTAGGGCAGAATTTGGCACTTAAAAAGCAACAACAACAAAAAGAAAAAAAAACCCCACACAATTTCTTTGACTATAAACCACTTATTTGCATAGGATCACAACTACGTTTGGTCTTAATAGAAGACTGAGAATCCCCCAGCATTACTGCAAACACGTAGTCTGAGACCTTCACAGGGAGATTAGAAAATTAGCACATGCTCGAACTCTCCTCTTCGGTTACTGTTCCACCCATTGCCCAACACTGCTGGATGTTTTTAGCAATGTGTCTTTGTAGGAGTGCCTGCAGCTTCAGTAAGATCCCCAATGCCTTACACTGACTGCCCACGCTGAGGTGGCCTATTCCCCACTTAAGAAAGGTGCACTTCCAAGACCGATGACACTTTGTACTTCGGAAAGTGACTTCGTGCCTTCCGGACGATAAAAAAGTGTTTGTGTAAGCACAAATCTGGATATTGGACAACACCACGAGCAAGCCGGTATCAGTGTCTTGGTCACCTTTGCTCAGAGAGTCGGGCGAGTGTGCCCCGACGGATGAAGTCCCGCAGCAGCAGGCGCTGCCGGGCTCATCACACAGCTCCCGGCTGAGCACGGGCCGCCAAGCCGAGGCTCAGCCAGGCGCACCCGTGAGCCGAGCTGCAGCACCCACCACTGACGATAGCCCTACACCGAGGGGCCCCTTCTCCTGCCCGGCAGCCCCGGCCCCGCGCCCCCTCCGCCCC
>VWZP01001966.1:1859098-1982824 GCA_013396995.1 Dicaeum eximium
CCCCGCCCCGCCCCGGGGCCCGTACCCGCCGCAGGGCCTCCTTGGCCCGGGCCAGGTGGCCGCGCAGGGCCTTCCCGCGGAGCTCGGCCAGGCTCTCGAAGTATTCGTCGTCGCAGCAGCGGTCGGCGGCGAAGAGCGCGTCCAGCACCACGCGGCTGCCGCAGAGCTCCAGGGCCCAGCCCAGGTACAGCTCCAGCGCCCGGCACAGCTCCTGCAGCTCGGCCTCATCCGGCGCGGCGCCGCCGGGGAACAGCACGGCCCAGAGCCCGCCGGCGGCAGCGCCGGGCAGCGCGGGCGGCAGCTCGGGGAAGGCGGGCTCCAGGCGCGGGCACACGGCCGACAGCTGCCGGTGGACGCCGCGCAGGGCCGGCGCCGAGAAGAGCCCGGCCCAGCTCTGCGGGGCCTGCTCCGCCGCCTCCGCCCGCCCGTGGCAGGTCACCGCGAACGCGCCCTCCGCGCCGTTCCAGCCCACGAGGAAGCGGAGCCGCGTTGGCGGCTGAGGCTCGGCGAAGGCGGTGTCGCGCACGGCCACCCACCCCTCCAGGCTGTCGGGCTGCGGCTCCATCGCCACAGCGGCGACGGCGGCCCCGCGGGCCCCGGAGCGAAACAGAAACCGAGCGCCGGGCGGGGCGGGGCCGCGCGCGCGTCACCGGGAACTCCCGCGCCCATTGGCCGGAGCAGCAAGGGGCGGGGCCGAGACAGAGGCGGGGCCAGGGCGGCCCTCACGGCGGGCGTGGAAAATAAACAGTGCGGGAGTGAAGGGAGCGAGAGGGGCGGCCCCGGGAAAGGGCTTTGTTCACGGGATCATGGGATGGGATGGGATGGGATGGGATGGGATGGGATGGGATGGGATGGGAGGCGACCCCGAAGATGGCATTGCCACCCCTCTGCCATGGGCACGGACTCCTTCCACCAGGCCAGGTTGCTCAGAGCTCCATCCAGCCTGGCTTTGAGCACCTGCAGGGATGGGGCATCCTCACCCTTCCCTGGACAACCAGTGCCAGGGCCTCACCACCCTCACAGTAAAGAATTTCTTCCCAATATGTAACCTAAAACTACTCTCAGTTTGAACCCATTTCCCCTTGTCCTGTCAGCACGCCCTCTTGCAAATAATCTAGCCCCATCTTTCCTGTGTGTTTCCTTCAGGTACTGGAGTGAGAAAGCTTTGTGAAATAAGCCGCTATTCCTGTGAGGAGTGCTGGGCAGGGAGCACAGGACACAGAGCCCCGCGTTTGAGCTGCTGCCTGAGGGGCAGTTTTCCTCCTGGCCATTGTTCCTGTGGTCCCAGCTAAAGTTCACGAGTTGTTTCTTTCTCCAAAGCCAGGCAAGCCCCACACTCCTTCCCCACGCTGCCTTGAGCCAGAACCTGAGCCCTGGGGCCCTGCACCCACACACAGCCAAGGGGTGCTTGTCCTGCCACCCAGCTCAGCCCAAGGTCACCATGCTTTGTGTAAATGCCACCCAAACGCTGCCTCATGGGCACCGAGGGGAGCAAAGAGCAGCGGGGTGGCTGAACAAGAGCAGTGTCACTGCTCTCCTGTTCAGGCCCTGTGTCCAAGGCAGAATCTAATTCACTATCCACCAAATGTTATATTCCAGTCTTTGGCAGCAAAGCTGACACTGCTAATTTTTTGAGAAGTTAAGGTCTACAAGATAGCGTAGCTGGACACAAAGCAAAAATAAGCTTTCATTTGAAAAATTAATCAAATCTGTCAGACAGCATAAATGTTAACATTTCAGCACGGGCTGCCTCACTTATGTGAAACGCTTCTGCTCTAATGTCACAGATGATAGAAACACTGTTAGTGGTAATGAGATTGTGCCTACATGGGCAATTAACTTGATTCCTCACCAAACAGCAAACAATTGCACTGCTAGAAAAGTGAGGGAATGACACCAAGATAACTGGAAAAGGACAAAAAACGAGAGCTGTGTCAAGATCTAATAGACACTGTCCCTTGTGCTGTCCCCTGAGCTCAAGCCATATATAACACAACATTCTCAAATGTGCTTAAAAACCTCCTGCCAGCAGGGCTGGCTCGGTAGCGTGTTCACAAGCAGCAGCCTGTGTGTGCTGGGCAGCTGTGGGTTTGGGCAGATTCACAAAGCTCAAGTGCTACAGCAGTCACAATGATCAGTGGTAATACTCAGCCTGTTTTTTATCAGGTAGAGCACAGACTGAAGGGTTATGTTCCCGTGAAAACCTCCCTAGCGGGGCCATTGTCCGCCTTCTTCACTATAATTAGATTTCTAGAGGTCTGGCACACACAGACAGGGAGAGGATGTATGGATATGTATAATAACCATATGCAACGGTATGATTTTTTTCCTAAATTCTAAATTTTCTTCTTTTTTTCCTAATATATGATCATGATTCCAACTCAGCCCTATAAAAAAAGCTCCTGCTAATTTGAGAGAGAGGACATTACCAGTAAGTGTTTGCAAAGAATAGAACAGGTACTTCCATTAAGCTGTGCAACTCTGTAAACACATGTCCAGCCATGTGAGTTGTTTGCACGTTTTGTGTATCCCACACAGGACACCCCAGCCTTGGCTATCACACCCAGAGGCACTGAATGCACTCAGCAGCGTTTATTAATACCGCCTCCAAAAGTGAGAGGGTACTCTGCCTTCAGTGAGGGCTCTCTGAAAGGGTTCTAAGTACTTCAGAGCCTGTTCTCAGTGCATGACATTCATGCTGGTGACACTCAAGTAGCACACTGCTGAAGGACAGCCGGGGCACATCTATATTTGTGCCATTGCTCATTGCTGGCATGCCCCTGTCTGAGCAAAGAGGCAGGGTAAGGTTACCGCAATAAGGCTTCCAACTGCAGCTATAGGGAAGTGGCAAGGAGTTGCTTTCGTGTGAATTAATTTTTACTAGGGGGAATAGAAGTTAACTTTGATGCCATCTGAGCTATCAGAAGAATTTATGACGTCTTAAGATAGAAGGCAAGTTTTTAGGTAGAAACATTTTTTGTTATGTATTTACGATAACTGACGGTCACGGATCTAAACGTGCTTCATGTAATTTTATCTGTGCCTGCAAAGCAAGCAAACACTGAGCAATCATCTGAAAATCTTATTTAGGCAGCAGGATTGCAGACAAGCTTAATTATGCTCATTTTAATTTATTTCAATTCATTTTGGTAGGAAAAATAAATGTTAATTCACTTTTCTAATTAGTAGTAGCTTCTAAATCAAGGCTTATTGTTTTAATTATGGGGAAAAAAGTCTTTGTGGGAGCCAGACAACATTTTCTGGTATGTGTTAAGACCTTTTCTGTGTTTCAAATGTTAGAATTTGCATGATTTATTTTATTGCCTTTAGCGTAAATAGTATTTCTGCCTAATGTTGGGAGTCAGAGGGTCCGCTGCGGAAGAATCTCGGTGTTTTTGTCTATAGTAGGATATTGCTAGCTGTAGAATCTACACCCATGTCTGCAGTGCCAGAAGATAAACTATGAACTTCTGTGTGGGTTTTCTTACAGATCTGTAGGGCTGGACTCAGCCAGGGATATAAAACCAGAGAGTGCAAAATGTCTCAGTATTTTTCACTGGTTTGGGAAGTTGCTTTCTACTAAGTCACTGATTGTGTTGACTCTGTTAGCTAAGCGTTTCTCAGGAAAATAAGTAAAATATTGATGAAATAAATTTGAGGTGATAGCAACTGCTCAAAACTAAAAAGACCATAAATAGTAGTTTAGTTTGAAAGCAAACTTATGGGAAAGCTTATCCAGAAGCTCTGATAACACTGATATCTGACCAATCGTTTGGCTTTGTGAGAAAGTGATTTTAAAACTTTCATATGCTTCACTTACCTAGGACTAGATGTAACTACAGGTTAATTGATATTCAGCTGAAGTCTTTTGCTTGTGGTACTAAACTGCTGATAAAATTGAGTGGTTTTGTAGCTATGATTCCATTGATGTAGGTGAGCAGTGAAGGGCTGTGGGGATGTTTCAGCTCAGAGAGAGCTCTGACTCTGTACTGGCATTATTTCACTGCTGTTAATACAGGCTGATTGGAAAGAGTGGCCTTGGGAATCAGCATTAAAATTGCCTTTGCACTTTTAATGTTGTCCCACATGCATCTGCTTTATCATACAGCTTTGCATGTCACCTGCACATGCTCTTTTCACACCTCCCTCCTTGCACAGAATAGACAAAATACGCAAGGTTTGGGTCAGAGCAGGTACCTCTCAGTCCAGAGGTCAATGACGTGCCTTGCTCCCTAGTTACTTTATGTGTTAAAATGTGTATTTTCCACGGCACATGAGAAGCCCCAAAGGGCAGTATGTTTTCTCTGTGGTATTTTTTAGAAAGGACCCAAGACCTGGACTCATGTTTCAGTATTAAGAATGGCAACTTGAAAAATATAGACCAGGACTTTCCAGGGCATTTACTAGTGTGTTCTGTGGCATCAGTGGTCACAACAGAGGACATTCTACATTATGCCTGACTGACAGTCCAGAAAACATGCTTGACAGCAGCTGAAGAGTGAGCAGGCTTCAAACCAGGCCATTTCTAATTGCACAGAACAGCACTAACTGTGCCTGAAGCACAGTCATGGTGTTTATCTGAGGACAGGACTGCTCCACAGTTTGGAAATCAGGCCTCAGGGTCACAGATGAGGTACTCAGAAAAGAGGATGCACACCAGAGACAGCTCTCTGCTGTGCTTTGCACTGAGGTGAGAAGAAAACAAGCTTCCTGTGGCTTCCCCTCAGAAGCTTCACTTAGGGAGCGAAGCTACTGACTGGTCTGTCCCATGCCTACCTCCAGGACCTGAGCAGTCCTCAGCCAAATCTATTCTATCTATATACTTTTAAGCAAGAAAAACTCAATCCTGATATCTAAATATGTAGCTAAAGATCTTTCTTATCTTTTACAAGCTTGGGACTCATCATCTCAAAAGCCTCTCTGAGGATACCAATGTCATCCAAATCTGGCAGCAGGAGAGACTATGAGACTAGCGGCCAGTCACGCGACCATTCGGCTTCCCCACCAGCCCCAGCGTCTAGTGACACTGAGGCTGAAGGTTTGATCTTTTATCACATGGATCTTTATGGATCAAAGGAGAGGTTTGATATCTTTCCTGAAGAGCTCTCTGGCCGAGGAGACAGATCTCTGGGGGATATGAGAAGGGAATCTGCATTGAGTAGTGAAAAAGTTCAGCGCCCACAAGAAGCTGGCTATGACTTGGAAAAGGAGGTTGCAGAGTTGGCTAAGATGTATGGACTTGATGAGGATAGAGAAAAAGAGCTTGAGCTTCTTGGAGGACATCTGGAGAAAGCGGAGACCAGATGGCCACCTGCTCGCACAGAAAAAGCAGGATCACAAGGCTCCATATATAACATATCAAAAAGCAGCTCTTCAGTGAGAGACCCAAGTCAAAGCACAAAGCAAGAAGGACTTCCTGATGAGGCTTCTCAAGGTGAAAATCAGAGCAAAGTCAGAGCAGATAATGAGGCTGAGAGCAACATATGGTCCAGAGGGGGACTAAGCAGTGGCGACATGCCAGAGGAATGGAACAGTCAGGCTGTCAGTGAGGAGGAGGAGGAAGAGGAAGAAGCAGCAGATGTTTTTTGTTGTACCTGCAAGATACCAATCCGAGCTTTTGACAAACTATTTGGTGAACACAAGGATCATGAGGTTGCTCAGCTCCCCGGTGCTGTGGAAAGTGAAAAGGTGAGAGTAACACAGGTGTACTATGGTGCCTCTAAAACAGTCTTCAGACACAGTAAGAATCACACTGGTTGTTTTGTAGGAGGAGATCCATAAAAACATGTGCAAATTGGAAGAACAGATTGCTCAGATGGAAAATGTTGCCAGCCATTTGGAGGAAATCTTCATCACTGTAGAGGTAAGGCATTTTCTCTTGGGCTAACTTTATGGTAGTGGGGTTAAACAGTTTTGACAATTATACTGACATTTACAGTGTTCAGTTGTTCATGAGGTGAGTACTTATAGTTAACAGAGCACAGAGTTATCTTGTCGTTTCTCTACACTGAAGTACTCAGGAAAACTCATCCTAAGGATTTTTTTAAAGTGGGCTAGTAAAACCACATCTATAATTTGCACAGAAATTTGCATTCAGAAATAAAGTGACCCTGACTCAGGTCATCTTAGTTTTAAATGGCCAAAGAGCTGCAATCTCACTAGTCCATCCAGAGTGCAGCCTTTGTGTTCCCTCAGCTTCATTCACAGAAGTGTCAGACTCAGGCAAATCCTTGGACCAGCTGCTTCAAGCTGATGGCTTCAAGAGCTGTGCTCCCACTCGGCTGCTGTCAGCTTGGCCCCAGGGGAAGGAGGTCAGCTGGCAACAAGTTCAAACTGAAGCAATTACTCAAGGCCCAACAGTCTTTTCTCTGCTGCATGTGGCACAGGAGGACATCTGTTCCTGAACAGTGGGCAGCTTCTGGGACTGCTCCTTGACTTGCCTGCTCCTTAAATCTTCCTTCCTAATGCTTTCTCCAGCTATGAGTGAGGATACCAGCCTCAGCTACCCAGCTCCCTCAGCAGAAATCCATGAATCCCACTGAGTTGCCATGGTTTCTCTCATGGAAGGATGTGCTTGACTGTGTTGGTGGAAATGCTTGTGAGATTATGGCTAGGATATATCCTAGTTGTGCTCCCTGGGTTTAGGTTGCCTTATGTCATTGTTCCTGCTGTAATTTCTGTTGCTCTTATGTTTGGGACAAAATCCAACACTTTTCTGCTTCAGTGGTGGTAAATGATCAGACTAAACCCTTAAAAATGCACATAAGTCAATTTACAGTGTCTGTGTACTGTACTGTGTCCTAGTTTTGTGAATTAAATCATGACATATTACCTCTATGGTAAGGAGAAGTTTAGGCACAGCAGAGTAATATTTTCCTCTGCATGACCTGTGGATCGAGCTTGATGCCAAAGTACAAACCCTCAAATACCTTGCAGGAAAATTTTGGGAGGCAGGAGCAGAACTTTGAGGTGCATTACAACGATGCAGTGCAGGTGCTTGCTCAGAAGTATGAAGAGCAGCTGGAAGCACTGGGAGAAGAGAAGAGGCAGAAGCTGGAAGCTCTGTATGAGCAGCTGGTCATTTGTGGGAAACATCTTGACACCTGCAAGGAGCTGACAGATGAAACCCAGGAGCTTTTCCTGGAAAATGACAAAGCTGAATTTATGAAGGTAAAGAGCTTTAACTGTCAAAGCGCTTTTTGCTGCTTGCAAGTAATCTCCAGCTGAGAAGTCCCAAGCAGCCTTATTGCTAGGGAGAATTTGGGATGCTCAGTCCATGGTGCTGTCACTACTCCAGGTGCTTGGCATTGACTTAGTAGGGCAACACAATGGGGGCAAAACGCAGAAGCAGAAGTTTGTAATTTGGATGCTCATTGATTTGTGAGTCACACTGGGGTTCATATCTTCCTGAAATGCTTATCTGGGGAAACTATGGAAGCACTTAGTGTTCCTTGCCTTGTGCAGGCTCAGCTCTCTTGCTCTATTCTGGGCTCACAGCAAGCAGGCTGATGTAATCACTTAGGAAGATGTTTCCTTTTCTTGCTCATTTTGGAGGAAAGCTCAGCTAAAATATGTCAAGAGCTCCTGCAAAGTGATGGATGAAATCCCACTCTTGAGGGTAGTGTCAAGAAGGTATTTTTCTTTGGGGTAGAAAAATCATTGGAAAAAAAATCAGAATTTTCACTGATGATGAGTGATTGCTCTCATCTGAGCTGTCCTGTGACTAAGGTGGGCGGGAGCATTTCTGTAGCACAGTGACAGTAACTTCTGAACTGGACAACAAACAAATCTCATAACACCACCAGTCTACTTCTGTGGGTCAGTCTGCTATGACTCCAACCTACTGAGTTCTTCACATGAGCTGACTTCTCCCATTCCTCTGCCATCTCTGGAATAAACTTATATTCTCCTTAGCTTGTAAACTGTTTTACATCATCCCTAAGAACCATTATTCATCACAAAGTGAATGTTGGCCATGAGCTCTCAGGGGTTTAGGTTTCTCCTGGGATTGTACATCTGTCTTCCAGTGACATGCACTGCTCAGACTCCCTCCAGCACAGATTATTTCACTGAATTCTATTGCCCAGCTGATTTTGATTTTTGTTTGTGAGGGACCTGTTGGCACTTCAGACAACCAAGGGAGGAATCGGTCTAAAGTCTAGACAGGCAGACACTGATGAGTACCTGCTCATTATCTTACTGTAAATTCAACCAAGATCTCTCCATTTGAATAGAAAGGGCTGGCTTTGTTCTCAGAGTTGGGTGAGAGCCAATTACTTCATTCCAGGGGCTGCATTTGGGGCAATTTGTGTAAGAAAGGTCAATAGCATGATGTAGTATGACTCTGGACTTTTCTACCTCTAAAACTCTCTCCTTTTTTTCCAACAGGCAGCAGTAACCATGGTTGACAGGTAGTATCACAGTCTGGGATTTTGTGTCACATTTCTTCCTGCTAATTGGACGGGTTATTGGAGATGCTTGTGTGTTATGGCCTTTGTTCAGGCACACAAATGTTGTCTAAGCCACTAGAGCTATTGAAATATTTAGTATTTTTGTTTTAAATTGCATCAGAAAAAGTTGCTCTAAGAAACTTAACACTCAACACTTGTTTGGATCCAATTTCAAGAAATCCAAAAGGAGAGTTAGAGCCTGCATAGTGTTTTCAGCTTAGTCATAAGGAACTAATTTCACTGAGAAACAGGATTGCTAAAGCTCTTCAAAGAAACACTCTGGATCCAAATGAGACTAAAATTGAGCTCCCTAAATATACTGTAACAGGCTTATTTATGCATTAATATAGTGGGGTAGAAAGTCAAGCTGTGGGAGCTCTAAACAGATACTGAAAAAATCTTGGAGCAATTGTAAGAAGACTTGAGGCACACTAAATCATATTCAAAAAACACCCTCTTAATTGACTGTTATTGTTCATGAAAACACAGGAAAAGATACCCCTTTCTTTCAAATTTACGACACCTAGAGCCACAAGGGCATGAATTAGTAATAGTGTAAATTCAAAATAATGAAAGTTATGGAGCTCATCGGGTGCTTCCCACAGTGAGGTGCTGGGCACACCTCCCTCCCCTGCTCGGTGTGTGCAGCCAGGAGCAGAGACACAAGACTGGCCCTCAGTCCCAGCAGCAGCCAGCTCCCTTGGGCATCCTGGAGCACCCATGGCCACGTGTCTCCAAGCTATAGGCACCAGGAGGCTGAGCTTGTACAGCTATGAAAACGGTGTTTTAAGGAAATAATGTTAATTTGGAGTCTGCTGTTCTTTTTTTCTTAAAAATAGGCATCATAGACAGATACCTCCAGCACTATGGTGCTTCCAATTAGAAATTATTTTTTTCCCCTACAATTACAGGCTGGAAGAATTCTTAAAGAAAGAAGTGAATTTAGAGCTTTCAACACTGCCAGACTTTGAAGAGCGGGTCATAGATGTCTCTGAAGTTGAACAACTAATGAACTCCATTAATGCTATTCCAGGTACTCTTCCTAACTGATCATTTTTTCACACCTATTTACATTTAAGTAAGGCTATGTATTAAACAGTCCTTCTTTTAAAGGAGATCTGCAAAGGCAGAATTAATTTCTCCCTAGTTTTCCTTCTAGTTGTTTTTTTTTTAACTTGCCTATAAATACAGGGACACGAAAAGATATTTTTTTACTTTTCTCCATGTGGGAGGAATGGGAGAATATGACCCTATTCAGTGCCGAGGCTTTGTGCAAACACCTTTGTGAGAGGAGAGGTACAACAAACCATGATTACATATTCAAACACTGACCTGTTTTTCCCTCTGCAGCTCCCTGTGCCCCTGTGATCAATCCCCAGGCTCCCAATGCAGCAACTGGCACTTCACTGAGAGTTTGCTGGGGCCTCTTCTCGGATGACACTGTGGAGTGCTACCAGCTGTGCTACCAACCAGTGAGCAATGAGAGGCACAGTGATGGGCAAGCAGGTAAGGAGGCTTGGGCCCAAGGGGACACCTCAGCCCTCCATTGGCAAAACCAGCTGATACCAAAGTGCCTCTGCATGCCTTGTGCACTCTGTCTTATGCCACCTTGTGCCACCAAAAGTGTCATATCTGCCACCACCATCTGCTTTGTCCCTCTTCCCCTGCCAGGTCTGCCATGCTGTCAGCTGCAGCAGGACCCATCACAGGAGCAAAGACAGGACATGGCAGCAGCAGGAATAGCAGGAATGGGAAGGGGACAGTGGATGGAGTCACGAGGATTTCTGGAGGGTGGGCACTGCATTAGAACACATGTGCTGCATCCACAACAGAACACAGTATTTTTAAAGAGCAAATCATCATATCATCAGCACTCCAACTTAAACCCCCAGATGATTTTACAGCTTATCTTAGTGCTAATAACTTAGGCTAATAATAGGCTAATAACTCCCTAAGATGCACAGGCACACAACCACAGAACCAAAATGTCCCAGCCTTGTGATAAAACTGCCTTTGCTAATACTGTTCTTGCAGAACCTTCAAAAGTGGAAGCCAGTAGAGTGCCAGTGGCCAGTTGAGAAAGAAAAGCAGAAACTGTCCAAATTTTATAAGACAAAGAATGAGAAATGAGCAGAAAAATAGCTTCAGCTCTTGCCCCATCTGAGAGGAAGGGACTGTGAAACTGCCTGACAGCTCATCAAAGGGTGTGGAGCACAAGGAGCTGAACTCAGCACCCAAAACAATGCACCCCAACTCTACTGTGTGATGCAGCTTTGGGGAAGAGTGGGCAATTCTGTAAAAGCACTGTAAATGCTTTGTTGTTGTAATTTCAGAGCATACACTGAAAGTCAAAGAAACATACTGCACCATTACTGATCTGTTGCCAAATACACAGTATGAATTTTGGGTCAGTGCTTTAAACGCCTCTGGTATCAGTCCACCAAGTGAAAGAGCAGTTTATGTAACAGGTAAAAATATTTTATTCATATAACTTTGTAACCTTCATAGTGAAATTCAGAATCATCTCTGAATTATGCCAGTAATGCTTTCTGGGCAGTTTCTTCTGATGTGAGCCTACTGACTGCATGGGAATTCCCTACTTGTATTTGGTGAGACTATCATGCCAACTGTCCCTGTTTTAGAGTGGAAGAAACAGGAGCAGAGAGACAAAATAACTTATTTAAATGCAAGCATGTAGACCAGCTGTCAGATGGCTCTGCCAGATGAATCTCAGCTCTCCTTTTATTGGCCTATAGGTATTTCAAGGATTCACCTGTTATGCTGTTCTTTTGAACTGCAGTTCAGTCTAGGACATTGTGTGAAATCCTGACATCAGATTGAGCAAGTCAGTGTGAGATCTTTGAGTGCTTGTTCCAGATGTCTTTGACATCTCAGAGCAGAGAAGAGATGCACCTTTATGACAAAGATAAAACTAATGATAGAAACAGTTGTGTAATCAGTCTTTATGTTACTTCTCTGTTTAATTCTCTTGGGACCTTTATAGTCTAAATGAAGTCTTTAAATCTGTTAATCACTCTACCTGCTGTTTATTGTCCTTTGGGGAAGCAGGTTTCTTTACCTATATAGTATTAGTAACCAACATTTTTCTATTTTTTTTGGTCTTCAAAGCATGTTGTTTGCAAACATATTCAAGCAACAGCTTAGAATTATTCCTTTGCCTACTTTTTAGCTCCTTCACCACCTACCATAAAGAATAAAAAGATCCGAAGCTGTGAAAATGCAGCACTGGTGTGCTGGGAATCCAGAGACATTAACCCTGTTGATTCCTACACAGTTGAATTGTCCAAGCTGACAGATGAAGAAAATGATGATATTATTACTGAGTGAGTTACTCTTCTATTGAGCCATGACCTGTAGAGATGAAACCATTTCAATTGTGTGGCATCAGATAGGACTAAGAAAGAACCCATGACCTTCTGGTGAATTTACATTTACAAACAATCCTCTTAGTAAAATCCATTGTAAAATGTTAATCAAAAATTACTATATGAGAATTATGGGTATGGGAAAAGGGCAGAAGCAAATGTAAAAATCTGCAGTCTGTCACAGACTCTCTCTTGCCCTGCTACTGACAACTGTAGCAGGTAAACATTGTTGATTGGTTACAAGACAAGTTGAAGTGTAATGTCTTCTTTGTTGCTCAGAAAAATAATTTCAAAGGCCTACCTTTGTTTTCTACCCTGTAATTTTCCATGGATTTGCTTTCTGTAGATCTATTGTTGGGATCCCTAACTGTGAAGTCCTAATTCACCTCCAGCCAACACAAAAGTATCACGTCTGTGTCAGAGCCCAAAACCTGGGTGGCTCCAGTGAAAGAAGTGAACTCGTTCTGATACACACCACAGGTACTGTACAGCTTGGAACAACTCCAGCAGCCTATTGTAGCATCTATTGTCTTAACAGAAAGACTCCTGCTGGTTGCAGTGGCCTCTGAACCAGGTCCTAATCTCTTACATCTAATCACACACCTGGCAACCTTTTAGGAATGAAAAAAACAACTTCTTAGAACAATAAGTGCACTGCTTTAGCTCTGTAATTTATATTATTGCTGCCTGGTACATTTGGTACTTGAAAGTTACTAATTTCTAAACATTTTAAAAGACAGTGTCAACTCAATGCCCACATATTGCCAGCCTGCAAAGTACTGGCACACCAATGAGGAAAGTTGTAGTGTGATTTTACTTCAGAGATTACCATGTAATGAAGCTGCTGCTGGAAATTATGGCTGAGACAGCACTTTTTAGAGCCATTTAGCAGACATCAGTACTCACCTTCATCACTGCTGCAATGACACTGCAACTTCACTGCTCATCTCAAATCTCCCATGCCGCTCACACCTTAGCTGTGTCTCTTCTGCCCTTACATTCTGTGAAACATTTGAAAATTGTATTTATTCAGCAAGATGACAGCACAAAGTTATGTTTCAGTAAAAAACACGGCAGTGACACCACAGAAAAGAAATGCTCATCCTTAAATCCCTGGAGAGGAAAACTGTCATTGTGTTACCATCATTTGTGTGTATTCCAACTGCTTAAATCAAACTCAATATTTGAAATTGCCCATTCTGTTTGCACAGCATGTGTTTGTTTTCAGCAGCACATGCCTGTAATTGCCCTGTCATTGTTTGTATTGTATTTGCAATGAAGTAACTTGCAGTCTGATTACAATGATTTCATTTGGGATTACCATGGAGAGATTAATCTTCTCGGAGTCTACATTATGCAAACAGTTGATGCAAATTGATCTGTCGGCTGCAAGAACCCACCTCCAACACTGTGAATGGTTTTTGATCCTTTCTGGGGTGGGTAAACAAGCACCAGCTACAAACAGCAGTTGTGCCAATCGTGGCTGCTCCTCAGGCCCAGTGCATCAGACCTGCTCTGTGAAGTCTCTGCAGGAAGAAAGGCAGAAGCACTTTTATCCTAGGCTGCACTTACCTCTCTGAGGGCCGGTCTGATAAGGGAGGTGCTGAAGCATGAGGAATCCTTTCTCTTCAAACTGTGCCCGGCATTTATGTGGATGAGTGAGGCCATGGAGAATCCTTTAAGCCCACTTTTTCATTTCAGTGATTAAAAATAGATTACTTGAAACCAGACAGTTCATTGCAGAGAGGACCCCTCATCTCTGAATAGCTACAGGAGCAGGAGCATAATGTGCAGGAGCACAATGCCTGCAGCTTTGAGCCCTGATAGGGTTCAAAACCAGGCTAAGTCCCCTGCTTTTCACAAGGCTGAAACTAAATAGTGTTCAGCTGTAAAACAGCCATTAATTAGAAAAACTTTTAAAAGATGATCTTGTCCTCTCCATGTCAGTCACAGATTCTTTCTAGAGCATTGGTGAATCTCTTTGTGGATCCAAATAACATTTCATCGCACCCTTGCTGCAATTCTAATGTTGTAAGGAGTTACTGGAGTTATCCTCAAGCATTTTCTCTTGCAGGCACCTGCTTCTACCTTAATGAGGACACAGCCCATCCTTTACTGGCAATTCTAGATGATGGATTTACCATTTCATGTGATGAACTGGAAAACCCAGAGTGTGATCTGCCTGTCTATGATAACAGCTTTACAAGGTATACAGGGGCATTTCAGTTTCTTTGGTTCTTTTAACAGATGCCAGGAAATGTCTAATGGGGCTTTCATCAGCTCTGATTAATTTTTTGAGTTGAAATCTCTCTCTCCAGCTGCTCTTTGCAACTTAGAAATTAATGCAAGTTCTTAAATAGGATTACAGATGCAGCAGCCACAATTATGTAGAAGCCTACTCAGATGTCTGGCACACTGGGCTAAATTTGAACAGGTATTTAGGTGCCCTAACAAATGCTAAGGAAAGGAGAGGGATCTGAAAACTTACCTCGTGAAAGATAAAAGATAAAGCTGAGAGATATAACTGATACTATTTGGACCAACAGGTATTAATTTCAAAAAATAATTAGGCCCTTTGCCCTTGAAGTGAAAGACTTAAGTTTGCCAAAATGCGTATTTTCAGTCAAAACCTCAGAAACACCATATAACCAGGACAGGCATTGCAGGATAATACAAGTCTACAATTTACCCCCTCCATGAAAATGCAGTGCTACTAGAGGGCTCGGTAGAAAAGAGCTAGGAGACTGGAGATCCTTTTCATTAAAGCCATCATGGTAATGTTGAATAGGATTTCATCCCACTTCTATGGGATGCTTTTATATTTCATGAAACAGCCAGATCTGGCACTCATCTCATTCAAAGGCTGAGGTTTTGGTACCATTATGAACTTTTGCAAATCTCCTTCAAACCAAGATACTGAAAAAAGAAAAGGAAAAACAAAAAAGCTCCAAATGAAATTACATGGCAAACTCTTCTTTCTGAAGTTTGTGTGGTCGCCTCAGTTTGTGTGGCTGATGTATTTTGTAACTGTTTCTTCAGCGCAGCTCAGGTTTGCCTTGGTGGCTTTGCAACTCTCATTACTCTGGTCATGTTTTGTTCACAGATGTTTACACATCCATTTTGCATAATTCCTTTTCCTTCTCAAGCTGTAGCAACACAGCCCCTCTGAGTTCTGATTTCAGCAGCCTTTAAGTTGTTCCCAAGACATTTATGTGCACTTGCAGTGAACTGTACACTTGCTCTAAGCAAGTGCAGAGGCAGAGGCAGAGTACAGCTACTGTGCTGTGTGCGCCCATCCTCACACCACAGGCCCTCCAAATGATGAGTGCAGCTCTCTCTCAGCATTGCCTAGAAGAGCTCAGTGTCTGCCAGCAACATCCTTTCCCTTTGTAACCTACAGCTCCAGACACTACCATAGAAACATAACAGTTGTGTGTGTTTGAAACCTACTGTCCCCCTTGACAATGACAGCTAATACACCATGTACTTTTCCTAAGAAAACCTGAGGTGAAAGCTTGCAGGACTCATGTTGCTCTCCTAAGAGTGTTTCAGAAGCATTTGGAGTGGGTTATTTTACCCAATTTTCTTGCTTTAGAACCTGTGTTTTTGCAGACTTGCATCTTCAAAGCACTCAGTTCCTTTGACTTCAAGACTGTGCCAGTAAATCTGGCTGAAGGGTCTCTCTGTAGTACATTGTCTCTACTACACAACTTTCAAAAGAGTTATTTTCTGCATGGTTCCTATAATACATTTCATGGCCCAGCTACCCAGCATATTACAAGTTCTCCTACCGTGCTCAATTCTTCCTAATTTCTCCAGACACAGAGGGAACCAGTGTAGCCAGGTTCCCTCCTCCCCAGCTGCCCCAGGAACTTCATGCTATTACAGTGCTCAGTTCCTAATGATGAGTGACATTCAACATCCTGGGCTGTTTGGAAAGAAAATGCAAATCTGTGGACTTTTTTCTAACAAGCATTAACTTTCCCAGAAAACACAAGCACTATGGGATGCTGTTCTCTGTCTTCCTGGAAGTGCCAGGGCACTCATTTATACACAGCTACCCACAAGTAAAAACAGGCCAGGTGTCACAAAGAAACCTGCAGGCTGGGTGTCAGCTCTTCAGTGTGGGGATTTCACTGGAGTCAAAAATCCACTCTGCACTGCTACAGTGACAGCAGAAGTGACTTTTGTTTATTGCTATGTAACGTCCAGGTATATACATACCTGAACATATCTAAACACTGTAAAGAGCATTATAGAGAGGCCAAAACACATATTCCTGTCCGTCTCCCACAGATGTATTGCAATCCTGGGCAGTCTGATCCCATTTCCAGGAAAGCATTACTGGGAGGTGGAAGTTGAGGAAGATACAGAGTACAGAACTGGTGTGGCTTTTGAGAACACTCCGAGACATGGTCACCTGGGGGCAAACAACTCATCCTGGTGCATGAGGCACATTATCACACCATCAAGGTAAGGGCTGTGGAGGCTGCAGGTCTCCAACAGGAACAACTCTTACACCTGCAGGCAGGGCAGCAGAGAAGCCAGAGATTTTACATCAGCTCAGACCAGGCACTGGAGCCTCTGACATTCCACTGCTGTCCCTGTAAACTGGTGTTGGAAGGATACTGCTTAAGCAAATCCTCCTGCTTTTTAGGGTGTTTCAGAAGCATTTGGTATTGGTTATTTAGCCCAACTTCCTTGCTTCAGAACTTGTGTTTTGGCAGATTTGCATCTTCAAAGCACCCATCCCCGTTGACTCTGAGAGGATGCTTGTGAATCAAGCTGAAGGGTCTCTCTGTGGTACATTGTCTCATTGAAATGAGACATTGTCACACTGAAACAAGAAATTGTAGGAACAAATCTGAATGAAATCAGAGTTGCAGAATTTAGCTGTAACATTACCAAAACCTCAGTGTAATAGAGTAATAGGTCAGAGAGTAATAGATCTAAGTGATCCAGAAACTACATATCTGGTTAAACCCAGCTATACCCAACTGGTTTTGATCTCTGTCCTACCTATGGAAGTATGCCTGCAGAAATGCCAGCTCCCCTCTTGCCTCAGCTGTACTGCTGGCTCTCCCCTGGACACTGGTACATTAACATCACTGCCTTTGACTCTCATGAGCAACCTGGGCACCTGTGTGCAGAGTGCTTCCCTTTGAGAGCAGCCAGGGTGCCTTCAGCTCTTTTGTTTTTCTCGCCTGCAGGCACAAGTATGAATTCCTGCACAGTGGGATGACACCTGACATCAGAATTACTATTCCCCCCAGAAGGATTGGCATCCTGCTGGACTATGAGAACTGCAGACTGTCATTTTTCAATGCAGATATTGCCCAGCACCTTCACACATTCAACTCACGCTTCCAGCATTATGTCCACCCCTGCTTTGCACTGGAAACACCTGGTATCTTAAGGATACATACTGGAATTCCAATACCCCCATGGACTGCCCTGCCATAACCTGTGTTCTGCAGCTACCACACCCATGTGCAACCTGCCCTGAGCAATGCCCTCTTTCAGCATTAACTGCTCCATCATCCTCCCTATAAACCAGCTGTTTCTCCCTAGTAGGAGCAAAGCGACCCTGATCCAAACCAGCTGCCAAGCCTGAGCCCTTAGGAGTTTACATCCTCTTGGGAAGGATCTTAGCAAAGGCCACTGTGGTCACAAGATCCATCAGCATCCCAGATTCTCGTTAGAAATGGATACCATCCTTCTCAGAGATGATGCTGTCACCACACAGCAGTGGCAGCTGGATCACAGGTTCCCCCAACACCCACCTGAAGCCTAAGGAACTCCCCAATTCCAAAGCAATCATTAATTCTACTCCTGAGTCTACTCAAGAGCTAAAAACTCAAAGAAAAACAAAAATAGCAAAAGGCATAATCACTGTACAGCTGCTGGAGCTGAAAACACTTCAGCCATGAAGCTGTTTTACCAATCAAGTGTTCTTGTTGTTACATGAAGTCTGCGACACAAGATAATCAAATACGCCTCCCCTGTGTTTGAACTGTTAGTGCCTACATACCCAGTGTGGCTTTCTGGAATACCTCAGCCTGCACTCCAGCCTCAAATATAAGCCATTTTTACAGAATGCTTCTCATTCATTCACCCAGGGAAAAAGACAGACAGGCTTTTTGCAGTGCTCGATTGTCCTTATTGGAAATCCTAAAGCAACATTTTTAGCTGCTTCTTTTTAGCTATGCTTACCTCCACTTGAGTGTACCCTCCCTCCACACTCACAGAGCTGTTCTCCCCCTCAGCACTGAAGAATTCCACTCCAATACTGTGCCCTAGAAGCTTTGGGTGCCCAGTGAGGCTGGGAGGACTCTGGCCCAGCATGCAGTTGAGACATCCTTGTTTGGGTTTTATTTCCAGACACCAAGCAAGACAGGCCCTGCCTGTCACGCAGGCTTGGCCAGTTCTGAACAGTCTCATCCATGTATGTCAAAACTACCTAAACTCAATCAAGAGTCATTAACAGAGCAGCTTTTCCACAGATTTATTGCACATTCATTACAAAAATCATTGGTTCAAGTTTCCATTCTTGAATCACCAGGAATAAGCAGTGGCCTCTAGAATATGCAAGGTCTCTACAAATAAATGCCGTTGGCAAAACTAAAGAGATTTTACATAGAACTGTGTCAAAAGCTTCTCTGTTCTTTCTCAAATAGCTTTAAAAAGTCTTGCCAAAACAGGCCTTTAGAAACCACAAAAACAGGAGCTGAGTATGTTGCTACAGCAGTGATTAGTACCAGCTGCTCTGGGATATCTGTTTCAAAAGCCTCAGAAGATGGGTTTAGCAACACTGAGCTACACCAGCACAGCATCATTTCTTAACCTACCAGGAATTAAGATATTTTCAGGGCAGAAAAGGTTGTTATGGTCACTTTGTCAGACCTGCTGTAAGCAGGCCAGAGACTTTCAGTTGCTTTGTCTGCCAGTGAGCAGAGCAGCTTGTGGCCATGTGTGCCCTGCTGATGCTGGCATGGCCATCCCAGGGAACAGCAGCTCTAGGGTACAGCTCCTGTGCAGGGGACTGAAGTGGTGAGAAAGCACCATTCTTTGCTTAAAAATGTACTCCTTTACTCTGGGTCCAACTTCTACCCACTGGAACATGCTTTACCCTGATCAGCCAAAAACTGAGAGCCCCACTCTTATTTTCAAGTAGATACCTGAAAGAGCGGAGATCACGGATATAAGAGCAGAGATATGAGGACATCTCCAGAGCCTCCGGTGCACAAACACTGCTGGTGAACCCATGATTCCACTCCCCACCACCAGCTTTCACCTCAAGTGTTTAAACCACAGCTGTAACCTGGCAAAAGACTTTCCAAATAGTGAACTGAACTGGCAAGTCCTCAGGACTTTACAACTCTCTCACTGGACTGTGCAAGGGCAGATTTTCTGAGCCAAGTGCGAGGTGCTCACACACCCTTGCAGTGGGACTCCACAGGTATCCAACAGCTCCATTGTTGTGCTGCCAGCTTGGTGAAATCTACTGGAGAATGCAGGCCAGGTGGCTGAGTACAGAGCAGTCTGCTCAGGAGAACGACCCCATGGTCATCACCAGGCATGGCACAGGACAGCTAAGGCAGTGACAGAACTATCTGAAAGAAAGAAAAAATATGCAATAATTGGACTCTAGGTTAAAAACAGTAAGGGAAATGAGTTTGTATGTTTCTGTTTGATAAAAGCTTTACCTGTTGGCAATAGCCCAAGCCTTTCATCCCTTAGGAATCCAAACCCCACCACTTAAATATTTATACAGCAAAGGAAACTTGACGTGTGTTTCTTAGAACCAGCTGTTGCTCTGAACAATCTACATAAATCCTTTACAGGGAGGCCACCACTTCCACTGCAGAGGTCTACTAAGCTGTAAGTTCACACCAACCCTGCATGTCTCTGTATTCAGTTTATTTACCAGCTGTATTCAGTTTATTGGAACTCTGGGTATAGCACTCAATGTGGAGAACTGTGTTGAGCTGCTGATCTGAGATCTATTTCTCTGCATTAAAGGTCTCTTAGATTAGGCAAAACCAGTTCTTACCTCTGGCCTGCATACAGGAACTCTGGCTGAACTACATCATGTGATAGGGCAACAGTCAGTTAAAAATGAGTTGAGCTTGTCTCTAACATTGAAAAATGCAAGCTACATTTTCCCTGGTACCTGTTGGGTCGTCTTCTTCCCGTTCCTTTTCCTGGTGGGCATTTACCGGCACACAGCAAAATCCATCCTCTGCAAAGGACAGAAGCTCATGCTTAAAGCTCTGCTTTTGGCCAGCTGAAGCCCACAGGCAGTCCTCTTGTGCAGCAGTGATCCATGCATCCCTGCAAGACTTGCAGCATCAGGAACTGCCAAAGGACAGGACACCCCCAACATGCCTCCCCCAGCAGCTAACTGGGGACTTTGCCAGGGCTGCCCAGACCCCTTCAGGGCAGGCCGAAAGATCCCTTTTCCCACTTCCCTGGGATTTCAAATTCACGTTGTTGCCACTGGAGGGCATCACGTGAAGCCCTTTCAGAAGGCCACACTGGTCTCACAGGTTGCTGAGCCTGAAAACAGTTTTCAAACCGGTTACCGTAATCCAAGGCATGTCCAGTGTCCCTCCTCACCCAGTGCTGGAGCCGGGAACAAAGGGCCTGTGAGCAATCACACGGTTGAGACATGTCAAAAGCACAAATACAAGAGACAACGCAATAGCCCTGAAATACACTGAATGTAGATTTAAAACAAACGCACCGAACCTTTTACTACAGAAACACACGACTTTTAACTTGCTCTCTCTCACTGCTATCAAAACATTGTAGGTAGATCAAGTAGGTCCTGACTTTTATCTCACAGGCAGGCCTTGTTCTTCCACCATTTAATTTAGGAGGATAGTATCAGTGGAGTCAATATAGGGCTACTTGCTCCACTTTCTTAGTCCTCCAGATGAATCTCCACAAGAAACTCCTAAAAAGTCTCAGAACAGGCTGGGCCCTCCTAAAGCAGACAGTACAGTCTAACCACTCAGCCAGGAAAGCAATTCCCTATTCCTGTCTTCAAACTCGGTTGAATCTTTTTGCTGCCCATCTGTTTCCCGACAGTAACCAGTATCACCCATTAGAAACACACGCAAAGCAACCAGGGATCGAGTAAAGGTGAGACTTTGCTTCCCATTCAGACTCTACTGCAGTCCTGAGCCAGTCCAAAACACAACACTGCCTTTCTATTGTATTTTCTCTCCATCGCGTTTATGGCAGTGTGCTCAGTTACAATATATACTCGGACTCAGCTTCCCTAGCCCACCTTATTTAAACCTTTTCCAAATAGGCTTATTTTTAAAGCTTTACCTGCTCTGATGGAAGCAATAGTGAGACCTAAACTGCTTCACAAAATGGCTTTAAGGGGCTGCGCCCTCTGCCAAAAAGGGTGCCCATCCCACAGCTGGAGCTAAAGAAAAGCTACATAAAATCCAGACGCAAAGCTGTGGCTTAAACAGCCCCAGGAGGGCTGCAGTAGTGGGCCCTGGGCCGCCTCACAAAGCCACCACCACGAGCAGCCCGTCCCGGGCGGCAGCGGGCCCGGCGGGCAGCGCTTACCTGGGCCCGGCGCGCAGGGCTGCGGGCGGGAGCGCCTCTTCACGGGCCCCGCGCCGGCGGCAGGGCCCCCGCGGGACGCGCATCACAAGGGACACGGGGCTCAGGGGCACAGCCGCGGGCAGGCCGGGCCTGGGCGCCACCGCACGGGAGCCGCTCCGGCCGCATGGCGACGGGGCCTTTCCGTGTGCGAGCGAGCGCGGGGGGCCGTGCCCGAGCTCCGCCGCTCTCCCGCTGCCGGCCGGCCGGCCCCGGGCCCCTCAGGCCGCTGCGGGAGGAGCGGGGCCAGAGCCCCGCCGCCATGAGCTCCCCCACCTCCCCTCGTGGCGTCGCCATTTCCCGCGGCGGGCGCCGCTCGCTCCGGTGCGCCCGGACAGAGGGCGGGGAGAGGGCGGCGCTGCCTGTCCTCCTTCCTTCCTTCCTCCCCTCCCTCCGTGTGCCGGGATAGCGCCTCGGACCGGGACGGACCGCTAGAGGTTGCCCCGGGTGGGCGTTTTGTTCCCGCAGCCCTGGGCTAACTAACGCAGACTTTTCCCGACACATTACGGACCAAGCCGAGCTCACCGCGCTCTCCGCCCACTTGAGCCCTACCTGCCCTCGGCCGGGCCATGGAGCGGCTTCCCCAGCGATGGCTCCATCCACACGCAGCTGAATTGTAGCCTTCAGCAGCCACTATCCTGTGCAGCACCTGCTGTGCTTCTCCATCTCCATTCCTTCCCATAATGTGTGCTTGATCCTGCAGACTGGAGCACGAGAATAACACCCGCTGCTAGCGCAGCCCTGTCGGGGCTGAGGGAGAGCCACCAGCTCTCAGCAGCTCCTGGGTCTCCGCCAGCAGCATTGGGGCCGGCCTAAGCTGCCATTTCTCACCCCTGAGATGGGTATTTCACAAATCACCTACACCCATTTCTCACCCTGAGATGGGTATTTCACAAACCACCTGCACAGGCGCCCTCATCCAGGCTGGGCTGGGCCAAAAGTAGATGTTAACTCCCTTACCTTGGAGGTATTTTGCAGCCAGTTGAATACACTCAAGTTTTCTGTCAATCTCTAAACAAAATTCCTTTACATTCCCTCTCTGATACTGGAAAGGGAATAATCGGGATGCCTGGGGCCACCCCAACACCTCCTGCCTTGTGCCCCTGTGGTGAGGTGAAAGCTATAATAATGTGACCATATATTTCAACCAGACTTGGGACAGATTTCCTTCAGAAAGACAAAATTATCTAAGAAGTGGATCCATGGGTAAGAAGTAACACTCATGAGGCAGATTATGAACGAGCTAAGCCAAATGAAGTATAACTTGAAATTCAATGCATTGGGAAGGACTTTTACTTCTAAGTCCCTAAGTGGGGCTACTGGTAGGCAGAGGGAAGAAATGAAACCCCAAATCCAAAGTCCATTTTTTCACACCACCTTCTACAAACACGATTGACTCTTGTTACAACAAAAGCAACACAAATATCACTTTGCTAATACCTACTGAGCCAGACTTAAACATGTCATTGATATTTACTTAACAAACACTGTTACGTATGCACTCTGCTGTCGTTCAGAGAACACTTGTTTATTTAGAACAGCTTATTTTAAAACAAGGCTTTGGATTGTTTGTTTTTTGGTTGTTGTTGTTGGGGTTTCTGTGTGGTTTTTGGTTGGTCAGTTGGTTGGTGTTTTGGCTTTTTTTGTTTTTTGTTCCTGGCATGATAGAGCAGCTAAAACTTTTTGCTTTCTGATCTTGCCTTGTCAGAGATCTGTCATAACAGGGGACAGCGCATTGGCATGAAGTCTGCCAGCGTGGATTTTGAGGCGCTGGGATGAAAAGCACCTGATGAAAGCACCTGCTTTCTACATTTCTCTTCCCATTTTTTGGCAGTCAGCAGGATCCTCACCAGAGCCCTCAGCAGCAGCCAGGCAGCCCCAGGACTAGGCCAGGGTTTGCCGTGGCATGGATGCCCACAACCCCCTGTGCATCCCTGCAGCTCATTTCACCCACCTCTGAAAGGGCTCTGTGCTTGTAAAGCTTAGGGATCTGTAAAGGAAACATTTTGGTTTCTGTGTAGAATAATATTACAAGCAAAGTAACTTTTGGGGTTTTTTTTAGGCAAAAAGGGACAGTCCTTGCTGGAAGTTAAAAGCAATAATCCTCACACATTATACACTGCAAATACCAAGAAAATCTTATCAAACATACGCCATTTCATCTTTAGGCTGAAGACAAAGCCGGACCTCCTCCCCCGAGCTGGGGAGCTGCAGGATCACCAGGTTGACGTCATTCTCCTTGGTGATAAAACATGCTGCCTGCTGAATTTGGCACTCAGCATGCTCAGGCTGAGCTAAGAGCTAATGCAATGAACTCTGGGGAAGGATTTACATCAAATACCACTCTGGAATATTAAATACAGACAAGACCAACTTCTCACTTGAATAATTACACACTGGCTAAATTCCTCCTTTTGTTTCAAAGAGGAATCACCTTTCTTGCTTCCTCTTGAAAATTGTAGGCATTGGTGCACTGTTTCACTACCTGTGTAATAAAAGGATGAAGTGATTTCTGTTAAGTACCATGGGCTGAACTGAGTTTCAGCTCTAGCAATGACTCTTGCCACTCGATGGGGGGAGCAAGCAAACCAAGAAAAGGCAGATTCAAATTTCAACAAGTGTCCCCAGCTGCTTGTTCCTGCTAACATAACCTCAAAGGCAGAGGTGCCTGGGAACACTCCTGCCTTCACTTTGCATGTGGGAGTACAGTACCAAAGACCTTGCACACATATTCCCACTGCCCCAGCAGCACTGCAGTGCTCACAAGCTATTTCAGTTCACTGTGTTTGTATTCTCCTGCCTGTGGATACCAATGTAAGGCTTTCAGCCATTATAAGACACTTCTCCAGGCTCACTTTGAGTCAGAAAGAAAAAGACTTTCTTGTGATGAAAGCTGTAGTAAGCAGCAAGTGTCAGTTTGAAAAGCAGGGTTTAGTCCCACCATTACGGCTGTGTATTTGAGGGAGATAGTTCAGCCAGTGGAAGTTAAAGCAAAGACTCCTAGCAAATGAGCTAAGAAGAAAAATCGAAGCAGAGAAGCTGGAAGGGAGGGGAAAAGTGGAACATGAGAAGACCAGAAGACTGTTTCCTGGCCTAACACCTACTGTTAAACCATATCCAGGGCTTGAAGATCCAGGACTTCAAAGATGTTTAGAAGCCTCAAAGCTACTTTGCTTGGTGGCTCTGGGTTCTGTGGCCTTTCCAACTCAGCTGCCTTGCTTGCTGAAGAGGCACCTTCCATTGCTTCATAGGGTTTGCAGAGCTGAGTCCACTCAAGTTTGCATGGGAAATGTTGGAGGAGAGTCTTAAAGACGTTAAACAAGTGGAAATAAGGAAAACATGAGACACTTTGCCCAAGTAACATTCAAAGCAGGCACTGAGAGAAAGCATTCAGTGGAGTTAAGCCACAGCCCTCTGCTCACAGAGCCAAAGCTTCAGCAAAAAAAACAGCTGAAACACCTGGTCATCCCCTTTGTTCTGAACCAGCAGCACAGGCTGCACAGGGACATGGCAGCAATTTAAAGGCTTCTTTTCTGCATCTAAACATCATGTCAGGACAAACTGCACTCCATCCTGCTATCATTTAACAGCACCCTTGGGACCCTGGTACCTTGGAGGCATGAAGTCACACATCAGCAGAGAGATTATTTGTTTTGAAGCTTGTGAATAGCTCTGAGACTTCATTTCAAAGCACTCCTTGCAGAGTCATGACTCAAACCCTTCTGGTCTCACTGAAGGGCACAACTGACTACTGTTTGTCTGTGCTGTTTCTCAGCACCCAGCAAGTAATTATTAGATATCTATTATCCTTTCTTCTCTTTTATGCAGGAATGCCTTTGCCATTTCTCAATTCCTTCAAGTTCAAGACACATTTTCTTAAATGTTTTATCAATGATTCCTCTACTGAGACAAGCAGAAACACCCAGACGAAAAGGCACTGCAACAAAAACCAAGGCATTCATTCCATTTCAGGTGATTTTTAATTTATATATAGCCATTGGGTAAACTGCAGTATGAAAGTCATCTTCAGACCTGTGATAAGGTAGCTGTGCATACCACCTGTCTGGTTTATCCTTTTGTCAGAATAAGCAATTATTACTCCAAATTTTGTACAAGGGAAAAATATATTCATAGGACAATTTGCTGAGAAGCCAACATTTTTTTAACCAGGTCATAATAGTTCAGATTCACTTGGAAGCATCTACAGTGATACCCAGGCTTAGAAGCAGGATTACCTGATAGAAAATACGCAGCATGGAAAATAGAGCCAGTCATTCTGTCATTCAGTGCTGAATTGTTGAATCTTAATTCCCTGCCCCAACAGCATGTAACTGAATTCTGAGTAGGTGAAGAGACCACACAAGCAGGGTAAGGGCAGAAAGGCTTGGCACTAACAGGAACAAGTGGTGGTAGCCCATCAGTCTCACTGGCTTGGAGAGGAAGGGGAAACACAGAAGCAACACCTGGAGAGGTCACCTCTTCCTTTCTTACCTTAAGGCTGCTTCTGCTGCAGTCCCTGAACTCTCCATCATCCACCTCTCCCCGGCTTTCTGCTTCTTCAGGAATGGTTCAAAATGTCTCTAAAGTTGATTGCCTCTGCAGTAACCACAGTCAGCAGCTCTTTCAGTGCCTTTGGATGCATTTCTGTTGGCTGGGAAGGCTGACAGGATACTCCTGGAATACTCCTCCAGGATACTCCAGGATATTCCTTCAGTGGAACACAGCGTGACACTGCGTGAACAGACTTGTCCAGGGGTACACAAGGGGCTGATGGGCTTGCCAAGGGCAGGCCACAAACAAAGGGGCTTGCCAGCTACACACCACCTCTCATCACCTTTAAGCCATTCAGCTCCCTCAGCTTTTCCCTTCCCCAGACAGAAAGTATCTTAGTTATTTTTAAAAAAAATCCTGTGTTTGTGAATCTGCAAACTACAAAGTGCATATGCATTTCAAATGAAATGGGTAGGACTTGACACTTCTTAAAATATACATTTTATTATTTTCTTGTAGTTGCTATGAAGGTTTCATTCAAATTGTGAAGGTACACAGCCTTTACAAACTTCTTGAGTTAAAGGTTTTTGTTGGTGGTTTTATGTTCTTTTTCTTTTATGGCAGAGGAAAATACATTGGCTATAAAATGTTGAAATTCATTAGATGCTTAGTATCACCTCTTCATATATGCTGTGGAATGCTTTGTAGAAATACTATATAAAATAAGGCAGACTTTAACAGGGAATTCACTCATAAAATGTCATGGGAGAAAACAAAGAGTTCCAACACCTTATTATTTTTGTAGCCAAGAGAAGATCAGGTGGTCCTCACTGGCTTGTGGGAGAACTACTGCAGTTCTGGTGCTCAGACAGTATACAGTTCTTGTTTATTCTACTATTCTCAAGTGAGACCTTTTTAATAAAACTTATTTTAATTAACATAAATCAGACAATATTTAAACATACACATCTATCCTTACAGTGCAATAAAAATGTATCATTGAATAGTATTTTGTATTTGCATTATGAAAATAAAAGGTCTGTACATCAATTAAATGTATATTAATGAGTATGAATCATGTAAATTTATAATGCATCTAAAGTTGGCTTTGGCTTTTAAGTATTTATAAATTCATAGAAAATATTGAACATCTAACAAAATAAATAAAACATAACATTTTAATCATAGATGCTAACGATCAACCTCAAAAATTCTTGTGTTATTTTTTACATTTGCTACTAAATTTCTTAAGGAGAACTCACTTTCAGTAGTGCTCAGAAGTGAATGATTGCACCTTCTGTGATGTGAAAAAATACAGTACATCTATTTTTCATAGATCAAAAATTCTTTCACAGACAGTTTCATTTTAAATGTCTGATTGTTCTACATAACTGTCTTAAGTGCTTATAAAAAGCATGTGGCTTTCTCATAAAAGCTGTGAGTCTCTATTAATAAACTTCTAGTGAATGTCCTTTTTATGAGGATTCTCTTCAAGGTCTTCCAGCTTCACGTGCTGGTATGAAGATATCACAGAAGTATGTTCATAATAAACCCTCTTCAGTACAAGTACTGCAGCAATCCAGTGTAATTCCACTTGGTGGGCTTATTTCATCCGAGTCCACACACGGTACTTCGCGGAAGTCAACTGCTGACCTCGTGTTCTCTTGAATGTGAAAGTTCCCCAAGTGCATGGGCTAGCTTTACTGTAATACTGAAGAGACCGAAACAAATCTGAATTCACACAGATAAAAGTGAGCTTGAATAAATATGCATCTGGCTAGTGAATGACACACCATGGTCTAACTGCTATTCTGGTGGTGGTCGAAGGACTCGCAGGTTCCTTCCATCCAGTCCTTTCCAGTATTTAATGTTGTTATTCAGATGCTCCATCAGATTTGGCAGGTCAGCAAATGCTAGGAAAGAAAGGGCAGAAATAATTGAGTTTGCAGAACTGAAACAGTCACAGATTCTGTCTGCTTAAGTATCACTTGAAATATTTGGGCAACTGTGTTAAGTAGGAAAGCTTAAATCTGTCATACTGATGCTTGAAATAGTTTTGGCTGTATAGCTCTCAGCACCCCTGTAGCACTCAGGCCACTGAGAACTGTTCTGTAAATCTGCTTAATACTGGTATTGCAAGTCCCAGCAAAGGAACACAGTTTTCCAAGAGGGGCATAGCTAATTATGGTAATTATCCTGCCCCATCAAACCTCAGTCACATGTCATGATCTGGCATTCAGGAGAGTCACTTTCCTGACCACATTTACCACGGAGGCAGCACTTGGAAGGAAACAGCTGCTCCCTCAAGCAGTTTCCAGACTGTAGAAATTTGCCTTGAAGAATAACCAATATTAACATGGACAAAATGACCGTGCTCAAAGAGCCATCAAAGACAATGTGTTCTGTTCTCTGTTGACAGAGAAGCAAGTTTAAAAAGTTAAAGATTGCCTGAATCTAGTATATTATAGACAAGCCATGAGAATTGCTTGTAGCTATACTTATAAGCAATAATGAAGTTATTAATCTTACATGAACTGCAGGAAATCTTCCCTTTTCTCTCCCTTTATTTAGGAGCAATAAAAAAGAAATTCTATATCACAGCAGTTTCAAATGTTCATAAAATGTTAACATCAGGAAATAGCAGAGTTTTGCTTACCATCCCAGGCATCAAACATATCAATAATGAAGTAATCAATGAATGATAATTGGGATTTGGGGATGCTGCAAGTATTTCTGTCAAAAACCGGCATCACAACAGGTAAACCTTGCCTCCTTTCTTCATCAGTCTGCAAAAAACATTAGTGATTATTCATCTAAGACACATTCTGTTAATGGGATTCTTTTAGCAGCAGATTGTTTGCCACTGACTAGAGCATGCATCTGCTAAATCAAAGGAGGAACCCGAATAAATCTGGAGCAGCAGCAACTTAATCTCAAGCATCTAGTTGTTCAGTTTCAACAAAACAGCAGACAAATAGTGCCTTCCAGTGTTTCCCACAAAGGGATATATTTACCTTCTGTATCTGCACACAAGCTGACCCTAAGTAACTTCACATATTACCAAGTTATGACTGCTTTGGGCCCAAGAGCTACTCAACCATTTTCAATCTCTGATGGAAGCGGTGATCTGTCCCACTCAGACATGGCAAAGTACCTTTTTTATTCCCTTGCCCCTTGCTAGGGGTTTGGTCTACCATCTGTAATGATGACTGCCCTCTCCTTTTCCACAGCTTCCTAAAACCTTTCCTCAGCACAGTGTGCTAAGGGCTTACAGCATTTCTTGGAGTGAGCGCTGCTCCCGTCCAAACACAGAACCTGAAGATCCTATTCCCGAGGCAAAGCCGGCATGTGAGTACAGAAGGCATCCCTGCTCTGTCTTAAGTGATGGGAGTGCATTTGCAGACAGGGCTCAAAAAGCCCAGTTCCAAACTTGAAAGCTTAAATTTTTCAGAAACTGCACAATAGAAGTTGTCAACTTTCATCTCTCTGAAAGCATCTAGTTATGTATCGGCATGAGTAATACCCATCATTTAAAATAAAAAGTTATTATTTCTCACATTACATAATGCAGCCTGAGATATTCTGTGACACTAGCACCCTTCTCCCCCCTTTTAAAGAGATGCTCACCTGCAGTTTCAGCAGCCTGTTTCAGCTGCCTTACCTGTGCAAAGTACTCCTCAGAGATGCGTCCGGCCCATTCTATGCACTGTTCTCTGGGTCTGCACGGGTTGGAGATGTCAGCACACTTTATCAACATGCGCTTGATAAGGATACGGTTTTCAGGAGACCTGAGAACAGTTTTGATTGACTCTCCATCACCATTATTCTGTAACATTTAAGAATTGAAAACAATCCATTAGCAAGGTTTCCTTGCACTACCTCAAAAGCTTTTGTGCTTTGGGAATGCTTTCAGCACATCCTACAGGGATCAGTCCTGCTACTGGCTACCAGATTTGATGTCTAACTGAATTTATAGGTGGATTATGAAAGTTAGCCATAGCTCTGAGCTAGCACTGAACTCCAGTTTCTGGATTCAGTCACTGGCTTTGTGACAGATCTCTTTGGCATCTTTGTGCAAGTCAGCTAATCCCTCTATTCCTTATCTGCCTTCTCAATAGTGTGGAAAGGATCAATTCATCACTACACACATAGTGATGAGGACCGTGTAGGCAGAAAAATGTAACTCTCTGCTGAAACCCAAGGATTAATGGCCTTGCACATTAAGAGTGGAACAGTTGGTTTGAAAAGAGGGACTGACCCGAGATGCAGAGTCACCCTTGGCACACAAACCCCATCAGTGTATCAATCATTCTGACAGCACTGCTACTATTCAGGGAGTCTGAGCCCACATTGCCTCCCAGGCATGTTCCTCATTCCCTTCCCTTGTTGCTGGACTCTTTAAGGATGGGTAGGTACAGGAGTTTACAATGCTGTCTACTCAGAATAGAAATTCTTTGAAGCAAGGAACATGCAAGACTTCTCTGGCACCTAACAAGGTCTTGCTCTACAGTCAGAGCAGGGAAGAAGTAATGAACAACAACAACAATAATAATAATAATAATAATAATGATGTGCTACCAGCTCCTGCAGTGTTTTGTACAAAGAGGGAGATACAAAGCAGCAGAAACATTCTGACCTTTTATTAGGTCAGAATAACCATGACATTTTTCAGAAGAAAATTCTTGTGGGGAAGAAAGTTCTTCCTAAAGGAAGAAACTGACAGTAATAAAAAAAAAAATTTGATAGTATAGAAATGGCTCAGAAATACCAGCTCCACAGGTCTCATCTAAATGAGATGCCCAAACTAATTATTTTCTCACATTTTTAGGTATGTGGAAAGGGAAACAGAAGAAACAAAGTGAGATGTATACACCTCCAAATGCATGGAAAAATTATATATGAGAAAGCCAACATAAACTGGTGGAAGCTCCAGAAACACAAGTATAGAAATTAGGTATGGAAAATTAGAGAGTGTTCAGTTATGGATAGTAGAGAATATCCTAGTAGGTAAACCACCAGGGATCAAGAAATGATGTTCACCTCTGAGATCTGTTCAAACCAAAGGTACAGTTCTACTTGCTGGATGCAGATGTCTTGGGAATAAAATGTGTTAACTGTGCTTAGTCCCAGCATCCTGCTCAGAGTGCAGAGGTGTCTCTGCATGTCAGATGTTGGCTTCCTGTCATAGCTTAGGTGACATCATGAGAGGAAATGGGAGGATAAAGGATGCTGGAGCTGGAAAGGATTTTTTTCAGTTTATGAAACAAAAGCAGAAAGGAAACAAACAGAGCAGCTTCTCAGCATGGCTCTTTGAACAAATTTGTTTAAAAATAATAAATTAAAAAAAAAAAAAAAAGAAGTGGAACTGTCCCATTTGGAACAGGCAGTTGGCAGCTCAGCCTGCAAACACTGCACTGAGTCACCACCATGAGTGGAGAGCAGGCCAGAAAACACACACTGCTGCTGCAGCCAGAGGGACAACACACTTGAAAGAGGGGCTGACAGTGTTGTTCTGCTCAGCACAATAAATAATTTGCTTTACCCACTCACACATTACAGGCCTTTTAGTAGGAACTTGCCAAACTGAAACTCCCAGCTGGAAAAAGGGAAACATTTTGCTTCTTGTTTTCAATAGAAATTATATATTCTTTGTCTTTTTTCTCATCCTAATTTGCTGTGAATCACAAATGCTTTGTGGAGCAGATAATTTCCCTGCAGTCTCTGGGGCTTAAGGGCAGAACTAAACTTTTGTTTCATTTTTCTATGTCTCTGCTTGTGCTTTTACTCCCTGATTGTGCAGGTCTAAGCCCTGTTCTTCAGCAGCACCAGCTGTCCAGCTCTCTGTAATAGCCAAGATGAGAAGTTTGGCTTTTTGGATGGATGCTGCTGCTGGATCCCACCCCTTGGGGCTGAGAGGAGGAGCTCTGCACAGCAGCCAGGCCAGTGCAGGGCCCTTCAGGAAGACCAGGAGCACGACAGAGTTACACACTCCACAGGGCCAGTGCAGTGCACTGCACCCAGCAGCAGCAGCAGCTCCCTTTTCTCCTCCTGCAGCAATGCTGCTCTGCTCATCCAGAGAGGCTGTCCAGCTGGGAACTTAACATCCTTCCTTCCAATTTATTCAGTACAACCAGTGTCCTACTGGAACTTTGGCTTCACATTCACAGAGTTCCCATTAGCATTGCCAGGTGCCAAGAACAAAGCTAATTCCAGCCTATATTCCTGTGGACAAAGGTACAATTCTCCAGTTAAACTCCAGTCTGCTTCTCATGGGTGAAGGAACAAGACCTGTTTCTCTCCCACTCTCAGATAATAAAAAGACTGCCGTCCCCCTTCACACACATACATAAATGTGGCTTTCTAAAAAACATGGTAAGAAAATACACAAAACCATTACGGCTCCTAAATGACGTTGCCACCGATGCAAACTTTATCATAACCATTTCTGCAAGTCTTCTCTTTGCAAAAATCATTCCAACAAAATTATACACTGCCTTTACTGGCAACAGGACTGCTGGTTGAAGCTGTTATTGAAACTGGTGTGGTTTTTCATAAAGAGTTCTTAACAGGCAATTTCTTTGTGTCCATGGGGTTCCAGATGGCTATTGATTATATGATACATAATGTCACCATCATCTATTTTAAAAGATTAAAAAAGAAAGCAGACAGAAACCCCAAGAATGCTGCCAGGCAGCACTGGAGGCTGAGGGCCCTTATTCCCAGAGAAGGCACCACATGGCAGCCCACAGACCTGCCCTTATGCTGCACCCCCAGCATGTCCCCTTGGGAGGGATGTAATTCAGCCTCTGCTTGGAAGCAAACCTTGTCTCCTTTGCAGGAATGGCCAACAACAATGCCCAGTCTTGCCACTTTTTCCATGGGAGTGACTGGGTTAATCATAATGGCATTTTTACATGAAAACATACAGTCCAGGAACCAGCTCCTGGTTCCAAGTATGACATCACAGCACTGTGATATTAACAGGATCCAAGTGAGTCCCACTCCCCGTCAAAATGAGTGACAACCATGTTAAGCAGAAGGGGATTCAAACCCAGAGGTGAAAGACAAATCTCCAGCCTCTCTTTCTCCACATTTCTGATAAACTTTCTCAGAACACCAGGTGGGAATTTCCTACTGCCAAGGGTTCCCAGCCCCTGCCTAGGCATTTTAAGGAGGACTTACAGTGTTGCTTACCCCATTTTCTTCTAGTGCTGCCAAGGGTTTGTTAATGCTGTTGACAAACTTGTTGACATGCTCAAAGTGCTTTGTCATTTCTGTTGCTAAGACCATGTCAATAATGACTTGGCGAAGAGTTCGATACTCATTCCTGTTTAAAGAAGGAAACAATTAAGAATGCTGGCTGGGTCACAAAGGGCTGGTTGCTAAAACAAGTCTAACAAAAATACAACAGACCATTCCTGTTTGAGAGAGGTGCTAGGGGAAGAAAGAACAGTAATAAAGGCTTGGGCAGCTGCACCTCTGTTAGATGTAGGAGTACCTTTGGTCTGTAGAGACAGATGTGTTCCAGGCATGGCTGGGTCTCTAGGAGGAACAGTGCCAGAGCTGGGCAGAAGCAGAGGCACCAGCTGCTTAGGAGGCTGCTAGGACATGCCACATCTGCATGTTCCCAAGGCTTTTAGCACACACACTCAGCAGTGGCTCACTCTCCAGTCAAGTTTTCAGCAATATTTTTCTGTTGGATCTTGAGAGAACCAAGGCAATGGTCACATCCTTGCCCTAAATGCTTCTCTGAGGCTTCAGGAGCAACAGGTCCTTCATTATCCTTCACACTGCTCTGTGGCTCTTTCCTTTTCTCTACCCACCCAGCCATAGCTTGTTCTCTACATTCAGTGACACAAAACAACTCTTCTAGACTTGCTCACATAAAGATTTACAGTAAGTTCCTTAGATAGGGTCGGCCTTTTTATGGACAGGAGAAACTGAGAGTGGGGAATTACTCAGAAGTCTTTGCAGGAGAGACAGAAGCACTCTACTCCTTTAGAAGCAAATTTCACAAGGGCCATGGACAGTTATCCACCAGGCACTGCCCTCCTCTAGGATGCTTGTTTGCCTTAGGTCACACAGAAGGAAGTGAGAGGTGCTAGTGGGCAGACAAGGACCCTGGGGGTGAAGCTTACCTCTCCATGTTTTTAAATATATTGCATTTTCCATCCCGGGTGGTGAGCTGGAAAGCCAGGGCAGCATGATGGCTCTCCAGCACGGCCGTGTCGTTGTAGAGAATTGCCAGCTCGCTGCCAGCATTGCACAGGAAGGAATTTGTTCTTCCTGGGTGATCCACATCATGGACCGTGGCAGCAATGAGCGCGGCAACCTCATCAATCGGATCCAGAGTTTGCTGAAAATAGAAGGGTGCTTGGTTTTCCTGGCAGACTCATTAGAAACCCTATTCCGTCCATAAGATTAAGCCAAGTTGCTGAGGATAAAAGCCAAAACTCTGGAGATCAGTAAGGGTCAGATGTTCTACACAGAGCAATGGAAAATTCATTATAAGCTTCATTGAACATTGCGTGACTTTTTTGGCCATTTTGTACCTCTTGAATTTTGCCTTAACCACACCTTTGTCACAGCACATCAAATTAAACAAATGTAAAGTAATAAATTAGTTTGTGTTTTCTAGCAACACTGAAACCACCTTCACTTGGAGTTAAGGTACTTGGCTTGGAAAAAAGACCAATACTGCTAAAAATTATTCTATTACCACCAGACCACCCCTTAATTTCCTTTGGCAATTTAATGTGTCCTAATCATGTTCCACTTACGTGCTGGCCAGCTTTACAATTTGAAAGGAATGTTATTCATACATCCAGTTCTTTAATAACACTGTCCTGGGGTTACAGCTAATGCATGGTCTGTGGAGAATATCTGAGGTTTTGTATCCATGGGTAAATTACATGACACATGTTCTGTACTTTCTGTATCACATTCTGATTCTGGTAGCATCTTGCACTCCATGTTTTATGCCTACTTGCAATGGGCATTGCTTTATGCCTATTTTTATCTACCCTGTCATGAAATACACAACTGTTTGTCTCTTAAGATTTTACACTTAAGTGTTAATAATTTATTAATAGCATAAAGGAGAAGAAGAATTAAGCATCTCAGAAATATTTTATATACATTCGGAAACTAGCCTTTGTGCTGTGTTTGTACTGGCATTTGTAAAGGACAGATACAAAATTATATTAAAAATTTTAATAAAATGAAAGAGACACAAGAGCAGAAATATTCCCATTTGAATCTGGGAGCAGTGCAGATAATTTTCATTCCAATTTGCTTTAATTTGAGGTCCAAATTCTCTATTGGCTCTCTACTACTATTCCAAATAGTTACATTTGGTAGGTGAAAAGACAAACCCTACCCTTCTTCACACCTCCTGAAATTCTGCAATGACTTGACTTTGCAGGAGCAGGGATATTATTCATTGAGGACTGGCAATAGAGTCTTGTGGAGAACAAGAGAAGGAAAATAATTCTTTCTGCTCTAGTTCATAGTTAGCATTGTCTGAAATACCCTCTGCTGTGTGTTTGCTTCTTCCTTCTTTCAGCTGCTGCTCATGGGATTCTATTTTTGTGGTATGAAGTTTGGAGAGAATGATTTGAGAACAGGCTTTCCTCAGAGGGACACACTGAGCAGCACTCAGTCTGGATGAGAAAGACCTGTGCAGATGGGAAATGGCCAGAAACATGAGAATACCTGCAGTATTCTCAGCAGTCTACCTGACTTATTTCACAGGGATTTACAGCACTTTTACACCCAACCTCAAGTCAAGTATTGGAACTTTGCTATGTTAACTCTCATGGCACAGAAATGAAAACTATTCTGAGAATATGGCTTCAATTTGGGAGCCAGAAAATTTTCCTAGGCAAGTTGAACTGAGTTCAAATTACCAAAAAAATCCCCCCAAAAAAACCACCAACACATTCTGAGCACGAATTTCAGTGGCAAAATTGGGCTTTCTGTGTTTAGATTAAGTTGAACTCTGTGCAATACAAGAGCAGCTGGGCTATAACTTTTAAAAGATAGAGAGAAATCTCAACTTTGGTTCTGCTCCTTCTGCTGCTGCAACATTTTTCTCTCCTCCTATGCCTACGGAGGAGTGGAAATAACATTCTGGAAAAAGAGGAGGCAGTCATGCTTCTGTGACATTAAAATGGATCCAGATCTTGCCTGTTTTTCATAGATATTTTTGGGAAGACCAGCTAAACCTCTGGCAAATCAGGGGCTGAAAAATCCAGTGACATTCCATCCCCACTTGGCATACAGTATTTGTAAATCAGCCTCTGGAGAGCACACTAATGACCTGCAGCCCCAAGTTAACAGAATTACTGCAGTTTAATGAGCTGTCAGAAGCTTGTTTACAGTCACAAATTTCTCAGCCAGGTGCCCATCACTGGCGCTATCCTTAGGCAGGCCAGTTCAGAATTTCTACCCAAGACTGTGACTCAGAAATATGTTTCACCACTTTACTGCACACACACCAAGCACTGCTTTAATCCCCTTCTCCAGTCTGGGCATGTGAGAGCAAAAGTTGCTCTGATTTATTCTGGTTATCAGTGGCTCTAATACCCCAGGGGGTGTTATGGTACTGACAAGTAATTTTTTTCAATACTTTCCTCCAGTGCAGTCTCTATAAGCCTCAGGGCATCTTCTCCAGTGAGTGATATAGCCTACTTTATGGCCTATGTTGTCCTGGGAGTCTTTTGCATAATGACCATCACAAGGCATAAGAGATGGTAATTTATCACATTAAATCTGTATTTGGCATGTACCATCACAAAAGGAATTATGTCATTAGCTCACCTATCTGAGAAAGTTTAACTATATGAAAAGGTTTTACTTGAAAAGAAGGTTTTCTTGTTCTCCTATCAAGAGTTATTCAGTTCCATAATACTGGTATCCATCCTTCCACATCTACTGTAAGAGATCCTATATACACATACTACTAGAGATCCCAGAATTCATGTAAAGCAGCCCAGTTCTTTGACCTCAGAGGTGCCAACCTGGTTGGCACTAGGCAGACATTTGGCTTTTGAATCTGTTTCTGAGAGATCCTTCTTTGATTGCATCTGTATTTCCCACCTACACTGTTTCTCATAGATGTGGACTCACCTTTACTCTTTCTTTAGACAAGAAGTAAGCAGTAGCGTGTAGTACATCTGCTGAGTGAGTAGAATTATGGTAGGAGTTGGAGGAATGGTAGTTAGCCTCAATAACTTGTAACCATGACCTCAGAGTGGCTTCTGAACAGTTTAGGAATTCACAGATTCCAAAGCGAGCAAATATTTTGAGACCCAGATAAACCAAAGGCCTGTGGAGGAAAATAAACAGAAAGTTTTAAAATGAATGCAGCTGAAAGAATATTATATAGCATAAACAGTTTTAAAAAAACAGGTAGAATCTGATTAGAGGATGACATTTAAGTCACTTTTCAGCAACTTCAGTTTATGAGCTCTTGCATTTACTGACCTTTTGTGGGTGGCAGCCTCAAGTTCAAAGATATCAAAATCCCACTGTTCCTCATTTTCCATTGCCTGTGTTATCCGTGGGGGTATGTCATTGAGAGAGATTGGAGAGCTCAGACTGCCAGCAACCTGATGAGTTTCTTTTGAGGAATACAGTAATTACTACATGTATTTATTAACAGTATATTAAGTAGTATATTTAATAGTGAGATACAATTTTACTGAATGGCCATGCTCTCTCTTCTGTAGTAACACCCAGCTCAGTAATGCTGCAGAAAAACACTTATAGGTGAACCCCGTCCCCCCCCCCCCAAAAAAACTCATAAAAAAGGACATCTAATCACATTTCCTGTTTCTTAAATTTCAGAACATGTTGCAGTGTCTCAGTAGTTGCCCAATTAAAACTTACGTTTTGCTGACAATATGTATTCGTTCCCTGATAATCTTCGTAAACCATCCTGTTAAATAAAAGTTGCAAGTTAAATGGAGGGTACTGCACAATTGGTCTAGGAGATGATGACACCAAGTAGTGGCACACAGCTTCAGAGAAGCCTGACTGCAGCCTGTCACAGCCACCAGAGCTGCCTCTCCCCTCCTGTGCTGCTCAGATTCATATTTAGGTTAACATATAGCTCGTAAGGGATGAGGAACTGCAGGCTAGGGGATGCAATATGCACTCAGGGAGGTAAAAGCTCAGGTTTCTCAGGTGCAGATGGAGGTCTAGAATTGCAGCCTCACATCTGTCTTTGTGTGTGGCCAGCATACACACCAGTTGTGGGTCTGTGTCTCACAGCAGACACGGAGTGTCCACACACTTCCACCAACAAGCAGAGGTGGGCGGTGGGAGGGTGTGGATGGAGACCTTCCCCTGCTCTCCTGCCCTGTATTGGCAGATCCAGTCACCCCAGCAGCAGAAGAATCTCATGACTGAAGAGGAACAAATTACTCTGAGGCTTCCTTTCTAGCACACAGAACGTGTGCTTGTTTACTCTTCAGTCCAGTGCCTCCTAGGCTTAATTCTGGCATGATGCCTGGATGTGAACACTGAGATGATGGAGTAAAACTAACAGAATTATGTATTTATTATTTACTTTTTGTTTTGTAATTCTAAACACTGTTGCCAAATGCTGCTTGCTCTTTTGAGGTTACAGCTGTTAGCTCATGTTTAGCCCATGATGTAAAAAAACAGTGTTTAAAAAAATATTTCTGAATGCACCTTACTAAAAATGTTATTCACACCAGTTACAGCAGAAGTAAATGTGGATCCTATATCTGAACATGGAATATCGGCTCTTAAAAGACCTGTTATATCTAATTTTTATTTTCACATTTGTAAATAAATGAGTCTGGAGTTTTGTGATTTAAAAGAAAAGGGAGTTCAGCAGTGGCTGTTCAATAGAACTGCTATGACACAAATATTTAGGTCACCAGATGCTGCCTATCATTTAGAATCAAAGATTAGTTTTTAAGAGTTGAAATAGCAGGTGTAATTGTATCTGGTAAAATCTATCTTTGAACTCCAAATGCCCTTCCTGCTTGAGAGTTCAAATCCAATAACACATTACTTGTTTCCTTCTCAGACATAACTTCTGAATGCAAATGGAACAATATAATTCTGTTTTCAGCAGACCCTTTGATGGAAAAATGTTTCTCTCCAATAACTTTAAAACTCCTACCATGCCATATGCTCTGAAATTAATTTTCTCAGCCTTTCTTATTGCTTCATAAAAGAGCCTTGGGTTTATTTTTAGTAAGGATTTTATATTTTGCAATATTGTTATCTTCATGGTCATGGACCAAATACAATCAGAATACAAATGCATGTAAGAATCAACAATCCACATAAAGGAGAAAACAGTCGAGTTTATGGACTCTTATTTATTCAGCAGGAGAAAAGATTCACTTCAAGACTAATGATTACATGTATCAATATTCTTCCTGTATTTTTATAGTTAAGGTAACATTAAATTTTGTCTACTCAGTAAATACAACCCAATATGAACAATTCAGGTCTTCTCCTGGAATTCTTGGAGTCTCCCATATGTTTGTCCTTATTAGATATTTGCTGTGGTATTTTTAAAGGTAAAAATACACATAAACTATTTGAAGATTCTGATAGATACTGCAAAGACATCGTGATAGTTCCAACATGAAATTATAATAGCCCAGAGACATCTCTGAAAAGCTCACATTTGTGAGGCTTTTTGCATCCAACACACTGTAAATTTTTTCCTGATGTAGCCTTTCATGTGCAACCTATAGGCTAATGAGAACACATATCCTTGGGGCACAGGTAACATTCATCCAAATTCATCTCCTTACCACCAGGAGGGTCAGACTCCAGGCTCTGGAGATTTGGGTTCAGTTCTTGCTTTGCTATGTGCCCTTTGTTCAACTTTGGGTACTATGCTACAGGTACAAATATAATCCCAAAAACAGCACAGAAATATGTATTTTGTATTCTTTTGAAAACACATTCTTTTGATAGACTGAAAAGCCCCACAAAACCATGTCGTTCTAATCCTCATTAATAAATAAAAGTATCTGGTTCTCTCTCTTTCTTCATCTCCCATCTATACCTTACTCAAGTGAATCACATTGAAAAAAATTTGGTTTTACTTTTAATTTTTAGCTAAACTAATGTTTTAAAGGGGCTGGTCAATTTTCTTCCCATTTGCAGAGCTACATTTTTCAAGTAGGGGGAGAAAGTCCACATAAAGACGTGTGCAGTTTTACCTGAAAATTTGGCAGGGCACATGGCAGATGGTAAAGATCAAGTAACTGGGAAAATCAGGCAGCAAACATTAATCAAGAGCTGTTTGTGGCAGTAAGTACTTACTGTCATTAACCCTCCAACAAGGTCACTTGTATGTGGATCCTCATCTTTTGTCCCCAGTTGTGGAGAGTACAATTCAGTGGTTCTTAAAATCTCCAAAGCCCGGTCTAAAGCTTCTGCCACTGGCATGGGACTGCTCTCTTGTGCAGCATTGATGATGTTTATCACCTAATGTAGCATCAGACATATTGTGAACTTAGAAGTGATTTTAAAAAAACAGAGACACTCATTAATTACTATGGAAAACTCAGAAAAATAACGAGATCTAAAATTTTAACCCGCATGGGGGAAATCAAAATGAAAGGGATGTTACTGAAACGCTGATGTTTGCTACTGACTCTGGGAATAAGATCGTGGCCTTAAGGACAGCAATCTTATTAATGACTTTGCCCTCCACGGCACAGACTCAAAATGTCTCTGAATGGATTTAATGTAACTTTCTCCCACTTGCCTCTCCCAATTTGTTAAAGAGCTGATTTTTGACAAACCCTGGAATGGTTTCAGAAAGCAGTTGACAACACATAAGTAAGAAGGAGGAACTCCAGTCCCTCCTCCTTAAAAAGGCTCATGTGGTGGCTGACCCCACAGATGACACTCTGCCAAACAGGTTTGGGAGATCTTTGTTCAGAGTATTTGCCTTTTTGAAGCTACAGCAGTGGGTAGGTGGAACAGGGAGGGAGCTGCACCAGAGGCTGGTGCTGCCCTGGAGCCCCATGACCCAGTGACAACAGAGCAGAGCAGAGCAGTGACATTACCTTGGTGATGGGAGCCTCGATGGTCATGGAATGGACCCTGGCCATGGAGGAGCGGCGCCGCTGGGAGCTGCCTGTGTGCAAACAGAGCAGGATTTGTACCTGACTGCAGAGACAGAGCCCAACAGCAGCATCAGCCCCGAGCTCCTGAGCCTCTTCTGCACTGCTTACCCTGCTGTGCCTTTCAGAGGCAATCTACTGCAGAATGCACAACTGCAAAGAGATGCTGGCTGGAACCACTGATGTCCCTGATTAGAGGTAAGTGGCTGTAACAGCCTGGCAAAATCATGGCTTTGCTTTGTTATTTTAAATATTCAGTTACAAACTCAGTTAAAAGACTATACTGATGTGTGTGTATAAACTGGCAGGCACAGGTAGGTAACCACTGAATTTAGACTATTACAGGATGTATCTACTCTTGCTGCCTGATGCAGTATGACAAGTCAGAATGAGTCAGCTTCCAAGCTGAGGTAAATTACTGAAGCTCTTTTGAAGTGGGTACCTATGCCAAATAAAAACAGCAGAAGTTTTGGCCTATTACATTGGAAATTTAAAAACAAATGTTTTATATCAGTTAGCAGTTTTGGTTCTGCAGAGAAAAGGTCAAGATGAGATTTTTCTGGATATTGTGCTACCTATAAAATGCAGACACATCTCTGTTACCCATTTTGCTGAGCAGTTCTTAAGAAGAAGAGTCAGTGCTATTTTTGCTATACTGGAACATGACTGTATTCTCCCTGCCACAGACCTGCTTCACTAGTTCATGCTGCCTAGACTGTGATGAGATATGATTTAACAAAAGCATGTAAGTGTCAGCAACAGTTTTGAGTATGTGACTCATCTATCAAGTTTGGGATGATCTAACAGAGCAAAATACAACACAGCAAAATAAAATAAAATAAAATAAAAAAATCTTCCTATCTTTATCAAGGGAAGAGGTAAGAAATGTAATAATTTGTGTATTGGGTTTGCATGACAGCTCCAGCTCAGCCAGACCCAACAGGATGAGTTGTTTCACATACCATCACTCCCACGGGATGTTGTGGATCTGACATCCAGGGATCCTTTCCTCATGTCTTTGTGTCTGCAAGTCTGAGTATCTGTGAAGAAAATGATATTGCACAATGACAGAAAGTTTTGCCTAAGATGTATGTTAAAGGAACTGAAGCTCAGAAAAGCCTGGCAGCAGCTGAGTGACACCGACCTCAGCGCTGCAGCAGATGAGAGCTGATCAAAGTGCCTTTCACAGCTCTTGCCCTGTCACACTGTCCTGAGCCCAGCCAAGTTCTCAGGCAGAACATGCCTAAATGTCTGTGCAGAACGAAACAGCGTGGAGAGAAAAGCTCCTCTCTTGCCACTGTGACACAATTGCAGTTGTGAACACAACTTGTGCAGCACAGCTGAGTTCTCTCAAGTAACCACTGCCACCAGGAACTGGTGGGCCAAAGCAGAGCACGTGCCAGCAAACAGGGCAGGGTATCCCAGGCTCCTCATGGACTCCAAGATTCAGCCCGTGCTAAGAGTGCAGTTAACAAGTATGGATGCCAAGGATGTCCTAACTGAAGTACTGATTTGTGGGATGAGGGTGAATGACAGTGCTGTTCATCCTCATTTCCACCCACATGCACGTTCCCCACAGTGCAGCTCAAAGCAATGCAGACACAGGTGCTGTGTGCTACAGGGCAGCCACAGCAACAATGACATGACAGCATCCTTCTCATTCCTAATTCTGTCACAGGGATCCACCACCTACAACTGGACTGTGGCACTGAATCCAGCAATACCACGATACCATCTCGGGGCCCTGTGACTGCACTTTCAAAGGTGAGCTGCTTTATGTCACCTCTAAAGTAAGTGAGGCAGGTAGAGAGGGGGCTTGTATTTACTTTCCTGCCTTTTGAGGTGGATCCCCAGGCTATCACTAGGTAAACAGGACTGTTCTGTGAAACTGTGTTTTCAGCCAAATCACTAAGAGTGGCCTTTATTCTCTCCCCAGGTATGTTCTCCAGTTCTTGGGACAGAAGAGACGTGTCATACCTGTCTGAGATTCAGCCTGAATACATTCACATGTCTTCTCCACCTACAATTCAGTATGAGAAATCCAGTTAGTCAGAGCTTTGCCATTATTTTATTATACTTAGGGCTCAAACTAAAGTGAGCATAGCACTATTTTCACTTACCTTATTGTTGTCATTGCACAGTCTACTAATTGACACATAGTGTCTAATCTTTCTGTAGGCAAAAAACAGTGTGTTAATTCCCATCCAAACCTCAGCTTTAACTCAGTGCTGATACTTGGGTGCTCTAAAGGCTCAATTTGGGGACCAAGTGGAAGTTGCATAAAAATCTAGACATGCTTGAATCTTGCCCATGATCAAAGCACACAGTGACTTCATCCCATAACAACCCTTGGCCACAGCCATGAAAGGAGTACAGAAGAGTGAGCATGGAAGGACACAGTGCACTCAGGTGACACAAAGGGCACTCAGTGAAACAGGATGAAGGTCCTGGTGACACCCACACGAAGCACAGAAAGACCGGAGGGTGCACTTGCACTTCAGGGAGAATTAGAAGACTCAGAGTCACAAGTGAGCACATCTGCATATTTGGCTCCTTTTGGGGGAGAATTAGGAGAATTTCACTTTGCCTGCACACAGCATGTAAAGTTGATTTTGCCCCAAGGAATTAAGCACAGAGGTCTGAGGCACCCTTCCTTGCATAAGCTTCCCTTATACTCAGCAGCAGGATAATCCAGTATCTGCTGAAGGCAACTGAACTCTAAACTGAGCCTTCATTCATGACAAATGAATGACTTGAGCTTTCACACTTACCCTCCCTGTCCAATGACAGGTAGTATCTTCACATTTTGTTGTATGCTATCTCCATTTTTCTTTTTCGCATAGTACATTCCTTGCCATTCCTGAAAAAATAATTCAAGTGGAAGGAAGTTCAGATAAAACACGATGAGAAGCTGTAGCTTTAAACCTTCTTTCACTGAAAGATGCCTCACAACACAAAACCAGGCAGGACTGGTTAAACTGTGTCAAATCCTCAATTTTCTCCCCTGTAAGTGAGCTGTAGGCCACTGTGTTGCTGCCAATGCATGGACAACTTCCAGAGGAGCAGCCTGGGAATGCTCTGATGGCAACAGCTGTGGGAATTAGCTGCATTCTCTTCCCCATCCTACCTCAGTGGTCATTCTGGGGAGAGCTGGCAGAGCCTCATGAAGCAGGAGCTCAGAGCAGCCTCTCCTGGAGCAGAGTCCCCCTGGGGCTGCAGGAGTGGCTTCCCCAGGGGCCCAGGACAGGAAGGTGACTGCAAAGCTGTGACACTGCCCTGACCACCTTCCCTGCTGGATACACCTTCTCTCCTGCATGGCTGGGATGTCTTATCACTGGCTAACATTAAATGTATCTGTGACTAAAAGTGTTTTGGTATCCCAGCACATTTACTTTCCATGCTGTCAGTTTACTATCAAATGCAGCAGAGATTTATTCTGTTTCTTTTAAAGCAGAAGAGAGCCCAGCAGAATAGCTCCTGGATTCTGCCTCCCCTCTAAAAGGGCTCTGGTTTTAGGATTTCCCATGTTTCCATCCCTAGAATAGCTGTTGGTGGTCTTTTTTAACAGATGCAGGTCTTTTTTGAGCTGGGCACTTATTAAAAACCAAGTAATTAATAATTAAATCCATCCTGTATGTTCACTTAACACAAACTGCTTAGGCCAGTTGCTGTATTTCAGTTGAGCTGAACAAACTGTAGATCAGACCTTATGTATGTGAAAATACCCTCATGGGGCACACAATATGTATTTATTTATATGAGTTTGACAGATTTCACAGTCAAGCAGGCCAGAACACAGGTACAGAGAGAATAGTTTATATTTATGTGGATGGAGCCAGCAAATAAAGACTTCAGCCCACAGAGAACTGCATGGTGACAGGCTGTACAGAAAAAAATATGAAAGGCTTTTCTGAGGATGTGTCAGAGCAGAGAACTGTGAGTAACAAACTGTGTAGTGAGCATAATGTCTTCTGGTAGCTGCTTGAGGAATACAAATGAAGATAAAGCAAGCACCACAAAACTGAATGCTCTCATAATTAAAAGTATGCACATCAATAGTTTCCTGACAACCCGGATGAGGCAGAGATGAGTAATTGATCTCTAACCCAGGTAATAAACCCAGGATGTGCACAAAGGGGTGAAGTCATAAACTACAGACTGGATAATTCCCTCACTGAAAGTGTATCCTTTTCAAGGCAGGATATTCACTAATGTGCTCTTCTTAGTCAACAGATCAATTTTTAAACTTGTGAATTTCTAAAACCTGTGAAACTGTGGCAGGAAATGTGTGAGGGAAAAGGTCAGCGCAATTCTGAGAAGCAGGAGGTCCAAGCCAAACTCCTGCTGGCAGGTGAAGTTCTCCCAGGGATGTCACTTAAATGTATTTTAAGAGCACCATATGCTCTCTCCCAGAGCCTCTGTCAGCAATCCAGCAAGGAGAGCCATTCCCAAGATGTGCTGTCAGTCAAGCCCATGGTGATGTCTGCCCTGGAGCCACACGAGCACCGTGGCCATCCCTGCTGCGTGAAGCGCTGGGACCAGACAAGAGCAAACACCTCGCACACAAACCCAGTGTCACTCCTTTTTTCGATATGCTGTGACCTACAGGAGCCAAAATATGGCCTATTGTAGTGAGAAGCAGTCTTCTTTTAAAAAATCCCAAGCCTGAAAACTACACACAGACCATGTCAGAATGATCCAGGTAACTCAGACACCTCTGAAAATGCTGTAATATCTTGGCACAAATGATTTCAAAACTTCAAGTATTTCGAAGGTTGTTCCTCACAGTTAACCTCTACTTGCAAATGATTCCTGTAATAATTTAGTTGGCAATTCATTTTTATAGTAATATATAAATATAAGGTTGCAGAGATTACATATAATAAAATGTTCCAGAGGGAAACGCAGAACATCTGCAAACAGAATATATCCACCTAAAACAGCTTAAGCTGTTCCAGACAGACAGGTTTAAGCAGGCAGTATTTCATTAACCCTCACTGTTAAAGCCACACAGTCAGGAGTAAAATCAGTACAAGGAAGGAGATGAATTAGATTTAGATTTATAACATTCATAGAGTAAAATATAATTCAATTATTAATGAAATTTCTATCAGCTCACTAAAGTATTAAAAATTTTATCACTTTATATCTTGAGAATTGATGGTGTAGATTTAAAGCCTGACACATCTAATGTATTTTTAATTATAACTTAATAAATACTCCCTCCTAACATCCGTTTTGTATTGCACACATTCCACTGAAATAACTTCAGTCAGGCAACAAAACTGTGAAGCACCATAATCCAAACTACTGGATTATGGCTGGGGTCTGTGTCCATGGCTGGGATCTCTTCCCACAGGACATGAGTGTCACCATCTCCTTGAAATGCACACGGAATCTGCACCCAGCTTTTGCCAGAGTGCTGTGTCAGCACCCTGACCTGCAGAGCAGGACTCCCCACAACCTGGAATTTGTGCTTTTGCACCCCAGTCCAGGTGCAGAGAGCCAGGATTCCCTTTGGCACCTCCCTGCTCTGCCCAGAGCTGTGCTCTGCCCCAGACAGTGCCCGTGACCCAGCCAGCTCTGCTGAGCCTGGGCCAGGAGCAGCACCAAACTCACCCTTCCCAAATCTCCCTGTGCAACCTCCATCATCCTCTCCCTGCAAGGCACTCTGTCACACTCACTGCCATCATAAACCAGCTCATCTCTGTGCTATGAACATTTCTAATGGAAATCCATTAGACAGTTCCTGTGCCATTAGGGAATTAAACAGATTGGCAGCTGACACTGCCTATCACTTTCAAGTGATATTGCAAATGTCTCCTTGGTATTTTTACATTCTGAACTTGCAAATCAGCTTCCACATTTCGTGGTGAAATTCTTCAATATGGTACTTCTCTCATTTACATAGCACCAGATAACATGTGCATCCATCTCATTTTTCTTCGGTACTCCCACACCATTTGCTACAAACAGCATAAATTATAAAGAAACGCAGCAAGTCACTTATTTTTGTAAAACAAGTACCTCTACCAAGCAAGAAAAGAGAAAGAAGCCCTTAAAAAATGAAAAATTTTTTACTTCCTGTTCTTGTTTTAAGTAAGTTGCAAATGCTATGCTGCAAGTCACAATGTGTATCACTGCTGGACTACAATAACTTCTACAGGTAGCAAAAAAAAGTGATACAGTGCCATTACTCACCTTTCCTATCTTTATGCAGGAATTAATAGTATCTAGGAAGTCAGCTTTTTTTTCATTTATAGGCACTTCTGTTAATTCCTTTTCTATTAGTTCACCTATTTGATAGCCCATCATTGTTTCAAAAGCAGGATTGACGTACTGTGAAATAAAAAGAAAAACAAATACCCATTCAACAGTATACTTAAAGCACAAGAGAATCCCTTGTTTTGTTTGCTTAACCAGGAGATCTCTTTCCCAGCCTGAAATAAATGCCTGCATGAACTATTCCTGAGAGAGATGCTCACATTTTTTTCTTTGTGAAGCAAACCAGGAACTTCCATGCTAGAATAGTTGTGCAGTGTGTGCATGTCAGCAAAGAGAGGGAAATGACACAAACAGCTGAGTATCACATATCCACAGAGTTTACACAGACAACATAAATTCCTGAAAAACTGGCTCTCTCAGTTCCCAAAGCAATAAACCTCAAACCTATCTCGGTGTTCTCAAAAATCACAAACCGGATGTTGGAATACCATAGGAATATTATCCATATCTGTTGGCAAATTCATCATCTTATTCTGTGTAAGGGCCGAGCATCACTATTCCCCTGTCCTGCCCAGCCAAGCAGCGTGGAAGAAGTGGGATTTAATAAAGCAGGCTTCTCTCTGAAGTGAATGCCACATTTCACTGCAGTTTTTGGCCCTTGCCCAATAAAGCTGAGACTGGCACCAAAGCCCACCCCTTCATGGCCCTCTCACTCACTGAGTTACAAGCACAGTCCTACCAAAGCAGCACCTGAATGCCTTTACCACTTACAATGTTTTATGTGAGAGAAAGGAAAAGGTGCCACTCTAAGGGTTCTCCACTAAAAGCTCCTTCCCAGAGGAGCCCCTTCCTTCCCCTCCCTGAGCAAAGGCTGTGCCTGCTGGAGCTCCAGGACTCCTGCAAGTGTCAGTTCTCTCATATTCTGGGGCTGTCAGCAGAGGGGCAAAATTTGGTCTGAAAAAAGTGTATTTAAAAACACTTCAGGATGTGTTCTGTCATTTTTGTAGAAGGGATGAAGAAGTCACATCCTTCAATGAAGTTGCCATTGTCAAGATTTGGCTCAAGAGGGTACAATTTGTATGCATGTTATAATTCCCAGAGGCTTAGACTCAAGCTTTTTACTGATAATAAAATCACTCATCACTGCTTCATAGCTAGGGATGGAATTAACTCCTTTAAAAAGATGATGGTTTTCAGAACTGCACAACTAAGCGCAATTTCTTTTCCCTGTTTTAAGGAAATTTCTACATTCAAAAACAGTTGGCCCAAAAATTCTGATACATCAAACAGTATCAGATTTTAGCAAAAAAAAAAGTGCAATTATTTGAATAGAACATCCATTAGATTTAAAGAGCATCAAATTAACATAAAATATTTTTGGAAAAGAATGTACATAAGCCAGTGGCTACATTTAGTCTTGATATAGAGAAGGAATGAATAACAGAGATAAGGAATCAATACAAAAAATAGAAACAAGAGAGTAAATCCTTACTCATTCAGAAATAACAATTATAATTGTTATATTATAATATCCCTTAAAACCTATTTGATTTATGACAGGCATTTAAAATGGAGAAAATTCCACTCTACAGCTAAAGTCACATCAATCTTTTAGAACCATGAGGTTAGATTAGATTCTTGTGCTGTAAGAAAGAGTAAGTGTAATCATAGACGAAATAAAATACAGAGCAATTTTCTGTACTTATGACTGGAACAAACCTGTATTACATGGTCTTCACTTGTGATCTCAATGGCTTCTTGGCTTTTCTCTAATGCTGTAAATAATGAATTACATGCCCTGGAGAAAAAAAGGAAAAAGGCATACAAAAAAAATTTTATCCACTTAATTCTTCTTATATATGACAATAAAGTATTACATCTCCATACTGAATAATGTTGTAGTCTAAAAATTAATGTATTTTCTTCAGGTAACTGACATTCTATAATTAACTACTGCAGATTAAAATAAATACTCTATTAAGGATCTGGCTATATTGGAAATTCTTTGTTGATAATATTTTTGGTAAAATTACCTTAGTTTGAATTGTGCCTGCACCTGTCCAAATTCCAGCTGGATCAACTCATTGTAACAGGCCATTCTACTAGAGTTTTCTACATATCTCTGCAAATAAAAGGTTAGAAATATTTTGTTAATTCACATTCCTGTCTGCAAGGACTTGAAGCTCTGATTTCTCTTGCTTGCTAAAGAAGCAGAAAAGGAGTAGATGAACATGCTGGGACACAAGCAATGAGGGAAGATTATTTTTTGGGAGTAGCAAAACTTTTCAAGTTACTGCATTTTGAAAAGGTGACAGATCCTCACGGCAACGAGGTTCAACCATCCTGTTTATTCTCTGTGATCAATGTAGGATCAATGTATTTTTAAAAAATCTACTTTTAGCTTTCATGCTACGTATTTACAATAACACTGAAAAAATTGTTGGGTCTCAAGTAGTTAAAATTTGAAATTATTATGAGCTTCCAAGTGCTAATATCCCAAATTGTCTATATAGATGAAAAGAAAATTTCCTGTGAAATATACCTTTATTGACCTTGGGGTTTTTATAGCAATGATCTCAGTATCGTCACTTTTTAAGAAACATTTCATATTTACCAGGTATGAGCCTGAATCTTAAATCTTTGTTCACACTAAACTCCCACAGAATGGATAGTTTGGGTGGGGGGGTTGATTATCACAGGTAAGCCACCACAACCAAAGCTGCTAAACAAAATTTTCTATGCTTTGCCATTAGCCCCGTCTCCAAGGCTGTGATCCATAAATAATTCAGAACCTGTGCTGAATTACTTATGTGCCCACTGGAACGACTCTGTTCATATAAATGCCATTACCTCCAGGCTGTAGCATTTCCTGGATCAGGACCTTACTAGAAATAAGCAGATGGGGGCAAATGGAATGTGATGGAACAGCAGAAGTCTGGTGAGCATGCAAGCAAGTATTTGGAATGACACTGTGAACCAGGCCCATCCTTGTTCTACTGCCAGCTGAAGGCAATCAGGTTCCCACTTCACTGATGCACTAATGAGCACCTTTTCTGCTCAGCTGGAACAGTTGCCAAGGAACAGATCCAGTGCAAGACTTCCCAGGTGCCTCCAAACAATAGCTAATAACACTTGACAGCGTGTGAAGCCTGTTCACAATGGGGATTGGCATTTGATGGAAGAAATTTCACACAGCACACTCTGTTGTTCATGGCAAGCTGCTCTCCGGCTCTGCCACAACCACTAATCAATCTGTCAATGTCAGCTTTTCAAGGGAAGGATCATGTATTTAATCTGAAATAAATGTATGAAGCAGAGAAGTCTCAGCCCCACTCCTCACATCCCCCAGAGTGTCATGTCAACGTTCAGAATTGGGACATGGAAGAATGAGCAGCACGAGGAGGAGCTACAGGTTGGGTTGCTGACACGAATGGTGACTGACAGCCAAAGTTCTGGAGAGCTTCTTGAGTGACAATTCTGAAATGTCAGAGCAAGGCAGCCAAGGAGAGCACATACCCTTGTGAAGCCAGCAGAGATCAGAGGCAATATTGATGTCTCCTCACGATCAGTGTGCCTTTGAAACAAGGAGGATAAATCAGGGATTTTGTAATTAACTCAGACCAAATTTCACAACCCATTCATCTACTTGTACCCCAGATGTCACACTGAGGCTAATACTGCTGGATCCTTACAGGATATAGGAATAAAACATATTTTTTGTATTTTTTATAAGCTTTCATCTTTGGCATGGATAAGCCAAAATGTTATTTTCCTTCATGCATGTAAATGAGCTGCTTACATCAAAAAAACTCTAATGCTTCAAGGAAACCAATTAATGAGCTAGATCACTGGACTTTTTCTGTAGTGGATCCTTGTTGTTTGTGCTGGCATCAGTCAGAAATGCACCTGGAAGTCTCCACAGCCAAAGTTTTAAGAAATTACTTGTTATCTGAGTGTACCAAATCTCAGATGGGCAACTGAAAGTGCCTGAATGAAGATGGATTTTCTAGTGTTGCCTACCCACTGCCTTCTAGTAAGTCACACTTGGGACACATTCCCAAATGAAGTATCTGAATAATCTGGCTATTCTAACTGTTCAAAGACCTTTCAACACATGTGAATGTATGGCTGGAATCAGGAAGAAAGGCCATTATGTGAAGTTTCTGTCAATAAGCAGATTGAAGCTGGTCACGTTTAGCAGATGGCACAATAGCTTTCATTTATGCAGGAAGTTTTGGATCTTGAAATGTTTAATTTGGGTCTTTTTTTTTGGTAGAGATGGTAGTGTGTTTTTAATGGGAAATTTCAACACCTCAGAATTGGTTTTCAGAATTTATGTGCTCTGAAAAATGGCCATTCCCAAATTATACTTGGAGGAAATTATCTGCCAGTTGTTTCATTTCATTAAATACACAGAACTTGCTTATTTTTAACTTTTACATTATTTTACAAGTAATGTTTTCAAAGGAGGTGGGAGGAAATAGCATGTGTAGTACTTTACTGAGATGTCATAATCTCTTTTGATTTTAAAACTTCTGTGGTCAGCTGATACTTTGAACTGATCAAATTGTTCTATATCGCTTTTCATACTCAGCAGATCTCTGGTTTTCAGTGAGAATAATAATATTCAAAGGCAGATTAAGAAAAGTCCAAAACACAGATCTGTGAGGCAGTTTTGTAAGGATGTTGCAGAAGTTGTTTGAATTATACTCTGAAACCCTGCAGTGATGGGGGTGAGTGCGAGGAGGACCCCAAAACAAAACTCAGAGTGGGATTTTTGAGTAAAAAAACTCAGAAATTAAAAAAACTATTTCTGTCCCAATCCTATGGTCAAGGATAGTAAAAACTCTGGTACAGCACATTATTATTAGCTAAATAGGAAGTTCTAATTCAGGTTTTTTAATGTAGTGTTTACTTTCACAATGGTAAGATTCACAGTTTTGATCACAGGTGAAAGCAAAGATGTGAGTATTTACCTTTGTACTACACAAATAATGACTGTATTTTCTGAGGCTTTCGTTGTTCTGATAGACCTTTAAATAAAAAGCAAACCATTTAAATTCTTTTTAAGTTCACATTTCAGAAAACATGACTTTACAGAACCTTCAGACAGCACTTTTCTTAAAAGATCTCTTTTAAATCATTTTACAACAAACCAGAAGTCAAACCCCTAGCCTGCTGCTAAGAAAAGAGAATAAATTATATCTGAGACTCCATGAACACATATTAATCTACAACTTAAGTACTCTCAGGGGGGGAGGAGCAAAAAATATCCTCTCTGAAACAGCACATAATGGACTTGTTTGAAGGGCTTGGCCTCACTCATTTCAGGTGCATTTTACTGAATTCTGGGACAGATTGGTAAAAATGGAACAAGGGGAACAGCACTGATACCCAGTCTTGGCCTGACCAAGATTTTATCTCCTTCCCTCAGCTCAGCAAGAAGAGCCTTTGCCCCACCACAGTCCCCCAGGGCACCCCTGCCCCCCCAGCCACAGACTGATTCAGTCTAGACAGTCCCCAGGGGTGGTTTCACTGCACAAGGCTCTGCTGCCTGGCAGGTCACAAATCCTGCTCTCCTTCCTTCACACTTCACAGCAGTTTCTAAAATTGTCTTTGGAACCCGTTTGCAATTTTGCTCTTCATAACATATTTTCAAGTGTTGTAGATATGGAAACGTGCACACCAAACATTGCCTGTTAGCATTGGGAGTTATTCAACAGGAAGTGACATTGCAAAAAATTAGAACATAATTGGAGTGAATTAATTAATTAAGGTGCTTGGTGGCACACGCTATCTTTGCAGTTGATTTAGTGTGAAAACAAGGAACCAGGTATTTAAAATTAAAAAAAAAAACAACCAAACAACAAAAGAAAAAAACCAATACCAAACAGTTCATTATGGCAACAAATTTGTACTCTGTGGCTCCAAGTCAAATGGAGCTTCAGAGATCTTAGGACACAACCAAAAAATGCTGCTGCTATCAGATGTAAAGCACTGAAGTAACAGTATTTGATGCTGCCAGTGCACACCTGTCTAAAACCAAAAAAAAATCAATGTTCTATAGAGTTTATGAAAAGCAAAAAAACTCTGATGATGTGTTAACTAAATTGTTAAGCATTAATTACACTGAAACGGTGCTTACCTGCATAATGCTTCTGCATCGAAGTATCTGGAATGTCTATGGTCAATAATGATAATGTCATGGTGTTTCTCTAGGAAACATTCTAGTGCAGACTGAGGTGTCCTGGCCAGGTGACACCGAAATCCAGCCTTGTCACACGCCCAGCGGAACCCGTGACTCTGCTCATCTTCCTCAGCAAACACTAAAAGTACCTGAGGTGGAGACAGGATCATCACTAACCAATCTTACACCTACAGCAGATTCTGAGACTTTGCCCTGTTCTTAACATGCTTTTTAAAGCCACTTTTGAGGCTTAATCCATTGTTTTTAATTAAATTGATTTTTACAAGCCACTGCTTTTTTTGTAGTTGTCTGTATGCAGAGGTGTTTCAAGTGGGTGAAACAGTCTGCCAGAGCCATGTATATCCACGTGGGAAGAACAAGTTTTGGAACTGTCTCTCTTGTCATTACCTACAAAGAGAGCTTAGGCAATCAGCTGAGACAAGATGCTGTTTCAGAGAGTGTACATGAACCAACACTGAGTCCACTTCTCCAAAACTGTCTCACATGCAGCCTTTTTCTTGGGGTTTATTTTTCTTGCTAGGATCATATTCTGGAAAACTGGAAAACAAACAAAAAACCCCCAAAACAACAACAAACCCCACAGTTCATCTGGTGTGAATGAGTATTTAATGCTGCTTCAATGGCATGACAAAAAGTCTGCTTTCCTTTCCATCTCATCCTAACTCCCCAAAGTACTGGGTGCTGCCCACTCTGTGGGGTTTCTGGAAATCCTGGACAGGCTGGTCAAAAGGAACTCATGCCAGACTGAAATCATCAGCAGTACCACTGTATGTGGAGTATGTCCCTGTGTGACTCCTGCACAGAGCCTGCCATGGGATTTATATGACAGAAGGAGATTATCACAGCTGAAATGCAGAACTGGAGGTCAGACCTGTGAGCCACTGTTTGCTCTGTCCTAACTTGCCGTGTAATTGCCAGTAACTAATCTCTCTAAGCCTTTTTAAAACCAACACAATGCCTATAGACTAAAAGTATGATAAGGCCCAATTCCTTTAAAATGTATTTCCAATTCTAGAATTTAATGCAGTACAGAAGATGAACAAAGTCTGCTAAGGAAGACTCAGTGATGTGACTGTGCTTCATGTCAGGATAATGTTTTGCAGAAGAAAACTTCTCTTGCCTGAAAGAACACAGCATGGCAGACAATTGGTCTATGTTGATCTTGGGGATGGCTCAGCACATGCAGCCTTTTGGGAGAGATGGGTAACTAAGCCAGCATTTGGTCTATTGTCCCAAGACACCAATCCTCAGTAGTTGAATCAAACCACACTCAGATCTGTGTTTTGGTCAGGCAAAGTGAGGCATGTGTAACTCAGATCACATCCCACTGCTGTTTATCTTCTGACTTTAGGAACTCCAGTGCTGTTACACTTTGGACCAGGCTGGTGAAATGGCTACCATAAATCAATTTCCATGTACTACATACTTTTGTAAGAATGAAGGATTTTGCACACACTAAGTTCAGGTTCCTTTTATAGCAACCTGCCAAACTATTTCCAATAACATGTCCCAGTTTGGGCTATATTTAGTGAAGTTAACCTCCTTAAGAGGGAAAGAATTGGTTTCAACAATAGCACAGAAAGTCAGGAGATCTGAGTTGTATGATTGACTCTGGCAAAAACGTGATGTTGACTACCTCCTCCTTCCCTCACACATGCCAGCTATTTTGCCAGGATAAATCAGTAGCATTTCAGAGTGGTCAATGACTGGACAGAAGTGATACAATTAAAAACAATACAGGTGGCAGAAATACTCAAGGACTATTCTGATTTTGGGGAACAGCTGGATGAGGATGCCCTAAGATCTGATTTTTGGTGCTATTACTGTTCTAACAATGGCTCAAGAAGATGTTAAACTGCAGTTCTTAAGACAGACATTTAAAAATTATTAGGTCCACATTGCCTCTACTGAGGAGTTTTGCAATTACTGACAGAAAAACATCTTGGATGATTAATGGTTCAGTATGCCTTGGGATATGGGAGAATTTCCAAAGGAAGTCCAAAGGAGTCATATGTATCTAAATTTCATGTCCATCCCAGACAAAGTAAGGAGACAAATGACATAAACCATTTATTAATAAAGGGATAAAAAAGAATTAATTATTGTCAGTCAGTAATGAATAATAAAAATATATATATTGCCAAGCTCACTTCATATCTTTTGTAATGTTATTGCAAGTTTGGTTGGCTTGGTATCAATTTGATGAGATTTTGATTAAGAATTTGACTACCAGTAAAATACACAAACTAAATTGATCACAAGGTAACTGTCAGCAGAAAAAACAGATAGCTCTATTTTTATGAGCTGAGAGATGGTTGGAGAAAACAGGCAGGGTTTTTAGGATATCACATAGATAGAATATCATTATAAAAATCTGTTATGTGCACATTATCTCTTGAGCAAAATTCTCTGTGAAGATCTCTATAATCCAACAAATTCCAGTCATAAATTTGAAGCTAACATCGGTGATATTTTACAAATCAAGACTTCAGCTTGAACTGCTGTATTACCTGAAGTTGATCTTGATGAAGTCTCATAGGGCCAAACTGCACATCTGTAACTGGTGCCTAGAAGAAATAAGAAGGGAACTTATTAATGAATAATACTGAAGGAAGTAGAAACATTATCTCTGTTATCTCTCTTATCTACCATTGTCTGGGGGATATATTGCTGTCTTTATGAGGCTGCATCTTCATAAGGGTCTTATTCTGGTTTTGTAAATTTATATGCTAAACTGCATTAACAGTTAGAAATAACAAGCTACTCTTCAAGTAATTTTTAATTGTTATTTTAAATGTATTTCATGACTAACTAATTAGTCATGAAAGTCTGGGAGACAGATTGTTGTTTTTCTGTATCCTCTGTGTCACTCCAGCTGTTCTGAAAAACATAGAAGCGTTTAAAAACTGCTTCTTTTAAAGTCTGAAAAAGCATTAAAGCTCTAGGAGAAATGCAAAAATACGTAATTCTTCTCTTAAACTTTCACATGCAACAGGGGTGCTGCAGAAAGACACTGACTTCATTTCCCCAGGAGCATTTTGCTGCATTCCCTGCTGCCCACCCAGCCCCTCCTGGGAAGGCTCCAGAACTCAGCAATGTGGTGGGATGAAGCACATGCTCAGCATGCAGCTTTGTTCAAAAACCCTGCAAAAATGCTGCCATACATCTTGCTTTTGATAGCTCAGAGATTCCCATGTTAGGTTCTGTTCAATCCCACAGCTCAGGGTGCAGGAACTCACTGGCCACTCAAGGGCAGGGCTTTAACTCTGGGGCCATGGCTATTGAAACTAATGACAATAAAGTGGAATTTAGCCTGTGGGTAAGAATTAAGGGGAAGGCCAACAAGGCTGACATCCTACTGGGACTTTGTTATCATCCCCCCAGCCAGGAAGAAAAGGTGGACAATTTATTCCATGAGCAGCTGGAATCACCAGCCCTTGTTCTTGTAGGTGACTTTAACCTACCAGACATCTGCTGGGAACTTTGTACAGCAGAAAAGAGGCAGCCCAGGAAGTTTTTAGAGTGTGTGGAGGACAACTTTTTGTCACAGGTGGTGAGTGAGCCCACCAGGGGAGGGACTGTGTTAGGTCTGTTGTTTGCAAATAGAGATGGGCTGGGGGGAGATGTGGTGGTTGGAGGCCCCTTGGGGCACAGTGATCATGAAATTGTAGAGGTCTCAATATTTGGCAAAATGAGGAGGAACATCAGTAAGATTTTTACATTGGACTTCTGGAGGGCAGACTTTGGCCTGTTAAGGAAACTTATTCAGAGAGTTCCTTGGGAAGCAGCCCTTAAAAACAGGAGTCCAGGAAAGGTGGGCATGCTTCAAAACAGAGATCTTGAGGGCACAGGAACAGACTGTCCCTGTGTGCCCCAAGAGGAGTCCATGAGGTAAACGTTCAGCCTGGATGGCCAACAAGGTTTTGAAGGAACTTAGGAACAAATAGAGGATGTATCATCTTTGGAAGGAGGGTCAGGTCTCTCAGGGAGTATTTAAGGGGGTTGCTAGGGCACGTAGGGAAAAAATTAGAGAGGCCAAAGCTCGGTTCGTACTTAATTTGGCAGCTTTTGTAAAGGATAATAAAAAANACAGGAACAGACTGTCCCTGTGTGCCCCAAGAGGAGTCCACGAGGTAAACGTTCAGCCTGGATGGCCAACAAGGTTTTGAAGGAACTTAGGAACAAATAGAGGATGTATCATCTTTGGAAGGAGGGTCAGGTCTCTCAGGGAGTATTTAAGGGGGTTGCTAGGGCACGTAGGGAAAAAATTAGAGAGGCCAAAGCTCGGTTCGTACTTAATTTGGCAGCTTTTATAAAGGATAATAAAAAATGTTTTTACAAATGTATTAACGGCAAAAGGAAGGTAAGACCAACCTTTGTTCTCTACTGGATGTGGGAGGGAACTCAAGGTGAGGAGAAGGCAGAGGTGCTCAACGCCTCCTTTGCCCCAGACTTTAGAGGGGGGATGGCTTGTCCTCAGGACAACTGTCCCCTGGGTTGTTTTTATATTCTTTGGACTTGATGATCTTGAAGGTCACTTCCAACTTAGTGATCCTGTGTGACTGAGCCAGGATCCTTCCCCTCCTCTCTGTAGGAAGGAGGGCAATGACCACAAGTGCTGTTTATCACAACTGCTTCTCTTTTATATCATTAATCAAACTTCAACAGGAATGACTCTTCAGCTGATTTGAGACTACTTCTAAAGGACTTAAACACATAAATACAGAGGGACACTCTTAATAGGATTACACAGGTTTGGTTCTTTGAGAATTCCCACCAGGCAAGCATCAGCACTTTCAATGTACTTAAATATTTTTCACCTCTTGTCCCAGAAATAAAAGCTAAAAAGCAAGAATTACAATGTTCCCCATTCAAAATAGGAAGCAAAGTCCAACCATTAGTCCTTGGAGTCACATAGACTCTTCAAAAGAAAGCAGAAGAAAATAATCTTTGGCAATGCAGTAAATGTAAGTCATCTCTGAACTGAAACAATAAAAGGGCTGTTGAGCACTAAGGTGGCATTTTTACATTGTTCTTTTTCAAAATTAAAACCCCACTTGAAGATCAGACTGATTGCTTTGCAACCTCTAATTTTTCCAATACGGAGTTTCAAAGAATCATCAGCACATCCCACAGAAAAATCTTTTAGAACTGCATGCTCCCCTCTTTCTATGACCTTAATGCTCCTTAATGCTCAGCCCTAAGAGTATGTCATTTGTGATTTTATTTATTTATCAACTTGGAAGTCATCACTGCAACATTAAATAAGCAACAAACACGAATCAAGGAAAAATGGCAACACAGTGCCTACGAAAGCATGCCAGGAACCAGTGTTTGCCTGTCTTGCTTAAGTGGGCCTTTAAGAGCTGATGTTAAAGTGACATGGAGGGGTTTCAGATTTATTCAGTCATTGTGGTCAGATCAGCTTAGCTTAAATACACTCCAGTCATTTCTTTTTTTCTGATCTTGAGACCAAAAATCTCCCTTCGGTTGGAAAACTCAAGCTGCTTTACTCTCCCCTGTGGTACATCCTCCAATTATTCAGAATCTGCACTACAAAACAGCAAAGACTTTTGCTGATAACACACATAACAGGGGAGAATCCAGCTCCTTGCACCAGTGTTACTGGTTTTGCAGCACTAACAGTAGCAACTACTCATCCTGAATCAGTAAGATCAGCAGAAATGTCTGAAGGACATGGAGAGAGCATGTCAACTGAGTAAAAGACATCTAAAAGATACCTTTTCACAGTTACTTCTCTGTACAGACCTGTACTTCAAATCAAACCTTGGACTTTTTGCACACTCTACCTGCCTGCATAAAACAGTGAGTGTTCCGTGTCACCGGGCAATGGCCTGAGCTGGAAGGTTCAAATCCAGAGCCGAACTCCTCTGGCATCTAGGGGGATGCAAAACCCCAACTACCACGCCAGGGTACCCTTGGACTATCACTCCCAGCCCAAGGGGAATTTTAACAAATTAGATAAACACAGGATTGCCAGTTACTGCTTTTCAGATGCTTCTTTCTTTTAAGAAGTTTGTGAATGAATAGTCATTAAAGTATTTAAAGGACTGAGCCTGAAAAACACTTTTCTGCCAGAAACCTGTGGCTATTGCTGCAATGAAAATACCTGTCTATGCACCATTTACGCCTAAGTCACAAGAAGTGATCAGATGAGATAACCTGTCTTGTTACACATTAACCTGCTGTCCTGAGTAGAATCAAAGCCTTGGTCTGCATCTCAGCTGGAAAATTTTGGTGAACTCCAGTTAATTCTTAATCCTGTTGAAATCTGTTCAAAGAACTTGATTAATCATTTAAACTTTTTGTGTGCTGCAGGTAGCACTGAGAAGTAACATGCTGATTAAGTATTGTGTCAAAAATCAAGGCTTCAGCTAGGATTAGCCAAAACTCTCAACTATCGTTGAACTAAATGAGCTTTAAAAATACCTCTAAAGCTGCAAGCTTATAACAAAATCAAATGCAGCCAAAGCTCACACGTATATTAACTGCACAAACACATCTTTATTCACTCACACCTTCTTCTGCTTCTTCCTTGGAATTCCCTTCCTAGTCGAAAAGCTTGAGTACATTTTCAGATTGGCAGCCACAACTTAGGCATGTGACAGCCTTCCAGGCAGGCACAGATTGGGAAGAGTATCTGACAAGACAGAGGTAGAAGTAGTTGTGGGTTCCTGGAACTGACTGTGATAGAGCTGGGTCTGCTGCCAAAGAGCTGCTGACGCAAAGTCCGCGAGTGCAGCGCGTGCGACCGCGGCTCTTCAAACACGCACCCAGCAACTGCAGACATTTTACATTCTCTGACCCCTGAACTTCTGCTTATTTCCCCTCAAATGTGCCCTTCTTATTTGAGCACCGCATTTTCTGTCCCGTGGAACCAGCCCTGGCCCTGGCACAAAGTGGGATTCGTCCCAAGGCAATGGCACAAGCTGTAAGTGATTGACAGCTGTCAGCGGGGAAGGTCATCCACTGACTGCTGTGAGCAGCTGAACACTCGCCAGAAATCATCTCTGTGGTGTAGCAGCTGCATTGCAAACATTGAAACTGGTGATAGAAATCATCCATGTTTCCAATGTCCTGAGAAAACTGAGTGTTGGGTAAATAAAAACAAGTGAAATAAGCTTTAAAAACACAGACCTACACAACTGTGACTGATCTGATTAAAGTACAACAAAGTCAGTGTTGACCCGATGTAACCTGCTAAAGTGCTTCTTTCTATGAGTCATTCTTCATATTTTACCAGAACACAATCTGCAGGAATAGTCTGTTCATCACTGCTGGGTTGTTTGTGCTTTCTTCCTACAGCAAGAAAAACTTCAGATGAACATGGTCAATGAAAAAATGCAGAAAGGAATAAAGAGTGGACATAAAGCCAGCTTGATTCACGTGCTCCCTTTGGTGATAAACTGCCTGGCTGGTGACAGGGACAGATCCATGCAGCCCATAGGTCTCTTATTTGCTAGAAGTGGTGTATCCTGGCCTTCTCCAAAGTATCTCTTACCATTACCCATTGGAGAGGAGAGCACACCTAAAATTTTGGGCAGAATCAGCTCCTAAAAAATCCTGTGACTATTAACTTCCATGTAGTACTCCTGCTATGGAGGTGCAAATGGATTCCTTCTGGAGGCTGATTTTCTTAAGAGACCTCTTTGCTGAAGTTTTTGTGTGATGTTTTAAAGCAGAGCCCTGTGCAGCTCAAGGCAACACCGGGCAGAGCAGCTGCTGCAGCACTGCCCACCCATGAGAGGGGCTGGTGGGGAGCTGCTGGTGCCCAGGGCAGCAGGAATGCTCCCCTGACATCCACAGTGCTCCATCCCTTCCTTTCTGCCACAGCAGGAGCTGTGACAGGAATGACTCCTCCTCTGAGCACTGCATGCACAGCCCTGGCCCCTGACAGTGCCCCTCCCCAAAGGGCAGCTGGCAGCACTTCTGCTCCTGCTGCTCTTCTCACCTGTGCCAGGTGAGCACAGCTGCTTTCTCCTGCTGCTCACTTGAACTTTTGCTGAATGGATTGCAGATGGAAGCTGCTGCTGGAGGGCAACATCTGCATTCAGTGGGCAGACAGTCAGAATCTCTGACTCACTGTAATGTATGACAAATAGCTACAGTGATTAGATGTCTGACTTCACTGCTGGTCCTAATGGAATACAGCCAGCAAAATTCACCATTTTCCTCAGATCAATGTTTTAAGATATCACCAAAATTTTATATCTGATTTTAAAATACTTTCTACATATAGTGGGTACATGATATGAATCTGCATGAGTTGACTCATTACAGTAAGAATTAACAGTCTTCATTATCAAGATATGCTGAAAGCCACAGGATAGTTAACACAAACCTAATTTTTGTAATTCTAAGAAAAACAGAGATTCATTTTACAAAGGAAAAAAATCCTTTCTCGTAACCTACCATTTTAGGCACAGATTTATCACCCCAGAAAACAAAGGCTCAAACGAACTGATAGATTTATAACATCCCTTAAACTGTTATTGATTCAGGCTCTATTTGCTGCAGAATTTTGAATTCTGCATGATAATTCACTTTCTCAGAAACCTTAGCCAAATCTTCCTGGATGCTGAAAGCTGGGAAATTAACAATTTCCTGTGAACTGGCATGACAAGGTACAGGATCTTGTCCAGCCAGCTCATGCCAGCATGGTTCCTCTTTCTCAACAGAGGGAGGCTTTGTGACTTGTTGCAGCTCATACTTCTGGGCAAGAAAGTCTCCATGTTCAGGATCAAGTCTTCACAATTCACATTTTGCTTTGCTTATCGTAACACTCATCACTTTCTGAAGTAAATGAATACTAATCCAATCCATGTTAATTTACCTATTTCTTTCTCCAAGGAAATGCACCTATGTAGATGCCTTAAGACTCAGCTTCCTATTTTCCAGTGCTTTCTGCTAGACACTGAACATCACTGTTCATGTTTTCCTTGCAGACTTCCACAGCACCCTTTTCTTACCAACTCAACATCAGTGCAAGTCATGTAAAATGCTGTCCCAGTAGATCTCCCTAACAGCCACAACTGTTCAGAGCATAAAATGAATTTTATAGTCCACAGACTGAATTCTGACCTGGTTAGCAAATCTAGTGAAATCCAGAGCAATTCCATCAAACACAAGGAAAATATACTGGATTTACTTCAGTGTAAATGAAGTGGGAGTCTGGCCCTGTGCAGCTCTTTCTTTTGTTGTTTGGAGGCCACAACAGTTTGAATAAAGAATAAGAGAGAACAAAGTGTCCAAGGTTTCTGCCTTTGCTCCACAGATTCAAGGACAAAGGTAAACTTGGCCTTCAAAGGACCCTATGCTGTACAGAGTCAGTTTATTCTTTGCTTAAATACAAAGGCATGAGTTCTGAAAGGTGATTAAAATTTACCAAAACTGCTCTTCAACCTGGATGAAAGCAGTTATTCCAGTCCTTGATATTTTTTTCCTATTTTTTCCTATTTCTGCATCATAAAAGATGTAGACAAATGTCACAGACTCTGAACTCATAATGTAGCATCCTGACTCAGTGCTTTGATAAAATCTAGTATTTAGATTAATCTAAATCATGTTCTCACTGATGCATCTCTCTCAACAAAACAATACAGATTTATATCTATATCACGAGGCCTGCAGATCACTCGATGTTTTGTTCTGGTATAGTTTTCCTTTTATCTATTTCCTGTTTTAAGTTGATTCCTGGAGGAATTATCTACAATGCTGCCATGTAAAGAGCAGGCAGTAAGTGATGGGGTAACATACCCTCTGTTTTCTTAATCTGTATCTTAAATTTTAGTACCCATTTTTGAACCTGTTTTACACAAATGAGCTCTTGAGAGCCCAGCTCTGGCCTCCAATTCACATCACTAGGAACACACAATTTTGACAGCTTGCAGTTTCTGTGAGAAGAAAAGCTTTATTGAGTGTAATGAGTTGCCAGAGCTCTCACATCAGGATGCTGGCCCTTCTCTCTGGGCATAACCAGCCACGGGACTCTCTTATTCCCAATGAACTGGCACCACCCGTACTCCTCCCAAAATCCAGCAACTCTCCCATTACTCAGCCTGGGGGCAATTTTTGTGTTAAGCCAGGTGCTGAGGAGCCTCCCAGGAGATTTACACCCTGGTGGGGCTGGGGCTGCTTTACGGGAGTGCCGGCACACAGCACTGAGCACCAGGGCTGTCCAAGCCCCACCAGGGCTCTCCTGGCACAGCTCATTTCTGGCTTTATGTTCAGCTTGCCACACATGCCAACGACTATTATACATGTTTGATTGTTTGTTTGTTTGTGTTTTGGGCCTGGTTGCCCACTGCATTTCCTCAGTGCAGTAAGTGGAGCCAAGTTAGAGCAGAAGTGCAGCAATGCTGTTGGGAAATCACACTTGCTGCCTTCTTGCACACTTCAGGCATCATCAAGAACTCCCACCTTCTACTGTTTATAAGTTCTCCCCTGAAGCTTTACAGGAAACTTTGGTTATCAAACTGCAAGCATAGCACATGCAGAAGTGAATCATTCTTTTTGGCTGGGAATAATTAACAATGCTGTCCCAGAGTGACTTTTATTATCATCTGGACTGTGGTAAGGCCTGGATGGCCTCTGGCCCAGATGAGTGGCCCTCTGTGGTCACATTGTACAACAACAGCAGAAAAAGCCAGCCAGCAGACCCTGCCACTGTGAAGGTCTGAACTTTTACACAGAACAGGCTGACAAACTGGGGGACGTTTTTAGTCCTGATACAGTATTGAAGTGACAAAATAAATGTCATTACTTAGCGTGCCTATGGAATAATTGCACAGATTTCCAAACTTGAAAAGGGAGGTTGCTGGTTCCATTTTGACATTTGGAGGAACTGAGGCACTGAGGGAGAGAGAGAACTCCAGCCCCCCTTGTCCTGAGCCCTGGCATCCCTGGGCAGGGTGTCCAGTGCTCCTTCTTGCTGGCCAAATTACAGCAGCAGGCACTGGCAACACTGGGACCATGAGGCTGATACCTGGGAAACACCCACTTATTTCTGAAATTCAAAATTGTGTTGGTGATAATTCAAACAAGTTATATCACATCTTGGTAATCACAGCAGTACTGTAGGTTTCTAAGCTAAGTAGGTACAACTCCTGCAAAGCAACTCTGCAAATCTCACATACTTACACAAGAGTCCTCACTGTCAATGAATCACTCAGCAAAAGGGAGGGAATACATCAGCCAAGTCAGAAGAAGAGAGCCATTTACTCATTAATCCACACTGACTTTTCTGTCCAGTGAGAACAACATTGAATGGAAACCTGTCCTCATATCAAAACCCATTCAAATTCAGTAAGTTATATTTGCTGCAGCATCTACCTGATTCAAAGATCCCTTTTAGACCTCCATTTTATGCACAAGTACACTGGGCTTGAAATTTCATCTATTTGTCTCTTTAGAAGAGAAAAAAAAAGTGAATCATACTCCACAACAACAAATGTGAATAACCTTAATGCTGGTCTGTGCCTCATGGCTGTCATTTTGCCAAACCCTATTCTGACCAACCAGCACAGAATTTAAAGTGCCCTAAGTCTTCATAAGCTTAAGATTTGAGATGGCTCACTGGGGTCTTCATTAAGGTCCTGCTTTCTGACTGAAAGTGCCAGCAAGAACTTCTCCATTCAGGCCAAATATGCACAGAACTTTGTCTGGAGGCTGTGAGGTGCCCCCATATTGAGTCCCTGGGCTGCTCCCTAAACTATAGTCAAGTATTTCTGTGTGGTGAGGGCATGCTGTAGTTATATCCTGCACTAAGAGAAAACCAGCAGCTAAAATGATCTGAAATGATCTGGCCTGTACTTTAGAAGAATTTTTTTAAACCCTGTAATAATGGTTTTCTATACATAGGTTGCAGAAATGGATGCCTTTATCAATGGAAAAAAAAAAAGAAAAAAAAGGAAAAAAGAGAACATTTTCAGCTGCTCAAACAGAAACAGAATGTGCAACATGCAGAAACTGAATTACTTCAGATGAAGAAAAAAGATATCTTTAAGCGCTAGCACCTAATTCCATGTTTTATTAGTTTCTGTCAAAATTCAAGGGTCAGATAGAATACTCTGCACGTCAGAGCAAATGTCCTGCAAAGTCAGGCATCCCTGGGCTTATGTGCAATTGAGGGTTGTGATTGCCTCTGTGAGATGGTTCCTCATGGGCAGCTGAACAGCCCATCTGGGTGGATACTGCAACTTGCTGAGTTTCAGCAGCTCTTCCCTTGTACTCCTGTTTCCCCCCTTGCAATCAGGACCAGCCACACTACATCTCACAAAATGCTTTCATGGCAGCCACATAAAAACAATGTGCCTAGCAACTCCCAGAAGGCTGAGACTTGTTTCCTCTCCTCTCTTCCCCTCAGCTGACACAGGTTTGGTTATTCCCCTGGCTGGGAGAGCTGGAACTGAGCTCTGGGGACCAGCCCACTCCTCGTACACCAGCCCTGCTATGAAAGTTTCAGTGTGCTGTCCTCTCTCATCTCTTGGCAGCAGTAACTTTTACCCAGATGCAAAGGCTAGCCAAGTCTACAGAGAAGAAATTGGTCTGTAAGTCTTCAGGTCATCAGCCAAGACGTGCTCAAAATCAGAGCATTAAATATATCAGGGTTCACATAACTCCAAACAAATAAATGCAGCCTTTGGCTTTGCCAACATCTCTGTCTAAGGGAAAGGAACTTCTCACTCGTCTGCTGTCGCCTCAGGTGTATTAATTTTACAGGGAGGCTGTGGCTGACTTTCCATCCCCCCTGCCTGAGCAGACACTTTAGTACAAATACAACATTCTTCTGGCCCTGAGGGAAATTCTTCCTGCCTGCATTTTAACAGTTGAACTGCACAGCACTCTGGGAGACTTAAATATGGCACAGTAGTTCTATTGTTTAATATTATTAAAACTGCTTGCTCTCTTGTGATTCTACAAGATCCTGAAGTATAGCAGTAAGTGCTAATCTGTTTCCTATCTATCAGCTAGTTCTCTTTTTTCTTATGGATACCACTTACTAGTATTATTTTAGAGATGATTACAGATGCATCAGAATACAACAGAACTCCATTTTCAGTTTTCTTTTTTCCTTATGAATATGTATTTCAGTGACAGTTTTCTTTGAACCATCTGGATTTGAACAGACTCATCTGACTAAAAGGAAGTTCCAGTCTACCAGGAAGTTTTCCAACTACTTTATGCCAGACAAACTTTTCATGGCTTGATCTACCAACACTGCAATCGTCACAAACAGACCAAGCAAAGCAAGAGAGCACAGCCCAAAACCAGCATAATTCAGTCAGTAGATCTGCTAGGCTTCCTAGAAGACCTCAGTTTTTTCCTAAACCTCCATTTGTTAAGGAATAAACTTCTTTTTTATTGTCACTTTAACATATTTTTTGTGCTGACACAGTTCAGGCTTTACTGACCATAATAACTTTTTCTTCCTGCTGCCATCTGTTATCTTTCTCTTACAGATCTCCAGCCTCTGCATAAGTGGGCACCCTGGATGTGCCAGTTTAGTCCTCCAAGACTGGATGGTGACAGTGTGAAGCTGCCTCCTTCTCCTCCTCCTTCCCTCTTCTCCCAGCCATCTGCCACACACAGCATCTTCACACAGCTCACTCAGGTGTCTGTGAACCTGCTGGATATCACCAGGATTCTCAGGGGCCAAAGAGTGTGTTCTGCCCACCTGCAGGATGCACAGACTCAGCTGTGCTCTGCCCAGTGCCCTGCCTGGGAACTGCTCTGAACAACAACAAAGGTGCTGTCTCTGAGATGGAATTTTGCAGGTAGAATAAATGTAAAGTCAGTGGGACAGCAGCCAGTACAGCAAATGAGAAATGTTCAATACTGATAATAAACATAACTGTATTTTTGTCTATTGGGTACATGTCTCTCAGACTGAGTGAAACTGTCAACTGACACTTGAGAAAACCAAGAGGAGTTCTTGGCAGTCAAACCTTTTCTAAATAGGGAACTTTGTCTCCAACAAATGAAGACTTGAGATTGCAGGCATATTCAAGGTGTCTTTTTTTAAAAAACTGAGGAAATGCACAGCAGTGCATGCTTTTTTTCACTCTAAGGTTTAGCATTAATTTTGCTTCTTCAAAGCTACAACCAATCCAACAGACTAACTTCAGGTTTTATGATAAGGAGGAAAACAAAAAAGGACAAAAATATTTAAGAGTCCTGGGCATCCCTTTCTTTTGACCACCAGGAACTCCCCTGGCAGAGGGGATCAGGGGCTGGCTTCCTCTAATACAGATGCCTCTTCATTCCTGAGGACCTACAGGGTAGTTTGAAACCTGACACTGGTTTTCTGCCTGACTCTGGTTCAGTAACACAAAGTGCTTCTGCCAGCCCACAGGGCTCGTTAAATATCACATGCCTGGGATGGGATCACTTTTTTTTTTTTCCTTAAGTGGAGTAGAACCATTTTACAGTTATGCCAATCCCCCTAACTCTGCATGTCTTTAATAAAGTGGGATTTTCATTATAATCAGAACTGCAATTAAGTAGAATTTATTGCAACGAAGCAGTTTTTCATTCTAGTTTTCTTGTAAATATATTTTCACTCTACCTGGATTTGTAGGAGTCACACTCCCTTTTATTTCATTTAAATGAAAAAATCTGTGTAATTATACTATTATCTTTGATACATGCACTCTGCATCTTCTGCCTACAAGTATCATTTCCTTTACAAAAGAACTGCTGGATATGCCAAAGAAGAGGCTGCTGGTACAAAATAATAATTTATTTTGTACCAGCAGCACGATTTTCTCCATAGAAACGCACGAGCAATCAATACATTACCAACTCCTGGTAAAGTTTCACAGGATTAAAGCTGTGGCAGGCAAGGCCTCAGCACAGAAGGAGTCTCCCACAAGGCAGCTCTTTAATAAACAACCCATCATCAAGGAAGCCCATAAAGCACTCTGACATTGTAGTCCTTAACTGGGAAATAAATCCAGCTGGGTATCAAATATCCACTTAAGATGAAATCCTGCCCTACTGTCCAAATATACTCTCTCCAGGTACCATGTCAGCATTTGTCAAATTAAGTACACAGGCCATAATTATCCAGATAATAATTCTATAGATGTTGTATAGCCTCACACAAATTATTTACCCTTGAGATTTCCAGGAAAGAGAGATAACATCTGGAGATACTTGCATCAAATACTTTTACAAGTTGTATGGCATCAGTGAAGCTTTGTCACAGAGAGCTGCTGCAGTCACAAAGTTTGAAAGATGCGCAAAGATCTGTAACGTGGTGGGGGGTGCTAAGAAGAGAAGATGCAAAAACACTGAGTAAATCTTTAATGTAAACATGTGTTCACCTGCAAACTGCCTGGCATAAGTGCTGTACAAACCATGAAGGCTTACAAGCACACAGCCAGCAGTGGTTGAAAGGTGCATTTGGTCCAGCAGATGTGGACTTTTCCTGTATCATTTGAAAAGACATTAGACAACAGTGCTTGTCTTCCCTGTAATGAGGGTGGGTGCCAAAAAACTTTTTCTCAGAAGCTTTATCAGAGCCCTCAGGTTCCCAGTCCTCAGACCCTTGAGTGGGCCCTTCCACAGGGCATGTCTGAACACCAGCACCATGTGCTGCCTCTGACACCACCTGATTCTCTGCTCCTCCCTGCAAGGACTACAAAATTTGAGCCAAGCCAAGCCGAGACTAGAGCAGCAAAACCAACTTCTCAAATATTAGGATCAGCAGGTGGCTATCACCTTCTGCACAATTTTATTGACACCTAAATTTATCTGTCTCATCTGAAAAGGTCTGATGTTGCAACTGAGAGTGGCACAAATGTTTTACAACAGGGAGCAGGGCTGGAGCTGTGCACAGGTGGCTCTTCTGTCACATGGAACAGAGCTTCACTTGTCACCTTTCAGCCAGGCAGCCACACCCTTATTCCACATGGATAACGATGATGAACTAAAAGGAGGAGCACTAGGAAAGAGAGAGGCTCCACTTACTCATTAAATAACTAAATAGAGTCCACCTATGCAAAACCCCCATAATTAGCTGCAAGGAAAGCTGGCCTCTATCCAAAATCAATCTCCCCTGAGATCCAAATTCTGGCATTAAACAAGCCTGCCTAATCTGTTTTCCAACTACCCAGAATATGTTTCTCATTCTGCTGGTTTTTCTAAGGAGAGGATGCAGTGGCCCTGGGCCTTCTATTGAGAGTGTGGAAGCTTTATGCCAAAGAACAAACAAGAGAAAATAGACATTAAAGTCCTGTCTGGCGACACCATTAGTAAGTTCACAGTCACCATTTCCTTCTTCCTCCCCTGCACCAAGTGCTTCTTCCCAGACAGTGATCCAGACTGCTGATAGCTCTGGCTGGGAGCTTTTACCAGAAATTTTAGCAGGAAATGTTAATTTGCAAGCCTCAGTGTCCTCCCTTGGGGAGGAGGATGGACACTGTATCTGCATGACCAAACTGTGGGGACTTAGAGTTCCTCAGACCTGCCTGCAGAAGAGAAACTCCTCTGTATCTCCAGCAAAGCTGAGTAAAAAACCAACTGCACTCATTTATTTTCCTTTGCCTTTCCCCCCAAGCTACAAAATACTAGGAAGAACGTCCAAAGCAAACAGAAAAATTCTATTAATGAAATATGCAATTTAGTGCAGTTTCATGGGCTGACTCTGAGCTCAGCCAGACTTCTAGGACACAAAACGTAGCTGGAAATTCATAGAACTAGAATAAAACAAAACTATTGCTTTGCATAAAAATTATACTGCATTTCTGTAAACCAGTTTAATGGGAAAGATAGCCTGTGTGAATCAGTAAATATAACCCATTACAAATAAGTTAGATATCAAAGATAAATAGCTTTTTAGTGTAAAGTCTAATGTCTCATATGTAAGCAAACAGAAATGAAAAACCAGTCTCACTTTATTAACAGTTCCAATAAAGCTACAGTAAAACTATAAGTCGCTTTGAGAATTAAAAAATAAAAGTAAACCTATAAACTCACTGAAGAATGACATAGATCTGACTCTTGAAAAGTTTATTACTCAGATATATCACCTGATTTCTTTTTTGTCCTCTATGACCTTTGAGCATAAGGCTGTAATTACTTACTACAGATGCAGGAGAGAACAGTGTCCTTAATTATGGAAGCTTTTCTCAATCCTGGGAAATTTCATTTGACTTGTTTTATGGGTTTGCATGTTCCTTTAAGCCAGGACAAATGTTCTTACCACATTCATATTTGTGTGGTTAGCAGCTTTTTCTGCATCTCTTTTGTCCTCATCCTCTAAAGACAAAACAAATGGTTTGCTGCTCAGTGTTGAACTTTATAATTTTAGTAATAGGTTCCAGCAGGAATATATTTTGACTAACTATGAGCCACTACCATGTACAGTCTAAGCACCTACCATGGAACACCACAGTTCTAATTGTTTTCTTCACTGCTTAATTTGAACCACTATGTCGTACTCTGGATGACTTCAGAATATTCTGTGAGACACATAATTTAATCCAGTTATATTCTGTAATCTAATTTTGCTAAGAACCTTCAAATATATTAAAAAAAAATCCCTTATGTGAAACAGCAGGAACACATTAGAGGTGGCATCAAACCACTACTCCATTAGACATAAATTACTCACAGTATGTTCCCCACCAAAACAGAGTAACAAAATTTGCAGGCCATGGTATGAGGCTGTACCCAGAAATACTTTCCAGATGAAGCAAGCAAGATTTGCAGTGGTTTTGTGACACAAGTGACAATTTCCTGCAAGTGGAAGAGGTTATCTGGTGCATTTGCTGCCCGGATTCTGTGTCCTTGCACATCTCCTTTCTGAGCTCCACAGAAAGCTAAAGAGGGCACTTGTACAAACCAAGGTCCATCATGACTCTGTGTCCTTCCCATCCTGCCCAGCTGGCCCTGAGTGCTCAGTAATGGATCACCTGGGAGTTCCTTTGTCAGGCAAATCCAACAAATCCATTGCCAACCAACTGAGTGTGGTATTCCAGCCTCATGCCCTTCTTTATTCCCAAATAACACAGCCCTGCCATTGCTACTCGTGCTCTTCAGGAAGAAAGGGAAGCATGGCTTGCTTGTACCATAAATGAATACTGCTTACAACATCTAAGACTAATTTAAGTTTTTTACGAGAGAAACATGCCCATGTTGGGTAAAATATTTTTCTGATACTGTAAATATGAAGCCATGGGTGTCAAAACTCACATGGCACATATTACATTTCTGTTACATTTCAGACCAAGTTTCAAGACAGAATTTTACAGTGTTTTTGACAATTTAATAGCTTAACTGATTCATTTGCTTTGCAATTCTGCTATGTATTTTTAGCCCATTCTATTTTTTTTTCTAATCTGCATGACACATAGGGCATATAGAATTACCAGGACTACCACTGGACTGCCTTGCTATTTTTTTCTAGAGTAAGAATAATCTCTTGGCTCTGCCAGTCAAAGAAAACACTTCTTCCCCAAGTTTGACTTTGAGAATTAAGCTACAGCCTTTGCAAGCAGCACTATGCAAATCAATGTTTCCCACATAAGAAGCTTTTCACAGAGTCTGCAGCAAGAAACACCTTATGATAAGTATAGACCTATTTTTTGCAGTACCTGATAGCATACTTTCTGAAATGTTCCATTATTTCTACCTTTTCTGCCATAAAAGATTATTTTCATTTTCTTTTAAATCTTGTTAGTACTGCACTGTCATTGCAGTGCCAGCCAGTTGTTTTCAACTCTCTGAGTTTCATCATGCTAGAAAAACTTGTGTCCCTTTGACTGCAAACCACTGGCCATGGGGAGCATTCATTTCACCCTTTGTTCTGTCATCTAACACAAGACTGAACATCTGGAGCCCCAAGCTGATCATATCAGCACTCCGGGAGTTAGAGGCAAACATCTGGAATTTATTTGTTAGAAATAAAATTAATGACATCTTTTCAGGAGTGTTAGCTTGCACCTGTACTTATAAATCTCCATGAGGGCAAGTTATGAATAAATTTAGGCAGGAGCAGGAGGCAGAGGCTCAGATTTTGAGCCCTTTGGCTCAGTCCCTGTCAAGGGCCCCAGGAAGGAGCTCTGCGCTCGGATGCCCTGGCGACACGATTTGTTGAGCTCTCCTCTTCCACTGCAGGATAAGGAACAGACTGTCTCAGGCTGGCTGGGCCCCCATGCTGGCAGAGCCCATGTGCAGACAGCTCTGCAGAGGGCAGGGGGGGCACAGCCCCTCTGATGCCCTCTCCCCAAAAATGCAGGGGTCTAGCCAGCCCTACAGTGCACACAGGCAACTGGGAGCTTTGTCCACCTTTGCCACGGAGGAAGCACAACCCTAAAGGTTATTTTTGTTGCTTGTAACACCATTAGAGGTTCAAACTTGGCAGAAGCTGTGATGGGGAATGGAAAAGAGCACGGGAGAAATTTAAGGGGACAGTTCTGCAAACAGAATAGTAATGGGGGGNAATCAAAACACCATCACTGTTATCTGATGGAAAGGCACAAAGATACAGGAAGAAAACATGGAGAGGAGGGAACAGGGAATTCACAGAGAGGAAGAAGGGCAGAGGAGAAATAAAGAGATAGAAACCCCTGCCAGTTGCTTGGATGAAGTGTTACCTTCGCCCAGGCACTGAACTCATAATCTGCAGCCATCTCCCTACCTGCTTCTTTCCTGAGCCCCCCTCAGCAGTGCTTGCTCCAAATGGGACTGATGTGGGTCCTGTACTATGGGCAGGTCCGTACCAGGGACCAAATCAACTTCTTTGTTTTCATTTGTGCACAGTGCAAGGTTTGCACTGCAAGGGTTTGACTGACTGAAGTGCAAGTCAACCACATCTTAACCAACCTGAGAGCCTGTCTTGGAAAATGTTCATGTTTAGGCATTGGTATGATTTTATTGAGACAAGCCCATTCAAAATAGAAGCCCACACCTGGAGATGTAAGGCAGATTCACACAGATGCCCATGGCTGGGCACTGCACCCAGTCCATTTCTGTACATACTGACCATGGGCCCCATTATGGATGCACATTGCTACAGGAACAGGAACTTGGTATTGCAAGGGAACCTTCTTATATTCCTTTCTCATTATAATGGAAGATACTCTGAGGCAAACAGTGTTTTTGTCTCTGCAGAGATCCAAGAATGAAGATGTCAGAAATGATGACAAGAACTCAGCATTTCAATGAGGTGACAGCCCACATGCTCCACTCTCAGTACTTCACACACTCAGACTGTTTCCAGTTACTGCAAGCATCAGAGAGACAGTACAGCAAAACTGAATTTAGTAGAGAAAGGCAGTAAGCAAAATGTTCTGGCTGTACCTTAATAAAAACCTTTAAAAAATAAAGACAAACTCAATGCCCTCAATGGGGGAATAGTTCCTATAAATCACTCCAGCATACCCTGTAGTTCTGTCTGTCAGCAGATACTCCTGCATTTTTTCAGTGCTCTGCAAGTTGACTCCCAATGTTCTATGTCATGGGATTTTTATTTTTTTGGTATTTGGGCAGGGGGGATGTTTTGGTTTTTTGTTTTGTTTCTTTGGGGGGGTGTTGTGTTGTTTTGTTTTGTTTTGTTTTAGTAAAGGCTCTTAGGAGAACCCTTACAAGAATTGTTTTCATGAAGTGATCAAATGCTCTTCGGAGAAAGGAAAAATAGAATTCCAAGACAGTGCAACACTAAGTTGGGGGGAAACCACTTGGAGCATGACAGACGTACAGAAGAGAGGGGAGCACAAGAGTCAGGTACCATAAAGGACACAGCATGCCCTATTTTACAGAGGTTGGGTGGGTTTTCTAACACTAGGAGCTGCCTATTGCTATGGATGACACGAGGCCAATGTGACATCGTTGGTGTTACCAATGACAGCACCCCAAACTTTGTCTGGAAGGCCTGTTGAACAAAGGTCTGCTCTGCTTATTGCTGGGGCTTGCCCAAGTGGAAGTTGATGACCCTGTGGCACTGGCCAGAAGACAAGCAGACCAAAAACATCTGGGGCTCAGCCCCTGGCAGGGTGTCAGCACCAGAGTGCTGCTCTGGCAGCAGAGGAGTTATTGATGGGCACACTGCTGGCAGCCCCTCTGCCTGCAGAGCTACAGCACCAGCAGCAGAACCCTGTGGGTACCTGACAGAGGTGTTTTCACACACACATCACACAGCACCACATCATAAACTATTTCTGGCTGCTTTAGAAAGCTGCTAACATAAACTCTTAGGAAAAAATCCAAAAGCCATTATAAAAAAAAAAAAAACCACAACCTGAAACAAGTATTTTATCACTGCTCAATGTTTGAACTGTCAGCTTTATCCCCGTGGCAAGTAGGCAGCTCCAGCTCACCACTGAACACCTACTTTATTTATTTAGCCCTGCTGCATTTAACCCTACATCCTGTCTGCTGGGTGCATCCGGCTCCACGGAGCTCCACTCAGCACAGCCTGAGCACAAGGTGGGGAGCTACTTTCCACAAGCCAAAAAACAGGAAATTTGATGACATTGTTCAGTGAGCAGACGTCAGCAGAGAGTGATACAAAAGAGTAAACAACTTCCTAGCAGCAGCAGACAAATGGGCCGGAACTGCTGGAATCCTGTCTGGTGTGTTTTGCATGAAAATTACTGTTTCAATGAAATAGGGAGAGATCTTTTTGGCTGATGCAAGCTGGAGCTGCTCCTCAGAAATCTAGGAACTACACCAATTTTGTCTACTTAATATCTGACTCCAAGTCCTTACCTTTCTGATCCTGAAAACACAGTTTTTGAGAATTCATATTGTTGATATTCTACATATTTTGCAAATATTCTCATTATTTTAGAACACATGAAAAGTTGGTTTGAGTAGAAAGGATAAACTTCAGTGAAAGTATGGAAGGCAGTACCAGTAATGCAGGTGACACTTCATTAAGACCATACTACCATCAGTCTTATATATACAATGGATATATAGACATATAACCTATAAACTTGTTTAAATACTTTGACATGAAGGAAGCACTTTGCTGGTGGAGCCACACAGTTGGTGTGACATCTGCCTTTTGGATTTCAGTGTTTGCTTTGTGGAAGCTCCTCTCCTATTTTCCAGCTATGGGCAAATGTCAAAAGTGATCAGAAAAATCAACCTCCCTGGTAGGCATACAATGAAGGTTGTTCAAAGCCAGGTTACATCATGCAGGAAGGAAAGGTAAGGGAGGATATTTTTGCTCCAACAGAATGCCATTCTGCCCATCTCTGTCCAGTCTCTTAACTGCAAGAAGTAATATTTGAGCAGTGACCCCAAACATGGAGCTTCACTAATGAATTCCAATCAACTGTGTTGAGAAAGATGGTAACCCCTGGAAAAACTCTCTTGCCCACACATCTACATGTAAAGAGACCACCAAGGCATGTAATTTTGGCATTTGTACTATCCCTTTCAAAGGGATGGAGAGAAATTAAGTCCTATTCTGAACTAGTTCTTAAACCATTGACGAACAAGTCAGACCAGGACTTAGCTGGGGCTTTATAACCTGGAAACACCTGGAGATCTCACAGAAAATACACAGGGATATTCCCAGGGGAGTGCTATTCAGCAGGTACCAAACCCAGGACTCTCATCTCATTCAGGTATCCCCTCTAGCCAAAATCTAAGCAGAACTGACTCCTAAGACAAAAATTAGCAGCTAAATTTAGAGCTGTCTATGAGACTGCCCTACTCTCAGTAACAGAGAGAGAGAGAACAACAGGAAAGAGCCAGATGCTTCTCAGTTCTGCTTGCCAAATTCTCCTCTCTTTGGAGGCAGAAAATGCACTATGTAATCGTGGGGAGGGAGGCACACCAATAACCATGTCAACACTGCAGTCAAATGACAAGGCAAACACACTGGACCAGACATATCTGCAATATAACCACTGATTTGAGCAAACTCTGTTCTTCCTAAATCCTGGCAAGCAGCTACAGGCTAGCAAACAAGTAGGCAAAAATAAATAAATACATGCACCCAAAGAGTAAAAAATGCCAATAAAACCCAGCAGGTCTAGAAACAAAACAAAAGTGCTTTTCACTCATCACTCTACCTACATCAGAATCTTCCTGACTTCAATTAATTTGTTCTTTCAGCAGAGCATGAGTTTGCACCAGTTCTGTCATTCTTCCCTGACTCCTCGGTTTGAATGTAAGAATTCAGAGTTTAGAAAAGAAACTCCCCTCCAAAGCTAATCATTCCCAATCCTCTTCTATCTTTGCTTACAGGGTGAAATTACAAGTACATACATCACTAGCAAAAACTTCCAAGAATAAGCAAATGAACCTGGAGGAACTCCAAAGTGTTTATCAGAGAATGATATTCAGCTGGGTGTGCCAACAATGTCAAGAGGTCAGTCGTGTCAGAAGACAGGTTTTCTGCAAACCCCACATGGCTTCAGGATGAAATCATTCTTTTGCTGTAACTCCCTTTCCACTGTTTCATTGCACTAAAGCTTAAGGACAGGGGAAAAGACCCTGCTGTGACCTGCAGGAACAGTGGTGATGGTGCTGTGACACGACCCGAGTGGGGATGCGTGACTGTCCAAGCCTGTCAGCCACATGGCCACTTATTTAGGGCCTTCCATTGTTAGGTTCTGATTTATACCAACAGAGGTGGCCAAAGGCAGGCAGCATGTGGTTTTAAATGTAAATGAAACCCTGGAATCCCATTGTGTGCAAGCACAGAAGGAAGCACAGCATAGGGAGGGTGGGTGGCTGTGCTGAGCATTCTGCAGATAGGGGTTAGTTACCAACTCTTCTCGACAGGATCTGGCACAAAGGACAGCAATTTCTACAGAAATTCCCTTCCCCTTTCAATGGTCTGAGGTCCCAGACTAGCAGGTATGCCACAAAACACAAAATGTTTTCCAGTTTCCTCTACAATGCCATACTGCTAAGATTGGTCCAGCAGCCAGGCCACTGTGTCCTGCTTTTCCCTGTGCACCTACACAGAGAACTCCTTTTAACTTTCTGTGCCTGGGATCTATCATTATCCTCCATGTTCAGTTAAATTTCTACATATGATTTTATTTCATGGAGCTGTATTTTGAAATTTTATTTCTTCAGTGTAATGTAAAAGCACCTTTTAATAAGATTAAATTAGTAATAAAAACCCACCTGGGTTTAGAGGGGAGTGAACCTGAAGACCACTAACTACGGTATTTCCCCAATTTCCCCTAATTCAGGTCACTTTACATTAAATTAGCAAACGGACTAAACTGAAATATGTTCTGATATATAAAAAGAGTTCTTGTCAGGAAAAACAAGAGCTCCAAGAGTTTGATGCACCTACCATGTGCCCATCCACAAAGGGGAATGTGTTTCTTACAGGATCACTGCACAGTGGTAAGCTTTGTTTCCGTAGGGATTTTGACATATGGCTGAAGTTAGACTTAAATTAGAATATTCCTCTCTGAATTGAGAAATGATCTTTCTGTGCAAATGAATAGTGTATTCAGTGTGAATAAAGCTTCTGCTATTGCACAGTTCATCTTATCTACTGATGTAATTTCCTCTTAGCTGCTTCTGTAGTATTAATAATCACCATACAGCCAAAGAGGTCATACACTAGGAATGTATACTTAAAAATTCTTCAACATCACAGAAGAGTTGGAACAAAAAATGTATGTTTCTGGCTACATGAACACACTAAATGACTTGCAAGAACATGACGTTATGCCATTTAAAGGTGGGGATAAAGAAACCTGTCTGCTCAGGGGAAAAATACTCCAGACTGCAAGAGAAACACCACAACTGAACTTAGGAAGGAAAATCACGAATGAACAGTGAACCTAAGCTTCCTAAAAAAGGGCCACAAATAAAGTAATCACGCTGATATAGGTTAACAGATCACACACCAAAACATCATTATTTGATTTATGGATTCAGGAAATTTCTTACTTGATCCTTGACAAGGTAATTCTTGTTCTAAAACTGATTTCCAGCAGTGACTTCTCTTTGCCTGAACACAACAGAAGCAGCATCCTGAACACAGTTATTTTCAGGACCCAATTCCTTGATGCACACACCCTCCAAGGATCCCCAGTTACCTACCCAGCCAAAGAGCAGAAAACAGGAAAACATGCAGGTGTAGAAAAATTGATGTTTTTAAGGTACAGTGGTACCTTTCAAGGTAAAAAGCTCAAGTATTTTTTTTGCCATGAGTCCTCTGGTTGGTGGGACTGTGGTTACTTCCTGGTGTTAGGAAGTTCAGCTCTATATACATGAATGGGAGCAAAAGAGGATCATGAACCTCTACCATGTCACAGTCACACATTAAAGATGCCAGAACTAAAAAACTGGAAATTCCCATCACCTCTTTAACTCATGGGGGGACGCAGGAGCCTGTGTTTCAGATCCAGTGGAGCTCAGGAGACAGGAGAGCTCAAAGAAGTGGCTACCTGCTGGTAGTGGAGTGGTATTTGGGAGGATCTGTCCCTTGAGCAGGATACCCACAATTCCATACCAAGGGAAATAAGTGGATGTGAAAATTGAAGTTAACGTTTAAAGAAGAGAGTTAAGATGCTCTTTAACATCTTTGATTTATAAAAGCCCTTCATGCCACCATATATAATTTTGAATGAAGCATTGTTACAATCAAGAGAATTTTAAGTTAAGCTTGTGCTTAAGTTCTTGCTGAAACACAGCTTGGTGTTGTACACAACAAGCTTATACCAGACATTCATTTGCAATCAGACAACCTAGACTTTGTAGGAATTACATCTTACTCTTAGGATTGCACTTGGACTGATTTTGTCAGTCCCCAAAGAGAGAATTCCGCTGTTTATTACAAGAGCTGGGATTAACCACATACTCTAGTAAACACACTAGGAATCCTAGCAGGATGTAACTGTATAATTACACTTCTCACAGATAGAACAAAATACAAATCACAGTTACTGCTTACTGGCACCCCCAGAGCATACAGACTCATAAATTAAGTCCTTGTAGATTCATAAACAGAGAAAAGCTTATTGGAAAACAACAGACTAGCCACACTTACTATACTCAAGCTCAATGAGGTTCTGGCAAACTAGAAAATAGAAAGGAAATAGCTGTAAAATGCCTAGTAACTGCTTAAAATGGAAAAGAAAATGTTTCTTTTATCTTGGCTTGTTTTAAGGGGATGGTCAGAGAGTACAACACTGCTTCAATATGAAATCATGCCTATAATCAACTGAAGCTTTTAAAAGCTCTGTGTGTGTACTGTACAATACCATGTTAGCTTTGAACCATGTTGGAAAGAGGTAATTTCTATTTCCTAGGAAGCTGTGGTTTTAACTTAATAGCTCAAAAGCAATACGTTGACTTTCCTGCAACTCAGCCAAGGAGGATGGAGTAAGTATTCTCAGGAGAATAGGAAATAAATCTGTACATAAATTTATATCTATAAATCTATTTGATACTGATAAATTCATATTCCATTTCTTTGTTCTCTGACTCTCTAAACATTAAACAGCTATTGCAAATTACTGGGAAACTGTCATTACTGTATACTTCCAAAGCTTCCCACTTTCATTCATCCCAGCTTCTGGAAGGTGCTATCACTGGAGCACCAAGAAGGCAATGAACAAGGTCTTTGTTCCTCCAGGGGGAATCTTTGTGGAGAACACTCCTTGGTACTGGCCCTGCTCAGGAGATGTGAGATGTGCTGCTCCTCAGCACAGCTTCCCTGAGAGTTACAGTGCACCTGTTTCAACAGATGCAGCAGAAACAAAAAGGTAAATGTAGTCCTGGCCTACACAGCCACAGCTCTTGCAGCCCTGTCTCTGAGCTGTCCCAGCAGAAAACCATGTTTTATACAATATAAATAGGCTTTGAGTGTCTACAAACAATATAGTCAATTTTGGCATTGCAATATTATGCCTTATATTGCATATGCCAACCATAAAGCTCAGGCTAACATATACCTAGATTTTCAACTTTCATGCCAAGAAAAACACCTCCAGTACTTCTTCAACCTTGCATTTCTTGTTAACTTCATGTCTGCTGAGGTAAAAGTGCTTTTAGTGCACCAACAGTTTATTGCTGTTAGCATCACTCAGAGGCCTAATTAAGGGGCATCAGAATATTATATTAATGAATATGAGGAGTGGTAGTAGCAAAGATGCCCCCAGGTGAAGACCTGACCCTTTTGACTGTTATTTTGGGAGTCGCACTTTTCACAGCTGCAACTAACTTTGTTTCATGGCCAAGAGCTTTCTACGTGTGCTATAAAACTCGAGACTCCCCAACAGAAGATATTAAAATTAACAGTCCTTAAAAATAAGAAAGGCACCACACAGGCTCAGCATCCATCTTGTCATCTGTTTACACTGCAAAGCTATAAAGTCACCAGTCATTATTTCACAATCAATTTTAACATGCATGGTAAGTTTTTAGTACTTCAGCTCCTGCTGCGCAGCACCTTAACTCCTGGAAAAGTCTGGGAAAAATAAAAAAAAAATTGGCAAACCTGATCTAAACTTGAAACTAACTTGACAGATTAATTCTGAGTGCAACTGTAGCAGAAATCCTTAAGGCATCACTAACTGCACACATTTCTCACAGATATGAAGGAGCAGCCAGCAAAGAACCTCCTTGTGGGATGCAGGAAAGCATCAGCAGCTGTCCCTGCAGCAGGTTCAGAGAGCTGCAGAGATTCACACCAGCAAGGGGTGAACTTAACTTCCAGCTCTTGTGAGAGTGAACTGGTATTTTTTCCTTACTGACTCCACACATGACTTAGCAATTACATTTTCTGGAGTGCCCCCAGGGCAGCAGGTTGCAGTTCTTTGGGTCGGGGCTGTGCAAAGCTGTGGCAAAGCCTGTGTTGGCAAAGCCTGGCTCAGCAGGGTCCCTGGGGACGTGTGAGATCCCCGAGAGGCCCCTGGTCACATCCAATCCTCCTCCAGCAGATTCAGTGGCACTGCCCTTCCTCCTGCTGGGTGGGGAGGAGCTGCTGAGAGCTGGCATCTCTCAGGAGGTGAAAAAACCGAAAAGTTCAATCCAACCAACACTTTCCAGAGGACAATTGATTCCTACAGAAGCAGAGCTGAGGGGCAGTGTATCAGGCATGCCTGACCACGGGCTGTGCTTTGCTGATGAAGGTGCAACAAGCCCCAGTCCCTGCGTGAGCCTGGCTGGGGATCCTGGCTCATGCACAGGGGACTGAAGGTGCCTCAGAAACGTATTTTGAAAGGTTGTCTCAAAGCCCAAAAATGCAAGATAACCCAAGTACAGAAAAAGATACCAGAGCTAAACTAAAATCGTGTATCTTTTCTATACCATTGACTGACAGGTAACTACGTCACTCTATAATTATTACCCTCAGATGAGCCAGATTTGAGCTCTCCCTCAGCTGCAGCTGAACTGCAGCACCCAGGAGTCTCCCCTTGAGCAGGGATGCCTCTCCAGGTTTGAGATTCCTACCTAGGAGAGCCTTCCCTGCCCAAGGCAGAGATCCCCCCTCAGTAAGTGACTGGTAGCACGCTGAATTAACTCTAATGGAACACTATTAATCTGTGCAGCTACTCAATATTAATTAGCATAAACTTAATAGCGATAATTTCATTAGACTTACACCTTTGTCCAAGTCTGAAACTAAGACTGTCCCAGTTGCACCTAGGGTCCATAAGGAGCTTAGAAAGTGAGGAGGTCCACTCAACCTCGTGACTGAACAGGAAGGTCTGTGGTCTCTCTGTGAATCATGCTAAGCAGATTCTAATCCAATTTTCCTTTCTATGTTTCTTCCACACAGTAATTAATAAGGTGAGCCTTGCCATCAAACTTACTGACCCGTAGCAAACCCCTGTTAAATTTTATTAAATACCATCAAATTTATTGAACACTGTCAAATTATTATTTCACCTTAATAAAACATATTGCTGCTTCTGTCTTTTGGATGAGGTGCATTCTACTCATCCCCAACAGCCAGAACAGCTCACATTCCAGAATATGAGCAACTAATTCTCTGTCTTCATTCCAACATTTCTGGACATCTTTTTGGGCCCCAGAGTTTTGTCACAGGTACCAAAGGTCTAAGGCTGTCCTAGAGTTAATGCACCCCTTCTCAATTCAGCATATTCTCCCCCTGGATACTGTCCCTGTGACAGATGAAATCCATCCCTTTCCTTTGTTTTTTGTCCTCAGACAACAAAGAAATTTCACAAAGGGTCAAAATGTATCATCTCTGTTGCCAGCTAACAATTCCTTATCACCATTACTCATTTATTCTGTTTATGTTTTCTTATTGCCATAGTGACAACCACAGCTACAAAGGGCTCGCATGAAATAAATCAGTGGAGTCTGCAGACATGAAAGCTGCTCAGTTGAACAATGGTTCACCTCGAGGGGAGAAGGTGAGGCACAAAACCTGCAACACATTGATGCTCTGACAGTTTTTTATCATGCACTGGTAACTGACAGACTGTGTCTAAAGAAAACAGTGTCTAAAGAAAACTTATTAAAATCTAACAGAGAATGTAATACAAGGAGAAAGACTTTAATGAGATGGTTATGAGTATTCACCATTGTTGTAACGTATTAATTAAGCATTGATACTACATGCAAACATCAGAAATTTGGCCTCTAGCCTAATGACCCTGCAGTCTGTGAGATACAGCCCTCAATTCTTCCTTATGCTAGTCTCCTTTTTTGATATGAACAGCCTCACTGCATGAGATGCAAAACTTCCACAATCAAAACTTGACAACACATACAGAGAAAAATAATATATTAATGGTGATCTACTAAATACTTTAGGGAAAGCATGGAGAGAGGCTTTTGTATAAAGGGCATGTAGGCAAGTTCTGTTCAGTTTGTTTTAGATTTTAACCTACTGTCCCTAGTTTTCCCTTTACTACAAGTCTCAAAATATATTTACTGTTAGTCTTTGTACTTATAATTAAATGCATCACAATGCTGATACAAAAATGCCCAGAAAGAGAACATTTAAGATCCACAGACATTTTCATCTGAACACAGGCATTTTGCCCCATTTGAGATGTCCTGGTGTCTCCCACATGGTCTTCCCAACTGGTCCAGAAGACTGTTTTTGTCAGGTCTGTGCTACATGCACTGTGTGGCAGCCCAGGAGGATCAGCTGAGGTACAGCAGGACCAAGTGGCCTCAAGACCACAGCCTTAGATGAGGAGATCTAAATCAAGTCTCCCTTTGCTGCATCTGTTGCAGCAGGAAAGCCTCAAGTGCCCTTTCAGCTCTGAGGTCCCATCAGCTCCTCTGTTTATGTTTATTTCTATCCCCAGTATGTCCAACACCCTGGGATGTTGTTTTGCTGCATCACCAAAGCACAAAGATGGGCAACACCTTCAGATGAAGTACATGACACAGAGGGAACATTGGGGACAGGGGGATGGGGTGTAACACAGGGAAAAAAGGCACTGCCAGAGTGGAAGGTGGTGCTTTCCACAGACTGGAGACATCCATGGTTAATTGGGTCTGGCATGGCTGCTGCTGTCAGCAATATTGGCAAACTTTCAGAGCAGCAAGTGAGCCCAAGCAGGTATCAACTCACCATAAATAAGTTTAGGGTTGAAATAAGAAGGATTAGAAAGCCCCAGAAAGAATAACCTTCTAATAGAAACAGGGAAAGGCTGAAAAGTAATTAGCTTTGAGACAGTACAGGATGCATTTACGAAATACATTTGATGCTGTGGCTACCCATAGTAGCAGAGGACTGACCTTCATGACCCAGGTCATCCTCCTACTCCAATAACTGAGTATGTCCCCAGAACAGAAGAAAGGCCAAAAGTCTTTGTTCAAAGCCCTTTTGCTTTTCTGGGCTTGTTGTGTGCTTAACCCACTTCTACAGTGGCCAGTGAAATAGTGAACAAGTGGTATGAAAAAGGTTTTAAATCCAAGAAAATGCATTAAGCAGAAACAGATTGTCACTATATTAAAACCCCAAATGTGTTCTATTTGAAATTTAACTTTTAAATCTTCCATCCCCAACTCCAAAGCACAAGAGCACAAAAAGTGATTGGGAAACCAAATCTCCTGGTTTTATGGTTGTCATTACACAGGTCATAAAAACTACTGACACTGGTTCTTTACACCTTTAATACATTAAATATAATTACAACCATGCTCTGACTGAAAAGTAATCTCACTAGTCAGCATGTGATTTTGGGGTTTTGAAGAAAAGCAACTGCTCAGCAGCACACAGAGCTCACTCATCCCAGAGAAGAGGAGAGGAGAGGGCAGCTGCACAGCCACGTGATTGTGAGTGCATCTTACAGCACAGTTTGTGTACTCCTCTGGCCTGGGCTGAAATCCTTCATTACCATCATTACCTCAACTACTCCTGGTAGCTACCCCTGGAAACTACAAGAGATTTCCTTGAATTCTGAAGAAAAAGGGAAGAAAGAAGGTTTTTCCGACAGCTGGGAGGAAGAGTGGTCCAGAGACAGCACTCAGAGTATAAAGAGAAGCTGAACTCCCTTTGAGAAGTACATTTATAGCTTGCTGTAAGTGGTCTGTCCATCCCTGCTCCATACAGAATTCCCACACGTACTGAAGGAGGAATGGGACTGAGTCAAACATCCAGACAAACCTTGAGAAATTACTTCTAGTTCCAGGTGCCTTCCATTTTGAGAACCTCTGGTGACACTCCTACAGCTGATACTTAGAAGGGCTGCAAATTCACTGTTTATTTTCTTACCTGCCCAGGCAGTGTGATTTTCAATTTGGCAGCTCCACACACAGTGAGTCTGTCAGATCTGCTCTGGCAAAGTAAAGCAAAATTCAGAGACCTCAAGTTCCCTTCCTACAGTAGAGGCTGCCTTACTTTACATCTGGTCAACTCAGCTAATTCTCCTTAACACTACAATGACCACAGACAAAATTTATATTAGTTACCTTTAAAATAGCAAATAATTTAGCATCACTCCTCAGATTGAGAACCCTTATTTGTTTCTGTCTACAAGCTCTGTAAAGCCCAGTTCAAAGTCAGCTCCAAATTCATTGAAAGGCACCCAAATGACATTTCAAAACTAAAGCACAGACAGCCCTTGGTGCAGTCAGCATGCTCAGTGAGAATGGGACAACTCAGCATCTATATAGAATGTTTCTAGGTTAAAGAAGAACCAAAAACCATTAATCTTTAAGTCCCTGTTCAAAGTCACATCATACACCCTTGGAGTTAATGCCACATGAAAGTCTTCTCTTATTTCCTCTTAACATTTCATTCAAACTGCCTAACTGCAGGTGTAAAAGCTCTTCCATCAACACTTAGCATTGAAAATTGTAATAATTTACTCTCACCTGAGATCACATATAGTAATCTGCTTGTTACCTCTTTGTTACAGTGTCCCACTGTGAATGCATCAGGTGCATGAGGTATTGCTGCTCTCTATCCCATTTCATGCATTTGCAATTTTATCAGCTTTTGAAGAAGTTGGGTTGGGAGCAGGAGAGAAACTGACTTTCAAGGATTTCCAGTGTGAAAACTTCAGCAGCTTTTTGTTCATAAAAGTCTATTCAAGGATGTGGATATTTAAATGTCTTCAAAAGATGTAGTTACAAAACCTCTCTGTACACTTTTAGGTTCTTGTGGGGGTTTTTCCACATGGTTCAGTATCTGGACCACAAAGCAGTTAAGACTATTTGGCAAAAATACTCATCAATACTAAGCCTTTTTTGTAAGTAGATTGATATTATTATATTAACTTTATCAAACACAACCACATCAAAGGCTTACATTTGCTCATAGCATGAAACTACCTATCTCTCATTTTACTATGGAACAAAGATGTCAGTACTATAAGCAGTAGAAACATTCTCCTTCACTTGTCAGCCAAGGTTAGGGGGGGATCCCCATGGCATTTGCATCACTTAGCCCATGACCAATCCAGAGAGGAGACTTGCTGTTCCTCATCCTCATTTTCTGGCTGCAGATGCTTCAAGACTGAAGCAGGAGGAGGCCCAGAAGCAGCATTCATCACCATGGGATATGCCACAGAGTCTCTGGGGACCACTTCCAGATCCACAGCTGAGCAGCACTGCACCCACTCCACTGGAACCTCAACCCACTCCACTAGAACCTTTCCAGCTTTCTTCTGGACAGATGGGTGTCTCCAACTACACAGATGGGAACTCCTTCCCTCAGCTCTTTAATCCACCTCAACCTTTCCCAGTTACTCATTCCTTTGTTCTTTGAGAAATGATTGCCTCCCAGCTCCTGTAACCGGGTCACAGCTTCCCATCTGCCAGAAAAGCAAAGCGGCTTTCCGGCACGACTGGAGGCACTGCTGCGCTCCAGGGACTTCCCTGAAAATCACTCTGCCTGCTTAGCCCCAGTCTCTCCCGTCCTACTGCACCAGAGAAATATTTCTGCCTATTTCTTCCCAACCTCAAGCAGCATGTCACCCACATGGCACATCCCTTCAGCAGATAAAACAGGTTTTCCAGTTAAAGGCTGAAAACTAAATTAGTGAAGAACATAAAAATTCACACATACCCAATTAATGATCTTTGGCAAAGTATTGCTTGAACACCATGATGGGGTTTTACAAGATTATTGTTATTGTCTGGCAAAGCTTTTAACTGACTGCTACATTATTTTTAATGAGGAGTAATTAAGGGGGAGTTTGCTACTGAATTTTAATTTGAAAGACATTTTTCTTAACACATTGGTATATTTAATTGGTACACAGCAGTCTGTGTGAATGCATGCACACAGCAATGTACACCTTTCCCACCAGCAACTGCAGTTACCCTGCTGCATATAGCCATAAATTTCCAGAGGACAAAAAAAAAAGGAGACAAGCAGAACAGGAAGGAGACAGTCACGAGATACAGGGCCCAGCTCTGAGACTAGGCAGTAAGATCCATAGCTTAGTGAGGTCTGCCAAGAGCAGGAAAGCAATAAGTAATGAATCATAAACAGCTGGGGGTAGGGGGGAGTTTTGGACTGGTTCCTTTCTAACCCAGTCACAACCAAAGCAAAGTCCAAGTTGCCAGGCCAGGGGAACAACAGGAGTCTGACACTACTTTAATCCACCAAACATCCATGGCCCAATTGCAAAATCGTTTAGTGCTGCAAACCATATTTACCATACTGAGAAGCAGAGTCTTTGAACCCATTCTCACCTTGTCTTTCCACAACCAGTGGTGCTCAGTGTGAAACTGCATCTGCCAGCAGGGATGTGCCCTTCCCCACCCTCTGCATCAGCTCAGCTTGAACTGGTCACACTAGGAAACAACAAACACACAAACCTAAACTTCCATTTTTTGCCATACAAACTTCCAAAGTTTGCCATACTTTTGTTTCCCTTTTTCCTCACTGTCTACCTTTTCTCTCCTCCCTACCTCACGTTTCAGTGGTTTTTCCTCTTTTGTTTTTTTCCCTGCCTCACTCTCACTGCCTTATCTCCCCCTTTCAGTCCTATTTATTTGCTCCCCTTTTTAAGCATCCGCTTGCCCTCTTGTTTCCATTAACCAGAGATGGATGGAGGTCCCAGCCAGACCAGTAACAGCCTCAGCAGTCAGTGGCAGAGAGCTGTGAGCCTGTCCCTTGGCCACCACAGCTTGTGTCCCCCACTGGGCAGCACAGCAGGGAAACAGCTGCTCTCACGTAAATCTGTTACATTTTACTGTTTTAACTTTCTGAATGCCTTTGCTTCTCAGCTCCATCACTGTAGCCAGGGATCATCCTCACTCACCCCCTTTTCTTTCACAGGGAATTTTTTCTGCTCTGGGCAGAGCCCAGGAAAGAGGATCTACCACAAGGAGATTAAGCTGGGATTTCCCTCCCTTTTCAGCAGAGCCTGCTGTCCCTGACCTGCGGCTGGTGATGCTGGCAGACGTGTCAGAGACTGTCACCCTCCAGCACCGCTGCCCTGCAGCTCCTGATCCCTGTCCCTGACAGCACACAAAGCCTCCATCTCTGGGGGCTTTAACCCAGTGATGGGTTAGTTGCATGCACAGACCAATTTAACACTTACAGTCTCAATGTCAGTGGAGTGTGATACCTATCAGCTAGAGAAGACCATATCTGGGCCCTCTTGAAGCTCAAAACTAAAATCTCCCTCCATGAATACTCCACAACTCATTATCAAGATTCAGGTTTGATTTGTGGAAAACTATGTTTTGCTTATTCCCAGACAGACTAAAATCCTGAAAGATTTGGCTCTGAAGAAGTCTCCCTCTGGGAAACATGACCTTTGGATAGGGCAGAACAAAGACTTTTTCAGTTTCCTCCATGTGTACAAGGCATCTTCCCGCTGGACATCAAAGAAAGCCACCATGATGATAGGAATCTTTACTTTGGCAGAAAATGGCATGTAGCATATAAACAACAGGCAGACTAAGATGAGAGCTGGCCTGCTGAGGTTATGTGTGCTGTCTGTGACTCCTGGACATGGCTGTGTGCTGGCTTAATTTTGATTTAGTACCTCTGCCTCATCTGTGTGGATTTATTTAGAAAATTCTATAAAGCAATAAATAACTAAATAGCTAAGGGACCTGAGGATAATTGGACACAGAATGCCTCGTTTACACCACATGTTCAGATTCCTGCTGATTACTATATATGATTTGTTGCTAAACCATAGAGATTCAGCAACTTCTGATTGTATTTAATTTGTCTGACAATGCCTGTTTTGCTGACCTCTGGGGCTCCCTGCAAGGCCTGTTTTCCCAGACTCCCAGAGGGGTGGACTTAGCTGGCCTAAGTGAGGAATGTCACATTTATTGCAGGCTGGGAAAAGATGAGGGCTTTGCTTATGGCTGACGTGTGTCAACTTTAAACCTGTAATAAGGGCATTTTTGGAAACACAATTGTCTGGGTGCTTTATTCTGGAGCTGACTGCGCTGTGTCACCTGGACAGAGGAGGCACATGAGGAGTGAGAGGTTACATAAAACTCTGTAAAAAACCATAAAACTGTTTATGACAGTGAATCCATGGGGTATTAGGAATCAGCTAATTAGAAAGGAAGAATCTGCATGTACACACACATCTTGCTAATTGGTGATTATGGGAAAGAAAGGATCAAGGAAATACATGGCAGCTAAACAGGATTTTAACACGATACTAAAGAGACAGAAAGACTCTTCCCTCAAGGCCCAATAAGCATAGAAGTGGCAGATCTGGTTGGTAAGAGCAGCCCTGCCCTGTGTGCTGCAGCTGCCTTTCCATGAGCAGCACGGTTGGGCTCATCTGAAGCTCAGGGCAGAGGATGGACCTCAGCCTCCTCGGGCCCCAGGAACAGCCAACATCATGGCTAGAGCCCTCAAAAGTATTTCTGTTTCAATTCCCACCAGAAGACAGTGCCCCACTGCACAGATGTGACTTCACATCCACGTGGGATAAATCTTGGGGAGAGTTAGGGATCCATCAAAAGCTCCAGAGAGCCACTGGCACCGTGAATTCCTGAGCAGACTACACTGACACAGGAGAGACAAGGAGAAAATGGATTACATCTCTGCACAAATACCCCAGTCAGGGAGCTTCAGTCAGATTTCTCTGAGAGTCTTCTGACTTCCATGGTGTTTATACACTGACTGTGGCTTTTTCCATGATGCTACCAAGTTCTCTCTCCCTCAGGCAGATAATGTCTTTGAAGTGGTGTACAATAAACTGTGTAAAATTGTCCTTCTTTTTCATTTTTCAACCAAGGAGAACAAGAGATTAAAACACAGTATTAGACCTTGAAAAAATAATTGTTCCATGCTACAAAAGGAGACTTTTTAGTGTGCAGACCAGCTCTAATAGTCTGTTCCTGCACACAAAACCTGAAGCACACGTAAAAAAGACAAAGCTAACATGCAAAATAATTAAGCAACAGTAAAATGTAGCACAGGTGAAAGCAGTAGAAACTTTTAACGTGACATCTAAGACTAAGCAGCTGAAGTTCCCTCCCCGAGCTGAGTGTTGAAGCGTAGAGGGCTCATACAGCAATAACAAGAATTGTCCCAAGAGAAGATGCAGAGCCCTGGCTTTGCACCATTCCCAACCCGCTTGTGCAGAGCTGTGCTGCTCCCAGCATCAGCTGGGACTGGGAGCACACTCACCCCAGGGGCCATCTGTTATCCTCTGCTCAACAACCACTGTTAACTCATTGTCACTGCCTTACTTATTAATACACGGCGTTGGCTGTTCTTCCTGCAAAAGAAAGCTGTTCCATAAACATAAGGATTTATTTCCAACCCTCAGGATTCAACACTTGCTTGCTTGCCTATTCCAGATCTCTTCTTGTGATACAGGCTTTTAGGAAGAAACAATTTATTCAATAGTTTGCTTCTGGTTTTGAACAGCCCTGATGAATAAAAAGATCAAATTAGTGTTCCTTAAGCTACTTGTCAAAGTGGAGGCAGGAAATTAAAAACATAGCCATTCTATGACAATGACTGGATAGAACTGCCTTCATTTTAGTGGCAGAGATTTACTCCTCACCTTCCTCTCCATAACATTATTTACTCTTGGTATGTTTTTTTACAGATTGGGACCCTTGCTCATGCAAGCACTTGTGCACAAGTAGCACATTTTATATTAGTAGGATTCATTCAGAGATATAAGTGTGCAGAAATCAGGGCTACAACTGCATTTCTGAATGCTGCTGTAGTATAAAGACTGCAAAAACAGACACAGTGTCAACAAAACCTCCAGGTAGAGCAGCTCCCTGGCTGCTGACTGAACTGTGTATCTCTAAAGGACTGCAAATGATGCAATCGTGGCACTTCCATTACTTTACAGCAGCACTTACTTATAACTGGAATGGCACTGGCAAAACTAAATTTAAGGTAAGTCATGGTCCCCAGCACCTCTTTAAAAAACAAAACAAAGACAAATAAACAATTTGAGACAAAATAATAATCTGAGCTGACTTTGCAGTATTTGACATGCTTTCAAAACCATTTTGTGTTTTTAGAAAATACTGTGGATTCTGTACTCTGTGGTGTTTCCAGCGGACACAGCTCTTCCTGTGGTATTAGACCTGGCACTGCCACAAGAACTTTGCCCCTGATTGTCTCAATGAAAACACCACAAGAAGGAACACTTTCCACCACTGGCTGAAAAATCTAAAATATACATCTGTACAGGGACACATTTATATAATCAGGCATGAAGAAAAAGAAGAGAAAAATCCGGGAAATAAATGAGAATGCAATGAATGACTTTACCAAAATCAAGTTAAAACACTACAAGGATTTGGGGAAGGATTTTTGTTTGTTTGTTTGTTTGTTTTTGAGAGATTCCAGTCAGGCTCAAAAGCTTTGCTCATTTTTAGCTGGTGGATTTGAGCCAGAGCCTTTCCTTGGCTCTGACTCAACTCTACTCTATAGCTTTGATTCACTGAAACCTCGGCTGCAGCTGGGGGAAGGGAGAAAAGTTGGTGCTGCTCCTGCCAGGGACAAGCAGGAATTGGAGGCAGCAGCTCTCCCACCACTGTCCCTCTCCCTCCAGCATGGTTGGGGTCCCTTGCTCCTGGAACCCACTCAGCTGTCCCCTCCACACAGAGCTGCTCCATCACCCAGCCTCACCAGCTCTTTTTTGGTGTGTGAAAGCAGAGTCAAAGGGAATCAACCCAATTACTACACAGATTACATCGGGTTCAAAGAGGTTCCAGTAATGTCACTCCCCTCTGAGAGCTGGTGAGGATGCCCTGCAGGCACAGGGCAGGTACCTTCCATACACTGGCAGGGAGCAGGGCACTCACACGTGTCCAGACCGGAGCCTGACTTCTTCTGTCGAGTGCAAAACAGTGTTTGGCTGCACCAGGTCCCCAGCACAGCCTGCCAGAATACCCAGCCCTCCCCAGGAAGGCCAGCTCCATGGATGGAGGTGTTGCTTCTCCATGGACGGAGGTGTTGTTTCTCCATGGATGGAGGTGTTGCTTCTCCATGGACGGAGGTGTTGTTTCTCCATGGATGGAAGTGTTGCTTCTCCATGGACGGAGGTGTTGTTTCTCCATGGATGGAAGTGTTGTTTCTCCATGGATGGAGGTTTTGTTTCTCCATGGATGGAGGTTTTGTTTCTCCATGGATGGAAGTGTTGTTTCTCCATGGATGGAGGTGTTGTTTCTCCATGGATGGAAGTGTTGTTTCTCCATGGATGGAGGTGTTGTTTCTCCATGGATGGAAGTGTTGTTTCTCCATGGATGGAAGTGTTGTTTCTTCACCTTGTATGTTCAGGTATTTGGGTGGCCCTCTCCACCAAGGCTCCCAGCACAGGGTGGTGGTGGTGGGTAGCCAGCAGGGCTCACCTGGGAGCTCTGAGCCCACTGGCTATCACACATCAACAAGCCTGGAGAGCAGAGTGACTCTGCAGCACAGCCAGATAGAAACTGATGATATTGTCTACAGCTTTCATTTAACTGATTAGCTATCCAAGTCACACATTTGCCTCTGTGAGCCCAAAAAAATACATTACAGAGAAAGAAAACTGTAAAGGGAAGCAGGTCAGGCTTAGACAGACACGTAGGCTCCCAGGCACGTGGCAGGGAGGCAAGGAGAGGCACACAGCTAATTGCAAATTGCTGCCATTGCCATATTAGTCATGCAACATAAATGCTGTCAAGTAACAAGCTTTATGGGAACAGACTCCGATTTCTCTAACAGTGCCAGAAAGTGGCATTGTGGCTAAAGGCTGTAAATTAAGCATTGTCAGGGTTGACACAAATTTGCCAAGATCTGTTGACTAGCAGAGGAAATGGGCTGTGTTTAAGACCAGGCTCTTTCTGCAAGCATGGCTGACTGCTGCTTGGGATGCCACGGAGGGGAAAAGGCAGGAGGCAAAGAGAGACAGCTCAGTGGCCCAAGCACACACGTAGTCTCACACTGATTCTGCATGCAGAAGCCCTGGAGAGCTCTTTGTCCAGGAAAAGTAACCAAAATCTAAAGCTGCTTCAAATATCTTTCAAATATCTTCAAATACTTTCCTCCTTTTGGTGCAAACAGAATCCACAGTATTTACCCACATTTTTCTCTTCATTAAGCAAAACTCTTGACTTCCCTTATGCCCCAGTGCTGCATCAAAAGAGTAAAGGTACAGCTGTGAGCATGTCTTGCTTCCTTCAAAATAAACAATTTAGAGATTTTTTCAGATTCATTTCTGACTGCATAAACAGTTAAGCTTCCTCCATTTTGCAGTACTCTGCAGTAATTAGTATCATGACTCTAAAATGCCAATTTACAGATTCTCACTCAGGAAGCCTTGAAGAAGATGGGAGTCAGATATTTTGCTTTCTGGCATTTATCCTCATCCAAAATGAATCTATTCTTAACACAGAGCCATGTGGTAATGGCAAAGAAATACAGACCCTTCCACCCCAAGTGGGCGATTTCGTCAGCATTTGTATCTCTGAACCTACAGCAAACTCATTTTTGTGCTGCTGTGGGATTCCTGGTTGTGGGACCTTTCCCAGACTCCCAGCTAGGCTTCTTTCTGTGGTACCCAGCCATCCCACCCCAGCAGATGAAAAAAAAAAGTTCTAGAAGTGTCTGTATAAAACACCAGCCAGTAAAAATAGATTGTAACGAGCAGAAAATGCAACAGTGAGATTAGAGAGTTGCAAAACGATGAGAGAGACCATCACTCCAGAGGGGTAGCTAAGCAACAACTGCTTTGTTTTGTTTTGTAATCTATATGAGGAACAAAAATATCACCAGCCCAGAAAAAAGAGTCTCTGTTCTGAAGAAGAGCTGGGGCAATGTCAACCAGTCCAGCTGCCTGCAGTGCATGAAAAAGTGTCATCTGTTTTAAACCTGCCATCTCAGAGCTGCTTTTGGCAACCTTGCATCTGTTCAATGTGCCAGATAATGATGGGATGGCTTTATCGAAGTTTGTGTGATTTCTTTTTGAAAATGTTGTATTTAAGTTAGGTGGGCTATTCTTGAAAAACCTGATAGAAAGTCTGATAGCTTAGACTGCATTTACTAACAGAAAAAAAGCCCTCAGAAGGGACATGCTTTGAGTGGGTTAATTAACCTTACGAGTACTACATTAAAACCCTAATAAACCAGAAAGTTCCAAACACCCATCGAAGGCAACACTATCCTTTCCAAAGTCAAATGTACTCTTAAGTTCATTAAAAGCCAAAATAAGTGAGTTGCCAGCTAAATTCTGCTGGATGAACTCTAAAACTCAGGCTACAAATATACAGAAATACAAACCTAGGCTCAAAACTCAGGCTACAAACTCAGAACTCAGGCTACAAACCTACAGAAATAGGGTGAAGCACCATATACAACAAAGAAATGGAAAGTGCTGTGTAATTGTTTCCCACAGTACCGAAAACTTTCACCATTTCAAAGGACAGACTCTTCCCCACCAGCTAGCAAGTCCAAGATAAGGCACGAGCATCAGAGCAACACTCCTTGCTCCTTCAGCCTCGGGAATGGCCACTTGCCCAGCTAGGAGCCACAGCACATCTCTGCCATGCAGCAGGAAGCTCTCTTACAGAGGAGAAAAACACTGGGAAAAAGGTAACACAAAAACATGTGCTTAGCCTACTAAACTGAAATTCCTAGATCTTAGATGAACTACACAGTTGATATCAAGGTAGATTCATAATTAAATCTTTACAAGGCTGAGATTTTCTTAGTGAACAAATACAGGGCTAATCTTTATGGGTGTTTAAGCACACAAAGACAGAGAGGTGACTCATAACTTCTTAAAGCATCCAACAGAATTCATAAGATGAGTATTGCTGAAAATCCTAGTTGGTGCTCACATGCATTTCAGGAACCTGTCAAAGCTTGTTCTTTAATCCCTCAAAGAATACTCATAGAATGGTTTGGGTTTGAAGGGACCTTGAAGACCATGTAGTTCCAATGTTTGCTTTCAGGCATTTACTAAAATCTTCTTTACTGCTGGACCATTTTGAATATTGTAATGTAATACAAGGATATCTGAAAACTGAATGAGCCTCTCGCTTTTCCTACCTTTCACGTGGGTGTAACTATCAGTACTAATAGAAGAAAAGAACTCACCCCAAGATTCATAGGCAGTATTATCCCTTCATCAAAATACGATCACATGTTATTTTAGCATTTAGAAACACATTTTGTCCAAGTCACAGAGTTGCCCAATCCCTGCTAAGTGCTGTGGTGTCCATGACACGCTTCCTGACACACCAGGACAGGCAGAGGCAGAGAACTCTCCAGAGAATGTGCTCTAGGGTCAGGAGGGAAATCTCTCTGAGGAGGAAGATTGTGAACAATCAGCTTCTGAGGAGGAGCACAGCCCTCTCCACATCCAACCCCTGGTAGTAATGTACAGTGTGTAATTTGGGTGAAGTAGGATAGAAACTTCTCCTATTTCCAAGTCCAGGTCTATTCCTTACTGAAGTCAGACAGTGACCACTCTGATTGGCACTGGATCCTAAGTAATTTATATCCCAAGTATTTCTAAGTACTTCAGCCTGTTTTTAAGGAGGCAGAGTCCATGTTTGAGCACCTTAAGAGGTCTTGCCACAATTGTTATTTTCCAGTGAAGACAAACTTCTGCCTCCATGGCAAAGCAGAGCACCAAGTCACTGCTGTTCCTAATGTTGGTTAACTGAACACAGTGGAAGAAGACAATAAAATAAAATTACAGTTTCCATGTGATGGACCCAAACAAGCAGCCATTTGGGCTATGCTCTTCTCATTCCAACAGATGGAGACAGAGACCTTTGGGTTTTAGCACCATGCCTAAATCTCAACATCTACGAATTCAGATATCACCCTAATTTATCCATGCAGTCTCACAAAAGCTTTGGATTCTCACTAACTTTCCACCAAAGGAACAACAATAAAAAGGGAAAAAATCCGTTTGCAGAAATATGTATAGAAATATAATGGAGGCAGAAATTTTAAAAAAAATTATTTTCTCCTTTTCTCCTTCTATATTACATTACACCCAGCCATAGTCCAAAAAGCAGTGTTAGGATGAGAAGTAATAGGTTTGCTTAAATTTTATTTAACTAACTTTACTGAAAATATTCACGAGTTCTGGGAAACAGTCTCATAGTTGGAGGAAAAAACAAAAGTCAAACATTTTCCCTGTTTATTGTATTTTAAAGGTTTGGATAGTTTTTGTGCTTCATAGCTGCTGTTTAAGCAACTGAAGCCAGTGAGGGCTCTGAGGTGCTCAGTGCTTCAGGAGAGCATGTCACACCCCCACAACATTCTGGGTTCCCAAAAATAACCTTGGGAAGTTGTATCTTTGCATTTCAGCCACCATGGCAATGTTGCAGCAGGCCCTGCTGACAGTGCCTTCCCATGGACTCCAAGGAGCCCATCCTCCTCAGCACTGCAGAATTCAGAAGGAACTCTTTGTCTGGGCTATGTAAGGTTACTGAACTCAAGACACCTTTCAAAATATATTTATCTGGTGTATTTATTTTTTTTTTAATATAGCTGCCTCTGCTTTTTCTGGGAATAGTAGTGCATGTACTGCCATTTGAACCATGACATCTCCCTCCTTTCTAAAGTCATCTGTGTAAGCATTTTCTGAGATGTTGCAACTGGCTGTTATTGCAACACACACTTCCCCCTGCCCCAGGATTCTCTATTTCTTCCAGGTTGTGACATTCTCTAGCAGTTTGTGCTCTTTCCTCCCTCCAAGCTCAAGTGTTTCACCTTCAGGAAACCTCCCAGCTCCTCTGGCCAACAGGAGAAAGAACACAAGGTGGTTTCTGTACTTGGTTTTAATGAAACAATCAATAAGGCTGCCAAGTTTCCAGGCTGACCATTTGCAAATCAATCCAGTACTACACATGCCATGTACTTCTGACCTGTGCAACAACCCACACCATGAAGCCAACAATAGAGACAGTTCTCCTTTGATACATGGATTACTCTACTTTCTGAACCTTTGCTGGATTTCATCCAAAAATGGCACTGTTGATTAAAATATAGAAAAACTTGTTTTGACTCTTTAAGGCAGCAGGACTCTGCTTAAAAATCTTTGCCTTGAAGCTAAAAGCAAAACTTACAGTTAATTAACATATCAGTTTTACAAACAATTTGCAAAACTAGACAATAAATTCACCCTCTACGTATGTCCTGTGTTTCTCTTCTCCAGCAGCTCCAAGCTTTGCACTTTCCTTACTGCTAAAACTCTTTCTTACTGGTTCACCATCTTGACTGTTCAGCTTTTATTTCTTCAGCTTCCCAACCTCTAGACTTTTCACTCCACCCTAAATTGAGGGGCTAAAATCTCTGAATTTCTCCAGTAGTTTCCTGTTTCTGCTGCAAACTAAAGCCTCTTCCTCACTTACAGTATTGTCAGTACTGTAGATGTTTTTCACACCATCTACATCTTTGCTCCCCTCCAGCTCCTCCCATACCATTGTCCCCACTATTATTTTCTGAGCTTTCTACCTTTCTCTCCAGAGCAGCTTTTCACTTCTCTTCAGCCAGTTTATGCAAGACCTTTTTTCTCTTTGCTCTTTACTCATTAACCACCAATACTCAGATTATCCCCTAAAGTATTTCTTCATGGCTTGATTTTGTCTCTCCCTACATTAACTTCTAACCTCTTCAACACAAGAATCCCATCCTGAGCATAATTTCAGCATTTCTTCACAGGGAAGAAAAGGAACAAATAACCACAATGCTGTAGGAGTTTCTTGAAGATAAATGTATTGAATCCAACTGGGAGTTCAAGTTTTACATTACAACACAGAAGCAGTTCAAAATTAAAAATAGAAGCTACTTCATAAAGGCTATCATTAATGTAGTCACATAGTTACAGGAAGAAATTGTGTGTATGGGAGATTTTACTTAACTGTAAGCAAATCAGAAATGCACATCTCATACATTTATTTGTCACCATGACTGTACTTTTTTTTTTTTTCTCAGATGGAAATGGCACAGCTCTAGATGAATCTACAAGACAACAGAACCATTCCTAACGTGTTGCCACCCTTGAAAAGGTGATCATATCACAGGGGAAAGAAAGAATATACATTAATAGCATCAGTGTAAAAGCAGTCACTTATTTTTGATCTCTAACACTAAAGAATTTTTTTTACTTGGCATTGTTAACTAATTTGATGCTCTTTTTTATGCAGTGACCACAGAAAGCCAAAACAATGGAAAACTACTTGAGGAAGATTCATCAGTCACAAAGAATGACACTTATTTTGGAAGCTCACTCTATTGTCTTTCTTCAGCAACCAGACTATGATTTCATTTGTAAGTCTTCCTTTTTTCTGAAGGCACAGTTGAAAATTGAAGCTGAAGAAGTTAACAAAAGGCAATCTCTGTGCCTCACTAGGGACACTTCCAGCTGATCTAAATCTGCACTTGTTCTAGCACAGTCAATGGAGTCATGACAGTTCACCAAGGAAGGTGAACCTTTTTTTTTTTTTGCCTGCAAAGATGCATACGGCCGTTTTGTTTTGCATTTTATTTCATTCCAGAAGTAGTATTGATTTTGGCAAAACATCCAAAGTATTTCTGTCCTCTTTTAAAACTCATGTAAATTGCTGAAAAGACAGGTCCAACAGGAAAACAGTCAAAGCTGAGACTAAAATATATGACCAACTTCCTGCCAAACAGAACCAACAAAGATGATGCCCAGCAACATAAAATGTGCAAGGTAATAAGCATGACACAGCTCTCTGAAGAACTTGCTGCAATGCCTGAATAGGATGTAATGTGACATCTTCAAACACACCTCTAAAAGAATGAATCATAATTGGTTCCCTGTGATCGTTCATGCAGAGACTGCAGCAGTATTAAGCTTTTACAAACCCTTTGATTATATCCAGAAAGCAGCTCAGGCAGTATTTGAGTAAGGCTACAAAATGTGGGATCAGTAAGCACTACCAAGGTGTCACACATGCACAACAAAGACTCTGAGAATACACTCAGAGACAACTTTCTGAAAAGACAACAGTGATCAAAATCAGCACTTTGTCTTTTACTCAAGTAAAAGAGAAATAGATACTGAATTGTATACACTGGGAACACAGATGCCCAAATTTGCCCTTTTCTTCTAGTCATAAAATACCATGCTGTTTGTGCACAGGAGAGAATGGATGGAAACAGCCTCATGCTGACAAATGAAAGAGGAACCTCCACCCCTTCACTGCTCACTTGACAGACTGTCAGCCCCTGGCTTCTGGACAAGCTCCACAGAGATGGCAGATCCAGAGCCAGCCTTGCTCCCGTGCTGAAACACACCCTGAGTGCCAGCCAGGCAGGAACGTGGGCCCTGCCACCATCACACCACGGGCTCAGAGCACCAGGAGGGGGTGAGGGCATGGGCACAGCCCGACTGTCCTGGCCCTGCTGCCCCTTCAGCTTCCAGAGTGTTGGCTGTCATTACAAAGGTGTCCCACGGACACCAGGAGCACAGAACAGACCTCAGGTCCTCTTGTGACACACGGCCCATGACAATGACCAAGCAAGCATGAAGTGGAGCACGTTTGATTTTCATGGTGAGAAAAGAGAGCACAGAAAAAGTAAGAAAAAGAGCTGACAGGCAGCTGAGGATGGCAGGGTTCAAGTTCCTGGTCTACCACAGAGATTTTGTGTGATCCTGGAGGAGTTGTTTATTCTCTGCAGGGCTGAGCAATAGCTCCATGGGTGGTGCAGAGGAGAAATACATTAAAAACCAGGAGATATGGGGATACAGGAGCACCCAAGAGCTCTGGGACTGGCATATTTATACATACAGAGAACATTCAGAGACAGTAACTCAGAAAGTATAAATGCACTGACAGCAAATGTTAAAAGAAGCAGAAACAGAGGAGACTAGGAGGGGACAAAAAACAGCCATGACTTCCCTCAGCTAATTACATGGTCCTAGAACTGAAGAAAACATCTTTTCTTACAAATCTAACTTTGGGGGTTTTTGTGAGGGAGTACAGCTGCCTGTAAAAGCGATGAGCAGAAACACACCTGTGTGCTGTGTCCTGTGTGACCTGGAAGGACTGGAAGTAAAATCAGAATAAATCATGGTCGCTCTGCAGCTGCAGCCAGCTTTGTGCAGACAGCAAAATGCCATTGTAAAGCCAGAGAGGATGAGTTTAACTCTCTTCTAGTGGAAACACAGGCTGGCTCATATAGCCTCTGCCCAGCTAACGAGAAATCCTCAATAATCAGAGAAAATACAGCTCTCACCCAAGAGCTCATTAGCATTTTTTGGGACGTCAGCTGAAAAAGCAAGACAAATGTATTTTACAAATACATACCAAGGGTTTTAATTTTTGACAGCTTTTCTCTTAAGTGAACAAAATATTTAACAATTATGTTTTATATGTGAGAGAGATTTTGAGTTCATATATTGTAATTTGCCATACCAAAAGTAAATACCATAAATAACTTGTTTAAAAATTAAATTCTTATTGAAAAAGGGAACATTTGCTTTTTAAAGTGCAATTCTTTTCATTCCTTGTTGATAGGGCAGTTTTAAAAGAAAAATCACAACAGAGAAAAATAGTGCATGACTACTTTCTTGCACCTCACAAAACAGTTATAGGTTTTTCTGTGAAAATGTATATCATGGTGTTAAAGGAGGGGATATTTTCCCAGTATCTTCATCTTTGTTTTCAAGCCAAAGGAACATGATGTTAAATTCTGTGCAAATATAGCACAAACCACAGTCCTTTGTGCATGTTCTTGAACTGTTTCAAGGAGCCCTAGAGATATCACACATTATCCCATGATTCAAACCTTTAACCTTGAGGGAAAACACACAAAGCAGCTTCAGATTTTTTTCCAACTCAATACAGCACTGAAAGTACTGTAACAGCTATTTGATAAACACAATGGAAGGACTTTTAAAGTGAATACATCTCATTTGCCACGTTTATAGTAAATGTCTCAGTAAAGACACTTTTAAAATGCAAAACATAATTAACTATTCCAATATTTTTACTGTACTGATTTATCTGCTTTAAGAGAAATCCAAGCATGTCTCCAGTCTGAGGAATGCAGCATCACTAGTTTACTAAAAAAGTGATTGATAATTTTTAAAACTAAATAAACTTGGGTTTAATCATCTTCACCTGATACAAGGAATATTTTAAACAAAATACATTTGTCCCAAGTACCTAAAATTATTCTAAGGGCTAACAGAGTGGAAAATCTCCTACAGCATGAAGAGGGGGGCACACAAATGCACCCCCTTAAGGCTCATACTGCATCCATGGTATGGATTTAAATTAGTGCAAACCTTCCATAACTCACAACCAATTACTAATGGTCGTTTGTATTTAGCAAAGTATCTGATATAGCAACAAAGTTTTCAGGGTAAAACTCCACTGAAATACCTGCAAGTAGAATACTGAAGCATTTCTAGTCATGGTGCCTCATTTCCTTATAAACATGAGTCTTTAAAATTGAAAAAGGTCCCCTAATGTTATTATACTGCTTTTAAATCCACTTCTATTGCTTAGGAAATATGTCTGATCCCTCAGGAATGTTAATGAACTTAAATACATTCATTTTCATTTCATCTTCACTCAGGCAAGAAATGGCAAAATAGGAAATTCCCTTTTCCTGCCTTATTCTGCAAATTACCTTCCAAAAGAAGTGCAGAAGTTATGGTAAAGTCACAACCATCATACATTTGAAAAAATAAAAAAGAAAACAGTGGCAGTCTGAAATAATCATTGCCATCATATTTCTATAGAACTGTGAATTCTATTGGGTTACTGACATAGGCCCCTTTGTAAAATATTTTTAGATGTCTGTTATGTAAATGTTGTAAATCATTGTAAATCATAAACCTAAGGGTTTAGGCTTTTTTTTTTCCTTTGGCATGAGATATGGGAGCCAAGATACTGTAGCATGACAGTAACTTTTAAGAAACTCTTCCTTCTGCATCGTTTTTTCACTACGCCAAGTAAACATCTGTGATCCACATGAAGAGAAGCTGGTGGTCTCAAAATCAAAAAAAAAAAAAAAAGGCTTCTATGAGTCCAAGGCCTGTCATTGCCAGGATAAAATCAGTGTCTTCTGAGGCCCCAGTGCACAGAGCACACACTCCATCCACACTGGGACAGGAGCAAATGCATTTGTTTTGTTGTAAATCTTCACCAGGTAAGAGATTCCCTGCAGGAGATACAGACCCTCCACTGCCAAGGAAGGATGGCTGCCTACAGAATTGTTCCTCCAGTTGCCCACAGCAGTGACATTCCAGCAAAACAAGGAAGCTGCCCAGCCGTGTGTCAGAGCTGTGTCCTGGGGGCACACGTGTCACTCAGCACAGCTCTGGTGTAACAACTCGGGCTCAACAGGACCAGGGAAGAAGGCTGCATAAATACATTTCATTTTACAGCAAGCCAGACATTGCAGAACCACCACTGTATTTATTTCCTCCTAAAAGCATTAATAATTTACCATCTTTTTTTAAAAAAAGCAGTGCTGGAGCTGCATCACTGCATTCTGAGCAAATTCTAGGTACTAATACAGTTGTTTGTTTTCCTTTATCTCTTAGTTCAGTCCTGCGTTTCAGCCCCACTGGCCTTTTGTAAATCCCTGAAGATAGCTACAAGGAATGAAACACAAGGTTTTATTAAGCTACAAAAGAAAATAAATTATGCTTAAGCTCATGTGAATATTTAGAATTTTTTCCAAACACGAGGATAAATGTGCAGGACTTGTGATGAGATACAGGAAAAAACAATTCCATTAAAGGGCCACTTATGCCCAGACAGAACATTCAGAAAGCTGATGGGGAAAAAAAAATAAAGCAATGACAATGTCATGGCCTTAAATACCCACTTGCCTGTCCACCAGGGACAAGACAGAGCTTTCCTGGGAAGTGCTGGCACCTTTGGCACAAATGGAAGCATTTCTGTCTCTGAGTTCCAGGCTGTGTCCTCCTGGGTTTCCAGCTGACACAACCCCCAGGCACACGTGGCAGGCAGCGCAGAGCTGGCTCCTCAGGGGCACTCAGCAGCCTCCTGTGGGCTCTGTGCTCGTGGGCACCTGGGCAGGCTGCACAACCACCCTCACCACGGTCCCACTGCTCCCTGCAGGACAGGACAGGCACCTGCCCAGAGCTGAGGATGCAGGAGCTGTCAGTGGAGGAAGCAGCAAGGCAGGGTGCAGGAGCCACACAACGCTGATTTCTGCCCCTGTGCAGCCCAGGAAAATGGCAGAAAATCAGGGGGGGGAGGGAGGAACCTTAAAACATTTTATAGTCCAGGAATGTTTTCTTAGAAGGTGCTGCTAGAAGAATAAAGTCACCAGCTCAGCAGTTACCTGTACAACCTTCTAACATGGTCTAACTACCAAAGGCATGGAAGGTTCCTCCTGCACCTCACCAGGCTCCCTCTTCCCTTTTCCCTTCACCCTGGGAGGCACTAATGCACTTCTTGTGACTAACCAGGAGATCTGGTATGTGGCTTTACAGATGTTTCTTCTCCACTGCTTTACCAGGAATCCAGACCTTCATGAAGCAAATGGAAAGCTCCCAGTGGGCTCTGCTGGGGACAGAAGCAGACCCTTCCAGCCTGGCAGGCAAAGCAGCCAGAGGAGATGTGTGCACCTCTCTGCTCCCTCCCCACTGACTGTGGGCACGAGAGGCTGTTTGCAAGGCTGGGAACACAGCACAGAGCTTCTCTAGTGCAGACAGTGATTAAAAGTCTCAGCTGTGGAGGAGAGATTCTTCCAAACAAATCCTTTCCTGTTGTGAGATATTTATTTTTTTTCCTTAGGAGACATCAGAACTCTCTCATTTGCAAACGCATGTACAAGTCTCCAGAGGGAAGTTTGAACTTACCCTTAAATTACTGAAAGTTTATTATTATTATTTTCTCATGGAAAAAGTCACGGATGTCTCGTAATCCCTCATGTTCCCATCTTTTATAATTAAATGCATCTTGACCCAGAGAAAAGCTCGGGAGCCCATTAGAATAGGAGGTGAAAGACAATTCTGAAACAATTTACAAGATGTTCTTTCCTTCCAGACTTCAATGTTATGACTCACAACTGGGTGCTGAAAGTCCCACAAGAGGAGCCAGGAATCTATACATTCAGTTTATGAAGTTTCTAGATCAGCAATGGGCTTTTTCTGTGTTTTACAAAGTGATGCAAAATACTTTGTGTCAACAGAGGTAATCTGCCCAGTATCTTGGTATGTGCTGCTCAGTCTGGGGTACAGACTCTGACAGCACACATTTGTATTTCAGAATCAGAATATCTACATATTTTTAGGGGATGGAAAGAGAAATGGTAGAGTTTGGAAGGCAAGTGGTGTGCCAAAAAGCTTAGTCTCTTCTGTAAAATGTCTTATGTGTTTTCTTAGGGCCTTATCCAAGGCCTGTTGAAACTAATGGGAATCCCTCCAGGCCTGGGCTCTAGCCTTTACCCTGATGTACACATCTGTATCACTTACTGCAATTATGTTCTTGTCACATCCGTGGGCAAAATGGCTGTGAGATGCTCTGATACATAAAACACATCTATGAGAATTCTGCCACAGGAGCTTGCTCTCCTGGCTTCTACATGGTGGTGTTCAGTGCCTTGGTTTTAAGAAAGCAAAGAAAATTATTGCTTTCTGTCTCTTAAAAAGACTTGAGGGAGAAACTATAAAGCAGTGAGTAACAGGACTACAGCTGATCACCAAACATGCTCAAGCCAACGACACTCTGTGCCTAGATGGCAAATGATTTTGCTCCCTTTACCATGACTACCATAAAAATACAGTCACATCTGTACTGTGACAGCTGCACTGGGCTCCTGCAGTGCTGTGGAATGTCAGGCTGGACACACTGCCCTGCAGAGGAGGTGCCCCCTGCCCAGGTGTGTGTGGGGTGGATGGCAGCAGGTATCACGAGTCCAGATCCTTACAGAAAACAGGCAAAACCACCCAAGAATACAGGCAACTGTTCTACTTCAGTGCTCAAGGAACACCCTCCTCTGCAGGGCAATCCACCAACCGGAACATAATGCTAAGATTACCTCATCCTGTACACTGATTTAACAAAAAATGCATGATTTAATTATTTTGGAAACGCGTGATAGACTCATGTGAGTTGGGTGTTTTGGATTTCAGTTGGTACAGCCTGTGGAAGAGCTCAGTATGGAGCTACCACTGGAGCTACCAGGTTCCAGTGAGCTCCAGCAGTGCCACGGCAAACATTTCCTGCATTTGGTTTGGGTTTGCTGTGCCTAAAGAAGCCTATGCAGAAGCTCAGAATCAGCATCAGAGATTATGGGTACTATGTAGGTGAGATCTTATCTTATCTGTGTAGTGATACTTATCTTAGTGATACAGCATCTTGTGGAAAATATGTAAATATATCAAGTTACAAGTGCACACAAAAGCATTTCACAATTACACTAGATATTTAGATAGTTGATCCCTCATACAACAAATGTGATACAAGCTCTTAAAACTGCATGAAACAAGACTCTGCTTTTTTGCCAAATTAGCTGGTAAACTAACACAACAAGCTTTATCTTGTTCTTATTAGCCCACCTGTCTTTGCCCCTTTAATGTCAGGCTTTAAAGAGGAAATGAGTACTTAACTGATACTGTCTCATCAAAGGAAATATTTGCTTCAGTTACCTTGCGTTTTTAATAAGATTGTTTAGTCACAGCTTGGCATCAGTTCATAGTATGCACCATATCAAAGCTTTCAGGTTTTCAAAGCACAAAAACACATCAAGTGGTTTGAGCCAGCAAAAGTGAAATTCTTCCTGGTTGGCATAAAATCATGGAGATGTTTAACTCCCTTGGTCAGTACAGAGACAGAATTAACAGGAGAAAGTTATTTCTTTAATAGCAATCTCTGTGACGTTTTCTGGGACCTGATTACAGAAAATTCTCTGCAATTCAGATTCAGCTGAGGAATCACCCAACCAACTGCAATTTGCTCACGTTTTGGATGAAGGTAGGAGCTGCTGAAGTGGCCTCAGCACACCAAGGAGCCTCAATTTACTATTATGTCATGCTAGTGAAAACTTAATAATAATGCACCCCTGAGGCTGGGTGGCCTCTTTTGTTGAAGGGGACCGTAAAAGACACTGTATTTATATTTATTCTTTGTTTTCTTATAGGCCCCAAATCAAACATTTTACTTTGTATGGCTCTGACTCAGCACACAGTACATGCATCTTTGACAAGCAGGGCCTCTTTTGTACACAAAGACAAAAGTCCTGAGAACATTTACTGACTTAAACCAAAAGTACAGCTCCAACCACCATCTCAAACCCTCTCACAGTGCACATGTAAGTAGGTGACCTGCAGTTAAACATGAAGTCTTGCACTCAAACTTTTATTAAAAAAAAAAACAACCCAATCATTAATATTTTACACCAATAGCCATGTTCAAAACACATTTCTTCTAAGTTTTGCCCCTTCAGTAAATACCAGAATGGTTTTATAAGGCAAATGATAAAAAGTACTGGAAGCTTTACAACTCAATGAATTCTGGATCCTGCCTTTACACCTTGCCAGTCAAAGAACAAAAGCTACAGCAGAAGCTGAAGAGGGGACCCTCCCTAGTAAGAAACATTTTCAATTTTTTACCTTACTTTTGCATACAGTTTCTGTGGCAAACGCACACATGTCCAAGAGCCACCCCCTGCCTCATTTCCTCTGGAGCAACACTCAGCAATGTTCCTGCTCCACTGATTGAATGGGCTCGTTCATCTGAATGAGGTGTGGAACAAGCAGGATTTAGGAGGGAGCTGCTAAAGGAGCTTTCCAAGACAAAATGAGTGTACAGGTAGAAAAGCAAACAAGACTCCCTTAGATATAGCAGCCACTGCAGACCTGGGCTGTTTCTGAGAAGCTTCATTTTCTTCACTGCCACAAGTGCTGGGAAGAAATGCATCCTGACATGCTCCTTACCCCAGAGAGAAGGCAATATACTCAGCAAGTGACATGTTAGAAAGGGTGAAAATAAATAAACTATTTGCATACAAATACATAAGTGCCTAAAAGAACAGTTATGTCTCAATATCCTATGTAGCAAACAAAGTGCTAAAGAATGTCAGAACTGCTAGCAAAAGAGGTTTCTCAATAAAAAAACCACCAGTTTCAGGGTACTAGAGTATATTACTTATGGCAAACAGATTTTTTTTTTAATCAACAGGCAATCCTGGAAATTTAGACCAATGAGCTCCTGCAGTTATGCCCAGCTCAGAGGCTGAAATGGAAGGACCAAAATAGCATCAAGCCTGGAAAAAGACAATATAAAAAGCAAGAAAATGTTCTGCAAAGTACCCATGTTCCCACTCAAGTTCTTTGAGCAGTATATTAATGCATTAAAAACCAAACAAACAAAAAACTCAATGAATTCTGGATACTGTAGTTGTCACTTTGAAACTACAAGAACACAACCAAAGGAAACACACTAGAAAGAAACCATGAGCTAACTGATGATACCAGCACAGATGGAAAGGAAGGAAACAAACCCAGAGGGTTAAATGCACAATTCTCACTATGCAAACAAGAATGTGTTGCGTATCATTTTGCACCAGTGTTTGCTTTCAGCTCCTCCTTTAGCAGTGGCCCATGACCACCAGCCTGGCTCTAGGGAAGGTGCACTTTGCCTACAGCAGCCCACAGAGCAGCTCCTCCTCCTCCCTCTGCCCACACCCACCAGGCTGGGGGAAGATGAGTGCAGGGCTGCAGGTATGGCCATGTGGCCACTCCCATGCAGGTCAAGACACTTTCAGTAGCCTCTCACAAATGCATTAGCTGTTAGCCCCTAAAGCTCCTTCAATTTGTTTAATGGTGTATGATAGAAAAACTTGGGAAAACAGCAGTCAGATTCACATTAAATAATACACAACTTGACCTGCAGGAGGGACAGGCTCAGCCATGTGGCTGTGCCTTAATCAGTGGAGACTGGATTTCAAAATCCTGCCTGTTGTGTTGCCTTTTCTAATTGATTTTTCAAGGCTGAACTGAATAAAGTCTTATGCTAAAATGCGAAGGCAAATAGCTTTGGGGCTTAATTTAACACGTACTTTTATAACTGATGAAGCTAAAAGCAATAATGTGTAGCAGATGTGGCAGTGTGTTCCCCTGTGTCCCCCCACTTCAGCAATAACCCCCAGGGATGTCCTCATGGCTGCATCCACCCTAGGTTGGACTTTTGGGAAATGAATGGCAACTCAGTAGCAACAGGCTGTCTGGAGCAGCAACCCAGACGTTTTGCTAGTACGTAAATATGGCTTTAATTCAGTTATCTTACTCTATAAATATTGGCCAGCCCAGGGCCCATCAGGCTCTCCTGCATGGTGGTGGCTGCATGCCAGGCTGTCCCCTTGAGCAGGGACATCACCCAAGGTTACTCCTCCAGGCTGAGATTCCTTCCTGCAGCAGAGCCTCAGTGAGTGGCCAAGAGCCTGCTGAGCTTCACTAACATTTTATCTTAGGTGGGTTGTGCACACGTAATCCTTGAGACACAAACCACTGACCAAGTCTGTGCCTAAGACTGGATCCAGCTGCACCTGGACTCCTCTGAGCCTCACAACTCAATGGGAGGGTCTCCCTGACATCTGATTTATGCTGTTCTCTTTGCACTAAATAATCAAGTGTACCTTGTTAAACCACTGTCACATTCACCACTGAACTTTGTTGACTCACTGAATCAATAAAAGATCATGCTCCTCTTGCAAGTGAAGTGCCTCACTCCATCTGGGACAGTAGACAACTCCAAAGGTCTTAGAGAAAAGTAAAATGCAAACACAAAAGGTACAGAAAATGTTTTGCACTGATTTAAAAATGTGGGGTCAGATTTCTAATCCATTTAGTGGTACTTTAGGCAGTATTGTTAACTTCCAAAGCCAGCTCTTAGAAACTCGTGTGTGTGTGTGTAGCCTCAGGAGGATCTCACCCTTATGTGCTGCAAAGAACTGAAAAAACTCCTTCAGGCAAACAGAGGTATTTCATTTCCAGGCTGATGCCAAAGAAATTCCAGAATATATGTCCACAGAAGAGGAGTTGAGATCTCCCAGGGATGCCAGTCAATACTAGTGTTTTACTTACTATTACTCATTATTGCTGCATTATTCATTCTGTGATAGGGCCCAAGGACCCCAGCCCTCTGCCAGAGCTCGTTCTGCTCGGGGCTGTGCAAACACACAACCCAAAGTCTGCAGCCTGAGCAGTTCAGGTATAAAATCACCCAGCCACAGACACTGCTGTATGATCTTCCTCAGCCATAAACTCACCTTTTAACTCACTCTAACAGTGCTGCCCACGTGACAAACTAAAATAAGTGACTTCTGGATTGCAGTTTGGAGAAAGAGAAAATAAAAGTCTTGCCAAGTCCCCCAAACCCAAATGTCTGTACACCTGTAAGCACAAGAGAGGTACCACCTCAAAAAGCACTTCCATAGACCAACTCCTCCAAAATCCTATTCTGTGTCTGTCCCTGGGCTGCTCTCTGTTTGAAACACAGCTAAATTAGCAGCAAGTGGCATGATAAAGGGCAGGAGACAGTAGGCATTACTCAGGCCTCTAATTCTTGGTGACACTCATAATGATACATCAGATGGTTATAATTCTTTTTAAGGCTCTGTTCACATTAAATCATTCAGCAATCTCATTTTAGCAGTGCTGCTGCATTTCTGCTAACACACTTGTGAGCACACTAAATCCTCTTCAATCCTCCCCCCATCAGACCACAGCACACTACTAATTACATTTATTTGAACTTTTTTGAAAATACCTTTCTTACCAGATAACTCATCTCTTCAGCTTGAAAAATTGTTTCCATCCCTCAATGACATTTTTATCTCTACATTGAAGAGTTTATTCTACCAGCTTGCTATGCAAGCAGATTTAGAACTAAAAAGAAATAAAAAAGCAGCCAAATTTCCCAAAGTTTTGATCTGTTTTTAAATGTATCTCCATAGCTGCCAGTCCACAAAAAGGAATAAAGGTTACCCATGGCACATATTCAGAAAAAGTGTGTGCACTCTGCAGTATTCAAAGGAGACAAAGCTTGAGGTCTCCCCCCAGTCAAAGCTGAGACAGAAATCTTCAGATTTTTTTCCTTCAGCAGCTTCCAAATCCTTGGTTTGTTATTTCTCATGTGGGGTGTACTGCTCATTCCATACACTCCAGTCCTCTCTCCCTGTAGCATTTCTGTTCATTTTCTCCAGCCTCACTTCCCAGTTTTCATTTTCCTTTCCCACAGATTCCTCCTCATCTTTCAGAATGCTCTTGTCTATTTGGGTTTCTTTCCTTTTTTGTAACCAGGAGAGTCCTCCCTTCACTGTTCCTGCCCACATTAGGAACTTTACCTGGCCAGCCTGGCACAGGATCCGTGGGAGATCCAAGCATCTCCCAAGGGGAAGAGGTGGCAGTGTTTTGGTGACTGTTCTCTCTCAGAGCTTGAGTGTGTCACTCCAGACATGGGCTGACAGTGCCTGAATTGGCTTCCCATTTTCACAGCAGGCCACTTTCCCTTTGCACTGGTAGGCCTCCTGCAAAGCTGAAAACTGCATCTTTTAGGGTTGTATAGACTGAAAAACCTCAAATATTTTCTGTGGGATAGAGCCCTAACTAAGGGCTCTATTCACCAGAAATATGATGCCATGGACTTCCACAACCCAGCGCATGTAGGCAGACTGCACTTGATAAATGTGTGTTTATCATAGCTGCAGAACTCAGCTCTGCTTTTCCAACCTCTTTTTCCCTTAAGATTAGGAAGATAAAGGTCACACTTTAAAAAGACAGGCTTTTAAAGCCATTTTTAAGCGCTAGCAGCTAAACTCTTTGTGTGAAAATATCCCATCCTTTTATCTTAAATTAGGCTGCACTAAATCAACATCTTTCTAAAGGACTGGTACATTACTGACAAGGGCTTAAGAACTATTTTGTTACAGTGATACACAGAGGGTAAAAGAAAACCTCTGCTACTGAAAAAGGAAGCCCCAAAATACTGAACTGGAAATTCCAATATGGATATGTGTTGGGAAGGATGATGAAGGAAGGCCTTGCAGAGATGGTTTACTGGTGAAAGATTTTAAGAATGAAGAGATAGAGCTGAAAGCAAAATTTGAGCTATAGAATGCGAAGCAGGAAGACAGTGATTAGGTTATCTGAAGACCAGGCCCCTGATGATTAAACAATACAGCTCCCCAGACAAAGGGATAAGGGTTGGGCCCTGCCAGGTGATAGGGAAAAAAGGTGGGTTTGCCAAGGTTTTAGTATGGTAATATAATAGTTCTCATAGGCTGCATGTAGATTTTGTAGGTTTTGAACCCTGTACCGGTTGGTTGATGTTAACCTGAGTATTCAGCATAGAAGGGAATAAATGGGATTGCAACAGGAAGTTCGCTCTCTTGGACCACGCTTCAGCCGGAGCTGGTCAGGCTGGCTGTCCCCATGAGCAATAAACCACGTGTCCAAAGAGCATCCCTGCCTCCAGAAATCTCTCGTCGCACCCCAGATAGATGCCAGATTTTTCCAATAGGTATGCATTCAGATCATATTCCAACCAAAATTCCTGTACTAATTAGAGATTGATTTTTACAAGGCTTCAAATCCTCTGTGCCTCAGGGCTAGGTTACAGAACTACCAGTTTTCCCTCCCTTACTCTTTAGACAAAGATTCATTTTCTGCTCAAATCAATACAAACAATCTGTTGCGCTCCAGCCAGCTCTACACCTTTCAAGTACACACTCATATTCCATTTTAAAGATACCCAAAAGTCCTCACCAGCACCTTTTTCATTTCAGCAAAGGCAGCACTTTGGAGTGTCACAGAGCAGAGGCAAAGCCATCCTCACCCTTGGGGGATGGAGCAGTGTTTTATGTTCCCCACTCTGCACCTAACAGGACGATTTGGCTTTCTTTCACCATGTGTGCTGCCCCTTTTACTAACACAAGGTGTGTTTCTCCTCAACATGTAAAATATGCTCAAAGATTTCCTTATTCTTTACTTAATCCAAAATCTCAAAGAGCCAAAATGCTACCATTAGGCAAAAGGTGATTTTTCAGTTTCCTAAGGGAATATTTGTGCAGTTAAAATGCCATCCTAATCTGCTATCTCTCCTTGTTCCCCTGGATCTCTCCTGACTGTCCAGGCAAGGAATACAAGGCCAGTAATTCTGTTCTCCTGACTGCCTTGGGCTCTGGCAAAGAGCAGCTGAGAAAAAAGACATTTTACATATTCATGATTAAAAGATAACTGATAACCAGGATCCATATGTTGGTCTCTGCTGGCCAGCACACAGTGCAATTATTATTCCATTTATAGAAAGAGATGTTGTCCTGCCTTTTCCAGCCAACCAAAAGGTCTTCCACAAAATGCTCAAATACTCTGAAGAGAGGCATTCAAAACAAGCAATGAAGAGGGAGCGAATCATATTTGCTCCACAATTATTGCATTATAAAAACGTAACGTGGCCTCAGCCCTAGAGCATTACCCAGTCCCACAAACTCCAGGTTCACCACGTCAGGGTGAGCTGGGATTTCCCTCTGCAGCTCACACTGGCTCCCACAAGGGTGCCTGTGGACAGCACTGCAGCACCCAAGGGAAAAGCAAGGAAGATGTGGGGTAGGAGAGAGGTGAGAGCAGCCCCTTCACACCCACAGCCCAGGACGGCTTCTAATGAGGGCACTGGGAACAGGCACCAATTGTTAAAGCCAAATCAAGTCCAATAGTGTTATTAAAGCTTTTCTCTCACTGAGTTTGACCTTGGAAAAGCTTCTGAATTTGTTTAAAGAACTGAATAGTACTCTAATTCCCTGCGTTCCTGACAAAGAGCAGGACAGCCTAAGCATAGGCTCTCTTCTGGGGATTTTTGGTTGGTGAGACTCTGGGCTGGAGGAAAGGGAGGGAATGAAAGTAAGTAAGGCTGAAAGGCAGAAAGTTTTCAAAACAGTGACTGCATAAAAATTATAGTAAACCAGGCTGAAGAATGGCCCACAGCTTTACCAAACATATTACAATGATTTTAACTGTTTGACATCTGGCTACAATATTTTAATGATTTCTCTTAATAAATTGTCAGCTTATTAAGTCCAGTCACAAATTACACCAGTAAGTAATACATTTTGGCTAAAAGCATCCACAATTCCATAAGGGAAAAACAAGTGAGAGAGGTTAGAAATACTCGAAAAATTCTGACAATCACTAAGAAACAAAGCCAGTGAAGTGTATAACTTTACACCACGTACTCAGACTCTGCACACTAATACATTATTAATCTTATTTTTCAGCTGTGGACAGGAAAATATATAAACCGTTAATCCATTATATATAGCTTTTTCCCTTGGGTATTTCTAAACAATGGGAAAACAGAACTTACTGAACTTTAAAAATAACTTCTTGTGTACCAACATTTCAGTTTGCTTTAAAAATATGCTTCTTGCAGCCACAGAATCACTATGTTTGTAGTGGTGATTTGTTTACTTACTATCATAAAAAGTAATAAATATGAAGTGTTGTGGTTCCTATTAACATCATAGTTTTATAATTATGCTGTGCATGCCATTTTAAGCATTAGTGGAACTTGACACAAATGTGATTTTTTTCCAGTTCTCTTGCATTTTCTCCTTTCTCTGTCAACAGTTTCTTATTTCCTAAAATGTACACTATGCAGCAATTTCTGCTTTGATTAAATAATCTGATTTTAATTTTTTCCTCCTATTATAAACATTGCTTGTTCCCACATAACATCAACATCATTTATATGACAGAAAAATATTTACAGTCAGATCATTCAAAGAAAACCCCAAAATTATTATAGAGAGCTACCCATCACGTTGCTCCTCCTTAAAGTGTTTTTTTTTTTCCCATAAAGCCTCAAACGAGTTTGAATCCTTAAGGACAGCATAGATCCAAACTTCAAATAATTATCAAGTTTATGGTCCCAAGCTATCACAGATTTTAACAGAGAACATTTCCAGCAGTTTTGCATGGCCCAAATCCATATTTTTATGACACCACTCTTAGAAACAATGGCACTGTTTTGGCTGAAGATTTTGCACACAACCAAAAAGAAACACACACTACCCCTGAGGCAGACCCCAGACAAATTAAAATCAGTGCCTGAAATCTGATGAAGTAACAATAAAACAAAATAAAAACCCCAGAGCTGACGAGTGTACTGTGTCAGGAAACATTTACAGCAGTGACTCTACACACCCCACCACAAAATAAATTCCTCCCCAATTACGTTTGCTTTGGCCTCTGTGAATTTAATGCAATTTCAGTTGGATCTTGGTGGTTTCAGCTCTGTCAGGCTCTCACAGCAGGGCAGGACACCAGGTAGATTTGGATGAGCTGCACAGGAGCAGCTCAGGGCAAACACTCCCTGCCCACCCCCTGTCACTCCCCCTGTCCCACTGCGCTTCCCACCTGCACAGCAGGAGCAAAACTCTCTCAGACCAGAGAAAACCCTCAGCCAAGCACCATGTGGGATGCAGAAAGACTGCAGGGAAAAAAGAGCAAGGATTTTACCCTTCCGTTGTTTAAATTTAAAAATAATTAAAGAAAAGAAATAAATATAAAAGGGCAAAAATCATTATCTACATCACAGTTTTCTAACGGAGCAGAAGCTTCTGGTACTGCAAAAATATCTCAGAAATTATAGCTTAAGAAATAAAGCTCATTCATTAACTCATTTCCTAAAGGCAGGATTTTCTGAGTATCTCCCTTTCTCCCCTTTTACTAACATGACATTATATAACTACTTTATTACTGGTCTTATTTAAGACTTAGAAAGTAGAGCTCTGGATAGCAATGCAGTCACCATTAGCTAATTTAATGGCAAACTCTTCCAAGAATTGTAATTTAATTTCAGCCATTTTCCAAATTTGCTGCTTTGTTGTCTGTATTTGAAGAATTAAAATTTTACAAATTATTTTTTAAAATATTCATATGAATTATTATGCAATATCCCTTAATTTTAAAATACGGATTTTTACGTTTTATTTTTTAACTCAGAAAACTCATCTAGATATCCAAACCATTTTATTTTAATGTTGAATTGCAAAATAGCTCTAAGGTCTGTACAATAAACAGAATAGTTCAAAACATCAGAAGGAAAAATGTCATCATTTAAAAATAGATGCCACCAGTAGCACTTATATTAAAAATTACAGCTTGGTTGTCCATACAAGATTTCTAAAAGAACATCACAAACTACTATAAATCTCAGAGTCTTGTATATGAAGAAGTTATATTGCCAGTCTCAAAAGCACTCTGTTTAAAAGAGGAAAATAAATAGTCTGTGATTTCGTTACAAAGAACCAGCAAGTGTTACATTACATACACAACTGGGTAGCTGCAATGTTTATAGAAAGACAGTCATTTAAACCTCCACTGAAAGTTCTTAAATCTTTGCTGCTGACAGTTCAGAAGACAGGAGGAAAAGGCTTTTGCCAGAATCTGCTGTTTTAAGAAAGCAAGACATTCCATTTTTGCTAAAACACGGCCTGAGTTTGTGTAGAAATATTTATGATTATCAATAGAAAACATGCAACAAATGGTGGGGGTGATTATAGAAAATTAATTCAGAGATGGTCTTCTCAGCCAGGTAGCATTAGCTTCTCATCTCATACTCCCTAAAGAAACATTCCACCTCCTAAAGAAAAAACAACACTGGGCTTAAGGATATACCACAAACACTGAAAAATGAAAAAAAATTAGTTGCCCAGGATTCTACTAAACTGCAAAAAGTACAAGAATTTGTACTCTCCCGAGAATTTCACCTCTTTTTATCTTTAACTGTACGTTTTTCTGCACAGGGTAGAATCACCCAGCAGCTTCTCGTGCTTAGCTGCACAGACAGCTCCTCATTCCCAGGAGCAGCCCTGTTCCAATTCCAGTTCCAATTCCAGCCTGGCACTGCCCGGTGCCCACCGCCTCCTTTGAGCCCCAGAGCATTTCCACCACCGCAGACACTGCGCTGCCCGGCTCAGCTGCTCCCACACCTGCGCAGGTGTGTGCTCCGGGATGGAGGTCCCTGCGGGATGGGGATGCTCCGGGAGGGAGGTCCCTGCGGGATGGGGATGCTCCGGGAGGGAGGTCCCTGCGGGATGGGGATGCTCCGGGAGGGAGGTACCTGCGGGATGGGGATGCTCCGGGAGGGAGGTCCCTGCGGGATGGGGATGCTCCGGGAGGTCCCTGCCGGGTGTGATCCCCGCTCTCAGGGTCCCCCGTGGCAGCCACAGCAGCGGGGTGGCTCTGTCGGTGGGTGACACAGGGGAGCTCACACCCAGCTCTGACCCCCCGGGTTCTGCCTCACCCCACAGCCCCTTTCCTTCCTCCTCCTCCTCCTCCCCGAGCCGCTCCTGCTCTCTGCTTTCTGAAGGTTACCTGAACGCAGGGATCATCATCTAGAGACTTTTTTTCCCTCCCCCCAAATAATCAGTGTTTTTAAACTGCAGATTATCTGTACTGCAGCTTATGTGCATGAAAACTGGCATGCTGTTGTTTAAAATCCCCTTTTCAATAAGATGCATTAGCAAACGAATGTCTATTCGTGTAAGGAAATTATGATCTTTCTTATTTTGGACATAAACCTAATATTTTATCAAATATCGTTTCATTTAAACCTTACTAATGCCAAATGACTGTGGGAAAAAAATGGAGTTTTTTTAAGTCTTAGAGATTTACATGCTTATAAAACTATTTTGCTTTAAATCTCAGGCCTGGCATAGAATAAATTTCTACTCTGCTTGGTTAAAAAAGGTATCAGCTTACCAATTCTTCTTCTGGATACAATAATTTCAAGACAAAATTAGGTTTACTTAATGTAAAGGCTCGAATTACTTTAAAAGAGAAGAAAAGGGGTGTACTTCACAACCTTATGTAATCTTTTTTCCTACAAGTTAACTCTCTTCTTAAATCAGTTTCTTACTGAAAAAACTCCGACATTTTGCATTTCTTCTTTGTGTACATAAGAACTTCACCAAACTGGATACAGTTACAAAATGCTGCCTTTTCTTAGCGACATTTCCTTAAAGCGATAATTTTTCATGGCATGCTCTCGAAGAGCAATCATATAATCTAGAAAATATGCCATATTTGCAAACTCTTTGCTCCACTTGCTCCACGGAGAGGAAAAGAGCCCTGTTTTCCAGCAGCAGCTGTGGTTTCCATGTCACTGAGGGGCACAGAGCTTGGCTGTGCCCCCAGCCCGCTGACTCACCAGAGCTGGCCTTGCCTGCAGAATGCCATTTTTTGTTAGATCCACATGTGATTGACACACACCAACAATCTTGGGTACAGGGCTCATGCTAATCAGCCACATACACAAACAAGAGTACTCAACCCACACGAGTTTACCCAATCTGCATGGCCCAGAAAATAGCTGTTCGTATCCAGAATGTTGATTTTTAGGACTACTAACTATTTTTTCTCTATTTTTTTTTCCTCTCACAGTGGCTCAAGAGCCACGTTTATTTCCCTGCCATGAAACACCAAGGAAGTTTTCATTTAACAAACCCATCTTCTTTTAATACTAGACTGTAGCACCATTTGATCAAGGAGAGTTTGTTCTCTAAAGCAGCTAAGACACCAGCAGCCTTCTTCCACTCAGCTGCAGATGACCCTAATTCTGACAGAAAAGCAGGTCTGTGGCATCTCATTAGCAGTGTGCAGATGCCTGTAGTTAGCTGAAACTGTACAGCAAATTTTTGAAAACCTGTTGTTCATCTCCTGAACTTCTCTGTATTTGAATAGCAGTGAAAGCATCAACGTGTCAGCTGAAAGGTTAATGCCTCATCAAAGGAAAGAGCATTTGTCACACTGAGGTGCATCATCAAAAGCAGCACTTTGCTGCTGTTTTATCCAGAAAATGTTATCTCATAAATCAGGATTGTGTACACGTTTTAATTCAGTAAGTGAAAAAAAAATCAGCAAATCTTGAATAGGAAGAAGAGATATGTATCACCATGCACATTAAAAAGTTAGAGATTTTTTCAATACAGTAAGCTGTGGGAGTCTGCAGAGCTTCTCCAGTATTTTATAATGATTTAGGACATGGTTAAGAGGTATCCACTCTTGCAGCTACCAAAAATTTTTCAAATAGTGTTCACTTTCCAAAGGAAGGGTATCACTAAACTGAGTACCATGAAGGAATAGTTTGCACAGAAGCACTGAGGCAGTCTGAGCCAGAAGGTTTGACTGAACTCTCAGCCTTTGTTAAACTGTGCCAGAAATAAATGGGAATAAACAAACAGATTAGGCAAAGAAGGCAGAAGAAAGTAATAAAAGTTGTTAACGTAATCTTCACTTGAGGAATGGGGCAAATGTAAACTGAAAGGGTCTCTGTGTGTAACAGACTATAAAAGGAAGACTGTTTGGTACTAAAACTGTTTTGTGTAGGCTCTTGAAGAAAAAAAGAATATCCAACTAGCCATCCAAAAACTTAACACCTGGCCTGTGAACAGGGTTGGTTCCACGAAGAGAAATAAAGAAACCCCTAAACCTCCCCTAGAGCTTGGAAACTGGGGCATTTAGAGTTGCTAACTTTGCTGGAAAACTGAACAATGGTAGAAAGATGAGAGCAAACACCATTTTCCCTGCCAGACTCTCGGCCATGGCCTCAGGAACTCAGGCTTTCCATGGGATAGGAGATTGCTGTGGCAGCACAGTCGCCTCCTTTCACAGCTTGAGCCCAGGAACCACAAGGGCCCTGCAGAGGGGGAAACCTCAAACTGGCAGTGTCTAATTTGGTTTTGTTTATGTTCCTGTGTTCCCTATTGATCTGCACAGGGCTTAGAATCAACAGCTAAGACCAGCAACCTCCCCAGTACAAACTGCAGAAGCAAAATAATCTCAGAATAATTCTTCCTGCTCCAAATCAAAAGAGACAAACAGATCCAGCAGCTGGCACTGCTGGAAGTGGCTCCAAAGTCCACTGGTCACAAGGCTCTGCACAGAGATCAGTATGTGTTTCAGGTTGGTGCTGCAGGCTGGGATCTCTGTCCATCACAGCACAGGGTCTTCTCGATTTTGAATAAAGCAGAACAGGCAGCATCCATGAAGGCACTGCATCAACCCGTAAGTAAGGAGGTGAAACAGGTTCTCAGTAGAACAAATGGAATGGGGAGGAGAGAGGAGACGAACAACAACGTTGAAAATAATCCTTTGGGAACAGTTTAACCCCCAAGAGACCACGACTAGAACCACTACTAATTAACAGATACACTGACTTCAAAACAAGGCACGGATGTCTGTCCTTTAACAAGGACAGGGACTGAACAGCTTGGACATGCCACATGAGAAATATTTGACAGTCACTGAGACATGCCCCACTAGAGAAGCATTCACAAGCTCCTCAGGAGACCAAAGCACACAGTATCTGCACAATAAGACATAATCCTGCTCTCACCACATCATCTCATTTTTTCCACATATCTTAGACTCTTAACAGCTTTCTATAAATTCCAATACAGAAGGCACAGCACATCCAGGGGTTAGAAAAGCCCCTTTGTATTTGCTAAAAAGGAAAACAAGTCAGTTAAGAAAGGCAAACCAAAATATCCTGCTTGCTGATTTTCCATTAGATACTTGTGGGACTACCCCAGCAGCACGTCCACTAAGACACAGAGCTTCTGAAAGTAATTCTCCTTCCCCTGTTCCATGTTGTATATTCAGGATTCAGAGGCACTGATTTATAGTATTGTAATCTTTTCTATTTGTTCTTTCTCCATTAAAGCTTTTTCTCGATGCTAACAGGAATTTATTTTTAAGATAGTGGCAATGTAGGGCAGCTTGCACAGTGCATGGGTTGCCAGGACCAATTCCCATGCTTTCAGTGCTGCCAGGAACAAGTGCCATGGCTAAACAGCCAGGAGAGACCTCTGCCAGCAGCTGGAAAAACCTATCCCACACTACTACTCTCCAATAAAAGATCAAGGTAGCAATCAAAGGGCTGCATCACTTAATTGCAGGAACAGCCCTCTCTGTAACTGATGTTTCATCCATACCTTCAAGGGACACTCTCAAATCACGAATTTTACTGTACTACAAAATACTTGCCTTGTTCATTCCTAGAAGTTAGAAGTGGAAGGAAAGAATAAACCAGATCAATTACTCTGGAAATACATTCTGACTTCAAAGGGGCATTTGTATGTCGGTAGCTTCCGTAACACCAAGAAAACTACAAACAGCAGGAGGCTGGGAAGACAAATAATTCTGGTGACAGACTGCAGGGTAAACAAATAAAAATTAAGCAGATATATTCTTCATGTTTCTTTAAACCAAGGTTTCATCTTTTCTTGTTGTCGCCCCTAGGAAGGATTAATCATAACAGAACTTGTCTGCTGTCATTGAAGTACGGAAATAATAGAAGTGAGAGGACACACAAGAGAAACAGAGGGGCCATCAGCATTTTAACAGAGCTTTGAAAATTCTATGAGAAAAAAAGTACTGGTTGATAACATATGGTTTCACTTCAGAGATTCAAATATTGGCATTGAGAACAAGAAAGGAGAGGAAGTGTGTCCTATAACACGAGTATTTTTGTTGGAAAACATGGCAAGTGGCATAAGCTTCATTATGCCACAGCAACAATCTCTTCTTTACCTATGCAAGGCAATGCACAGGGGCTGAGGGTGGTAAAAGAAGCACTCAGTTGTTTCAGTAGTGTTTGGTTCAAGCTAAGTCACCAATAAAGAAAAAGAAACATTTTTCTATACATCTGCTGTCTGGGTGATGTTTCTGTTAGACCTAATCTACTAACTTTGTGGACAAAAACAAGCTTTTACTACTGTTAGCTCTGCAAAACCAATATAACCATGGCTGAACGAGCTGGAATTTTTATTACTGGCAATGAAGTAAAATTCAGACAGAAAACAGCTTGATTGTCAAACCCAAATGTGTGAGTTAGAAAGACTGGCTGCTAGAAAAATCACCTTTTGACTTGTAAACTTAGCAAAGTTTTATCAGAAAGAAAGGGACAGAGTGCAGGATCTCCTGCTGTGATTTTCACAATTACTTCTGGAATTGTGAAAACTGTGAAATTACTTCTGCTGTGATTTTCACAACTACTTCTGAAACGCTTCTGCTGTAGGGTTACAACCCTCTGCCCTCTTCCCTTTCTGCCAGCCCTCAGCCACCACTCACACTCACACCTGCAGGAGCAAGCTGCAGAGTGCTGCAGAGCCCTGAGTATTCCCAAGCATGGTCCCAAGACCATACTGGATTACTCAAAGAGGTAAGAGATGTAGAAGAAAAGGAGCAGCTCCCTGGGCAGACAGAGCTCAGCCCTGCTACACCCTAGGCTCTGCCATTGCCCCCTCAGAGAAAGATTTTCCCATCTTCACAAGACCAGAAAGTGCAAGCCTAGAAAAGCACCTCACAGACCTGCTGACCTCCTGAAAGATTCCTGCACACTGAACTCACCAACCCTTGGGATTTGGTCTGCTCCTGACAGGACCTGGAGTCCTCATTGCAGGGCTGGGGACCTGCTGTGCCACCCTGCCAAAGGCAGTGCTTGGTCAGGCTGAGCTGAACAAAAAAGGCAGCTCTGTGCTCCTTCCTCATCTCCTTAAAGGCTTGATCTCCTCAGCTTTTTGTGGGGGACGGACACAGCAGGATGCAGGGGGTGTCAAACTGAGTTTGCCCAGGACTGGAAGCACTGGAGCTGCATCACCACAGTACCCTGCACACAGCAGTGCTGATGCTCTCACAGCTCTGCTGCTGCTGCCCAGCCCATTCAGAACTCAGGCCTGTTTTTCTGGGTATTACTGCTCTCCCCTTTAGATACAGCAAGAGATTTCTTTACTGGTTCAGATGAGGAAGAATCAAACTGGAAAAAGCAAATCCCGTTAATACAATCCTCTACACCTGGATGTGAGGTAAGTCTCTCCTGCCTCTCTGACAACAAAAGAATGTTGCCACTTGGTTCATATTAAAACCTCCTTCTATATCCAGGAAAGTTTTTTAATCTCTGCACAGCCTAAGATTGAGCCAAGAACGTGAGCTCGACAACAATCTTTTATGTATCTGACTTAATTCCAATTTAATAACTGAAACCCTAAATAAATAACCTTTTTTTCCCAGGGCTTTGAGCCACTCTAAGGTCAGCATTCTGTTTCAAGAGGAGCTGCCAGCCCCCTTATCCATCCTTTAGGGACTCCTTCCTCAGAATACATGCGGACATTGCCCACTCCAGCAGGGAAGAAAAAATTGTTATGAGAAGATGAAGTCCCAATTTAGACCATATTGCTTGAGACCATGCTTTTGGATATCTTCCTATCAAGATGTACTTCAGGTTATTCCAGCACTTGCCTTAGGATCCAAGATCTTATCAAAGAAGATCTTATCAAAACCTAGGTTTTTTAATTTTTAACTATTGTTTCTTTTCCAGCTACCAGACCTAGCATATCAAGTACTGAGGCTACCCTGGGCTTCAGCTGTGCCAGGGCTCCCAGCCCACATCCCCTGGCCAGCAGAGCCCCAGAGAGGAGGGCAGAGGCAGGAAGGAGGCACAGAGAACTCTCCCAGCCAGCACCAGACAGGAGCACTGGGAATGCTGTGGTTAACTGGTCACCTGGTTTTGTCTCTGAAGGAAGATTAGCTCATGATTTTTTTGCCTAGATTTTTTTTTCCTCATCAGTTGATAGCTTCAGTTTGATGGCTTTATTGTTAATTTCCTTTTATTACTGTAAATATCTGGGACACTGGATACCAATGCTATCATTAGTTATGCCAGCAGACAATTCACCTATTTCTGAACTAAATTACTTCTAATTGCACATTCAACTCGCCTTATGCATAAAGAAGTTTATGTCTTTTTTTAAAAAGTGCATGTCATTACAGAGAGTCAATTGACAAAGAGCTCACTTCCTGACATCATCATCTCTGGTTTTATTTAATTTTTATATTTGTACTGTGTAAGCATTGAAGTGTATAACAGCCCTATAAACAGACAGGAAAATAGGAGCCCTGTCCCAGTGAGTTTGCATTCCAAGATGGGATTTCTTGTTAGCACTAATTCTTTCCACCTTCCTGGACTGATTATCAAAAACAATTACAAAGATCTGTACAAGCTATGTGTGCTGTCATCTGCTAACACAAGTAAGACATATCAATACTTGGGCTTTTTCCTAAATCCATTTTCCACAATGCAGTATGACCCTCTCCTCTCTGCCCTCCTCAGCAACACACCTGGAACAGAAATTACCCAGCTGAGCTTAAAACACTGCCAGTCGTTCCTGAACATTAGCAACGGCATCTGAAATGCTCAAACTATTGGACTGAGAAACAGTTAGACATTTTGTATATATTTCCACTTTTTTTTTTTCAAATATCACATTCATTAAGCTTTTGAATAGCATATTGCTTCAGCAAGATTTGGTATCATTTGTCTTCAGAAGAAAAAAAAAA
>VWZP01001966.1:1982871-1999826 GCA_013396995.1 Dicaeum eximium
AAAAAAAAAAAAAAAAAAACAACAAACTGCTATAATTTAGACAACGCTAAATGGCTAAATAAGAATTTTTAATCTAAAACCCATGTGTAGTCCTTGCACCAGAGTTGCTTATCTGTCACACTGCAGACAAGCTACACTACAGCCTTGACTGACCATTATACATCATTCAAAGTTAACATTTTTCTATTTGACCATCTTATCTTCCTTTATCTCCCTGCCTGAGTAAGGAGACCCACGAGTCACTATGTAAAATATCATCCCAGATCCCAAAAGTCTTTGCCAAGGCACAGTGTGAACAGTCTCAAGGATTTTTCAAAGAGGAATCTGGTGGGTTTAAAATTATGGCTGGAAATACTGAAGGCCTTTCCCCGACAACTCTCTTTGTTTATCTGTGCTAGATTTGCTGCTGCAAAGCTTTTTTGGGGTAATTTCTAATTCTGTGATGCTAACCTTCTCTGGGGAAGGATTGTAAAATTGAGAAAAACCTACTCAGTAGTGCTAAAAATCTGCTGTTTGACTAAGAGCAGTTAGAATCAAACAACTGCTTTCTCTGAAGAGAGGGGTATTTCCAAAAAGCAAGGAAGTGCTGACCCAAAGATGTAACTCCCAAGTGTGAAACAACATCATGTGAGTGACATGAAAACAGGCAAGGGACTCCTGATCCCAGGGCATGTGAGGACAGGGTGGACCACAAAAGACTGAGCTTGCTCAGTTTCTGGTTGGAGGGTGTTTACCCTGAAAATGCAAATGTATGATCTGTGGAACAACATTGTAATGAGATTCAAAAATTTAATACCCTAATGTTTATAGAGGGCCTAACATTTATGGTATAAAAAAAAATCAAAGAAAATTTAAAGAGCAAAAAAATAAAACAGACACAGTAATTAGAGTTTAAGTCCATTTTCTGTGGACTGAACTGGAAGATGAAGAAGTGTAAAAGAAACAACTGCAGAGGTTCAACAGAGCTGCCCCAGGAGTTTGTAGGGAGCTCCTGAGTGAAGCTCCATAAGCAAAACAGCACTTGTGACCCATCTCTCAGTAATGGTCACCAACTCTGCAAGTGCAAGAAAGAATGGATATTCAACATGTAAAAGGACAGTTAATTACAACAGAGACACAGTGAACATGACCCCGTGAAAAAATGGGAATTGTGGCAGTTACTGGGAGTGTATCTGGAGGAAAAAAAAACATTTTCTTTCACTCAGTCCTTGTCAAAAAAAAAAAAAGCTGTCACAAAACCAGCTTGAGCTTCAGTACTTTGGGAAGACATTGTAAAATTCCTCGTAAGGACAAAAATCTATTTCCATTTCAGATCAAAGTTCAGTTTGATCACAACTATTCATGCAGATATTCCTTTTACACAGCAAGTATCTGAACTGACATGGTTACAAAAATAGATGAAAAATGTCTAATTTTTATTGTTTTAATATTTTATTAATGTTGAATATTAGTTGTTTTACTATATTTTATTATTGTGTCAGCACCAGCTGAATAATATAAGACTAGGAGTCCATGATTAGTGTAATTTATGACAGTTTCTATTCATAGTTAAACAACTAAAATTCATGTCCACAATCTACAATCAAGCAATTTACCCATCAACTGATTATTTATGTTTTGTGCTATGAAAAACAAAATTCTTTTTCCCCACAATGTTACTTCTTTCTTTTAAGCAACACAAGAACACACCTGCAATTTAAAATGTCAGTACAGAAAACGTTTTCAGCATAGAACAGCACTGCAGTTTTGAAAGCTTTATGAAAGATGAAAAACATCCTTTTTCTAGTACAGCAGATTAGAAATACATTTACTGCATTTTAGCTGAAGTTAGAGAGAAAAAATTACTGGTTTGTTTATTTGTGTTTGTGTACATGTCTATGAAAATACTTGTCCAATATCAGATTGATTTATAATAATGGCTCTTTAAGGGCTATTGACCTTGGGCAAATGATTAAGAGTACACTGTGTGCATTAAATAAAGATTTTCAGGGAGACATCTGTTTACTAGCTATGCCTCTTTGTAAGCAAGATTCTGCCATTTCAGGACAGTGTCCTAGGCCAGAGGGTGGGAAGAAGCTGGACCTTCCTCAAAGACCTTCACCCAACAAAAATACTTCATGAAAAAAAAAAGTGCTCAGGGGAGTTGATACCAGTTTTGTTAGTGAGAGGAAACACACACACACACACACACACACAAAATTATAGATGTAAGCATTTATGAGGATTAGAAACATGAAAATGGCAGTGGAAGGTAGAACAGAGTGGCAGAAAGAAGAAAAGGGACTGGAGGAAGAAACTTCTGCTATGTGTGACTGAACAAGTTAAAGGAAAACTACTGACCACCACGGATGACAAAGTCAGAAGGTTAAGCAGAGACAGGCAGTAAAAGGGGGGGTCTTGGCACAGAGGCAGCTGTGGTGTGACAACATTTCTATCACAAATTGCCACAATTTGCCATTACAATCAAATTGTCACCAAATCACACCTGATAATTCAGTCTCTTCCATACTTATTGTATGTATTGTTATATGTACTTGTCCCATACTCAAACATAAATCTGGAATAGATTCATGAGATAATTATTAACATTAAGTCGGTTCTAAACAATGCAATTAATGAACTGATACTTCAGCTTTTCCTTAATGACCTGAAGTCACAGAATGCAGAGCCACTTAGAGCCTGTTCTGAAGAGCAGTGTCCTACAGCAAAAGGCAAACAAACAGCAACAGAGGACAAAGGCCATTAACAACAATTTATTTGTCCTAATTCAAGGACTGTTCCCCTCTCTGTTTGTTCTACTGCCTGGTCTAGCCTACAAAGTCTTGCTGGCAAAAATTACCTCTTCTTCCCAGAGGTTTGCAAATATTCACATCATGATTTCACACCTCAGCCAAACTATTTCCTGTTAAATCTGTCTGTCCAAAAGAGGAAAATTTCCAAAACAGCACCAGTGTGGTGGCAGCATTCAGAGTGCTCGCAGAGCTCCTTGGAGCTCTCACTGCTAGCAGTGCTGGCTGTAAAGGCTCATAAAAGCAGGCAAGTGGCTCACAGGCATCAGCTGCCAGAAACTATCACAGTCCAAAGGCTCAACAAGGAGTAAAAGGCTCCATGTGCTCACTTCACTTCCATTTCACTTGTGCAGTCCTAAATTCCTGGCATAGGTATAACTCAAAAGTCCTGAGAAACCTTCTTACTGCAAATGGGGCTAACATTAGCAAAACTGGTCTTGCTTGTCTACTTTACACCAGTTCCTCAGCTGAAACAAGCTATCCTAACAAAAGCATGCTTCCCTCTATCCACTATCACTGTATCCATAACAGAGATCTTTTCAAAAATAAAATATAAAATATATATAATACCCAAATCCCTCACTGATATTTCTAATCTGGTAACATTCCTCGTACAGTCTTGTCCCTGACTGTATTAAGACTTCACCTAAACGTGTCTTAAGCATAGTTCCACATGTCAAGAAACACAGGAAAGCTTTTTTTTACAGAAAAAGCTGTACCATTGTATTTGTACTCTCAAATGGCATAAACTACACTGCAACAAGCACAGTAGTATCAGTATTGCTGTAATTAGAAGAGGACTTTACCCTACTTATGTCAGTAAGAAATCTCCCGAAGAACAGAGCACTGCAGTGACTGACACTTGAGGTGAGAGGACATCCCTCAGCAGCTAAGACCCTAAACATTTGTTTCTGTAACATCTGATGGGTCCTTTCAAGGTCATGAGCAGAAGTTTGCAAATGTCTGCAAGAGGACTCTTTCTCCAAGGACAAACTGAAGGAACCCAGCTAACTGAACTGCATTCTCCACTGACTTCAGCAGGTGTTTTAGTAGTGCTCAGACTAAATTTTCTATACTGTCAGGAGAGAAGGGGACTCAGGACAAAGCACAAAAATAAATATCCATTATTTTATAAAGAAACAGATAACAATTGAAAGAATTGCACATGTATGATAATTTTTTTTTTAGAATGGAAAAAAATACAGTAGATCTTCAATCAGAATCACACAGGAGCTGCAATCCACTGACTGTTCTAGAGTGCTTATGCTTTTTAACTATCTAAATATGGAAATAACTGTGAAGCTCCCCAACATGCTGGGACAGCTGGGGGCTTTCTTTAACACTTTGCAAAACAGCACTCTCTCTTACCACATGGGCTCTTCATTTCTCAGTTCAGAAAAGCACACAGCACTTTCCTACAGGCATAGCTGGGCAGTTCCAGAGCCTGCTTCTTCACACAAAATCTTTGAAAGAAGACTGGTAACTAAACTTGGCTTAATTAAGTTGACAATTTCACAGCTACTTTGAGCAGCTCATTAACTGCAGGCTACAGCTTCTTTGCAGCCAAGGCTGCACAACACATCATACAGAGAACCTGCTGACAGGAGCTGCAACTTCCAACTCATGTTTCAAGAGATCAGATTTATTACTGAAGTCCTGCTTCTTCTAAAAGCAGTTCAGACCTCCTATAAGAGACACCTAAAATACTTTTCTCTGCAGTACAGTGCTACACATCACTGGAGACAAGCTCTGCATGTTAAAGGCAGTGCTGTTTCACATGGGCTGCCAGGCTGAGAGTGGTGCTGGGGTGAGGACAAGTGGCCGTGGCTGAGCTGCCACAGTTGAGGGTTTACTAAGTCAGGGGGCTGTACTCAAATTAACCACAAGCTAATTGGCAAACATCCTGTACATATGTATATAGCCCTTGGACAGTCTGCTCATGTCTGTTCTAGGACAAAAGTATCTGTAGTTATAGCAATCCATTAGTCTGTGTTTAAGAACTTGGGTTTAAACAAATTACTACTGCTGGCCTCAGATCATTCCTCAGTACAGAGGTCAAGGCTTCCCAAACCTAACTCAGACTCTTAGGGATATTAAGACCTCTTGCAACACCCAGCAAAAGGGTGCCAGGGGCAGTGCTGTAAGCCATAATCCCTTTACCCTGGCAATCCTCTGTCATGCTTTTTTCTCTACATGATTATTTCATTGGTTTGCCTTTAAAAAATCGTTAAACTATTTTAGGATGGGCTAAAGGACCCTCCTTTATAAGAGTCTCTTAGAAATTCTACCTACTGTTTTGGGATGCCTGATGCTGGGAAAGATGATGAAAAAAATGTCAAGCCCTTCACCCACGCCCCTCCCTGCAAAATGGAGGGGGGGGGGAAAGAGAGAGGAAAAAATCAGGTATGATACAAATCTTTGTACCTCTTACAAAGAGGCAGGAAGCAATAGTAGTCAAGCATTTAAAGATTCCCAGGTAATATTTCACATGAGTATTTACTGAGTGTACTGTTACAGGGGTAAGTGGAAACCAGATGCCAAAGTAGCCAAAGCGATTGGCCACAGCCAGGGAAGCAGCGCTCAGCTTTCAGGGGAGCTCAACACAACTCATTTCCTTGGTACCTTTGTCCTGGAATGAACAGCCCTGGCATAGCAAATCCTAACAAGTGGATGCAGCTGGGCACTTCTCTGATCAGTCAGCTGGAATATCAGTCAGCTGGGGAAAAAATGTAAGGGACCATTGACCAAAAGCACCAGGTTTCCTCAAGGGGGTTGATAGTTCTTCTCTGCAGGTCATCCGTGGAGAAAGGGCAAGAGACTGCACGGCCTCACTGCCAACACACACTTGAGAAAACAACAGACTGAGGAAGACTGTGTCCTTGCTCAAACTGATGATGGGAGAATTTATGAGGTTTCTCAACTTTTTAGGACAAATCACTTTTCTGTAATTAGGTAAATATCCCTGTGGAGACAACTGTGATTTCTGCAACTAAACCATAGCTCACAGAGACCCCTGAGCCTTGCAGGTGGTGGGCCCTGCCACTTCCACTCTCCATTGGCCTCTGGTCTTGGTTTAATCTCAGAGGGACTGACACAGCAGTGCATCATATCAGGGAGGCACCTCCTAACCCACAATAAATCCTCTGCACCCAATGAAAGGGTGAAAATCACAGCTGCCTCTTAACACCCACAGCCTGCACTTCCTAGCACAGCTCAAAGGCTCTCAGAGGAAATGGAGGAAAAGATTGCCATTCCCTGACCCTGCACCAGGTCCGTTTCATTTCCACAGTCCTTAAAATTCTCTGGTTTGCTTAGACTTTGTAAAGCAACCAAACAAGGTCACCCCTCAAAGCAAAAACTACCCCATGAACAGTGTTCCACAAACTCAGCAGGGCACAGCAGGAAGGAGTTTGTATTGCCCAAAGAGCACAAGAGAGCCTTGTAAGAGCTTTTAGCAATCAGAACAGCCAAGATAAAGTTAGCAGAAAACTTCAGAGCTATGCAACTTCCAAAAAGAAGTTGCTTTTAGTTCAATTGGCAAAATAAGAGATTGCAATTTCATCTTGCTTTTTTTGACAGTTCAGCTAGGAATCTCACTGTAAGTAATTCATAAGAGAGATTAGCTTTTTAGAAAATGTGAACTTCAATCACGTTTCTCTGAAAATTTGGTGCTTGGCAATGTTCCCATGGTCACATGTGACCAGAGGCTAAGTCAGAGGATGTTACAAGCCTCTGGACTTCCCACAGCTCCCACCAACCACTGGCAGGGCTTGCTCCCTCTGCCCCACTCCCACTGGAACTCTGAGGCTCTGCACTGATACAAACAAACAAGAAAAAAAAAAAACCAACTGTGTTGGGAAAAAAAAAATCCAACTTATAAACAGTGACAGCAGAATTACATTTCTCAGAAAACTATCATAAGCTGATACATCAATATTTAGCTCTCGGAACCAAAAGTATAGAATGGCCAACAAAATTACTATTTTTTATTATTTGCTACCAAACCAGCAGGCTGCCACTACTGCCTGTCCTTCAGGAACAGACAGATACTACCTCAGCCAAGGGGGAGAGGGATGGGTCAGCTTCCTCACTGAGCAACTTCATTAGTTCAATGAGTTTTTGGTAGGATGAACAAGGCTCATAAAAGCTAAATCTCTCTCATATCCAAGAATCTGGTTTTTCCCACTAGGTACCACTGCCAGAGGCAACTGCTTTTTGAATAAAACTTGGTTCCCAACAAGCTACTGCTCTGATACATTCATTTTAAAGAGCTGAATCATGCAATAAATTTCCATAAAACATAAATCCCTCCTAAAAATTAAGCAGCTGCCCCATAGTAAAATATTCTATACTCTGGAAGAGGTACAATGTGACATTATCTGCTGAGGGAAGAAGTGTCATTGGTAGGCTACGGGGCTGTGAGTGACAGCAGTGCCACAGAATCTGAGCTGACTGTTCTCCTGAGAGACCTCAGCACTGCACAGCAGGGAACAAGACCACCACCTCCAGAGCTGTGGACATGCAATAACATCACTAATTGACAGTACGAGCAGAACAGCCCTTTCCTCTGAAATTCTGCAGAAAACAGAGCCGTTCCTGCCAGAGACAAAAAAGAAAATCCCAAATATTAAGTAAAGGGAAAGTCCCAGCAGCATAAATGGAAGCATGAAGCAGTGTCTGAGTTCACAGGACTTATTCTTCCTTTTCTTAACTAAACAAAAGTTGTTTGGGTCTGCAAAACCCCCTCTGCCTGGCTTTGGAATGTTTCATTCCTCTAAAATATCAATTCTACCCTCAGGTTTTTTCATCTGGAGGACATACTGACCTATGCATGAAAAAAACCCCATCTACTCTGGTCATGAAGTCCTCTTCAGAATGCAAACCCATATTTAGTTTCAATTCATGTCCCCTGCTTTCTTCTGAACTCCTTCACTGGTTGTTTGTGGTCCCTGCAACAGTATCTGCAGACACAAATGCATCGACCATTCACACTGGGGGTGTTGCAGTGGTAAGTATGTGCTAGCACTGGTTTGGAAATTAATTCTCCATTCACAAATTCCACTCAAGAGTACAATTTTTCATTGCACTCATCAAACAAGTTTTAAGGACATAAAACGAAAATATCAGTATCCTATTACATGCCAAAGTGGTGAAAAATGAAAAATAAATCAGTATGTTCGGACTAAAGCCAGACAAGGAACATGAAGAACCCTTCTCGGTTTTGTACCTTTAAATAGATGCCTTGGATCTTTCTCCAAAGCACACTCTGCTGAGGGCTGTGGCAGACAAAGCCCTGCACAGGGACACAGCCTGGCCTGAGTGCAGCCTTGTGCTCCTGGGTACGTGGTGGCCCCGATCCTGCAGGACACAGAATTAACACCAGGCACCCAAGTGGAAACAGACAGCAGGCTGGCCAGGGGAATCTGGATCACTGCTGCATCCCTGCTGCATCCCTGCTTACAGAATGATCTCAGATGGGAGTGAAGAGCAACACAGGTACAAATACGTGGGGAAAAAACCCTTTCGAATGCTTAGAAATGTAAGGTTTTAACTTTGAGAGTCATCACTCCCAAAGTTACTCTGCCTAAAGCAACACCCACAACCCCTGAGTATAAAGATCTTAACAGGATTGAAAGAATGTAATTTTAGTAAGAATTTGGCCCACTAATAAATCTCTTTGGTATTTCAAAATAAAAAGCAGATATCTTGCCAGCAATCCCAGTGCCATCCACACTTCAGTACAAGCTCTGGATTCCAGTATTTATGGACCTACATTCTGATACCCATCCTGTGCTGGAATATTTATCTTTGAGTTAAAGCTCATGGAAAAGTGCAGTTTTTACCAAGCAGTTAAACTGTGTGCAGGACACATCATTCTGCTTCACGTTACCAGAGTAATAGGTGTGGCTGTCCTCAACCATTTGTGGAATTTCTCACCAAACTTATAAAAAGTTATGAAGGAGGGGAAAAAAAAAAGCCAACAAACTTAAAAACTGGAAGGAAGAGCAGACATTATTCAAAAAAGAACACACATCTGCAAACTAATCATCTCAGCTAAACATTGATTTTGACCTACCTACATATCCCACAGATATGTTTGTGCATTTAAACCTGGAATTAAAACCACTGCTGTAAAACAGAGCTCTACACCTCAGTGTCAGAAGAACCACAACCCTGATAACTCAGTGTGAATCAGGAACATCTTTCTGATGATGCAAAAGTGTACTCCTAAATACAGGAATATTGCGTTCAATACAGATCAAGGTTATTTTGTTGTGCTTTAATTAACAAATTAGCTTAGGCTTTTTTCAAACAAGATTCTTATGAAGAAGGTTTACTTTGCCAATCACTTACTGAGGTTGTTTTTCTGCTTAAATTTTATTAGAGATGACAAAACCTCAGAGTCTGAGACAGAACAGGATAGTAAATGTGTAACTTTAAGAATAAGTTGTCTTTTAGTGGCAAGATGTGGCCTCATAAAGTTTCCACCACATCCCAGCAGGGAGCTAAAGGTCAACAACTCAAAACGAAAACAATGGGAAGTAGAGGATGCCATTCTTTCATATTTGTCCAGTGATTCTGTGTTTTCTTTGTATGGATTTACTTAGGAAACAGGGAAGTCTAAAACACAATGAAAATATTTCAATGTCACTGTTTTCCCCTAAAAGACCAATAATCGGTTCATGTCACTATATAAAATGTTTGATTTACAAAGCAAAATACATCTTCCTTGAAAAAAGCATATAAAATGTTTGGTTTCCTATGCAACTTTCAAATTAACATGCAAAATAATTCTGCTTTTGCAAAAAAAAAGTGAGTTCTCATTTCCAACAAAGAAACAGACACATCTTAAATATGTTAATATATTATTTAACAAACAGATGAATATATATCCTGATTTTTAAAAATCCTTGAAATAGTATCAGTTTAGTTCATTCATAAATGAAAGACCCATCTGGCCAATAAAGATATTTTCTTTACACTAATAAAAATATGTTATCCCAGTTTCTCATGATCTAGTGCTCAAAAATTGTGTATCAGGTAATAAAGTGGAATAACCAAAAGCCACATTTCCTCACACTGCAAGCAAGGGTGGGAATCCTTATTTGAGTCCCTCATGCTGGAATCAGTCTTTTTCATGAGCAACATTGTAGTCCCAAAACTGCTTTTAAATCCTGAATATTCCTTTTTCATTCCAAGCTCTTCTGCTATGCAAAGACATTAACCCTGCATGTATCTGCAGACTACCTTTGAACACTGAAAATGCTATCAAAACCCATCTCAAATTATCTTGTCTGCCACATTCAAAACAGATATAACCTAATTTATGTCAACACATTTCCATGTCAAAAAGCAGATTCTAGCTCTCTTCCTTTCTCCTGGAACAAAGCCATACATGTGGGAGCTGGCTTACACAATGCTAAGCCTTTTACTTTATGCAGAGTGACAGAGTTCCAGATTTTACAAGAAAGAGAAGAAAAGGGCCTGGGAGTTTGATTTGAGGCCAACAGAACAACCCATAGCAAAAGAGAATGGTCTGAAGAAGGCACAGATCAGAGACTCTGCTGTTTAACTTCACAGCATGTGTAACACCATCATTTATTACATTTTGGCTCTAAAGGGGCTATCAAGAAAGAACCTAAAAGGGGCTGAATGCCGAAATCTTTTTGCAAAGCAGAGCACTTTAACATCACTTCCTCTGTGCCTTTGAAACTTAAAAATCTGACTCTGGGCAATAAAACTATTTAGTATGCCACGCACATTAAAGCTATTCAATTTGTATCTTGTCATCCTGTGCCAATTTAAATTGCAGTTAAAGGATGATACCTAATTATTTTGCCCAAAGAACAGATAGTAAAGTGTAGAATGCCACAGAACCAGCAAATTCCTACTGAACCCACTGGATGAATGGGTCTTATACATAAAAACACTGAAATCCACATGGAAAACTGAGCTTAGGACATGAAATCACACTCTGTGTGCAACCTTGGAGACACTGCTAACAATGTTTTAATTCCATCCACGGCTGGTGAAGCAGTTTACAATGTGGGCATATTATATCCATATACACCACCAAAATAGAACATAATGCTAAATTGTTCTCCCACGTGTGCAGGTGTTTCTGTGGCCCCCTGATAAAATGACAACTTAACCTAAGTCTTGTATTGAACTATTTCACCTTGATCATTATCATATTTGCTTTAAGTTTCTTTCACGTTTTGCTGAGAGCTATAAAAGCTTTAGCTGTCCATATCTCAAAATACTTATTTCTTCTTTGAGGGCTCATTTGAAAGTCAGTTGAGATTCCAACTGCTCACAAAGTGTAATATTTTCAGTGTATTGTTACTATTGCTTAAGTAACCCAATTCTGGAGTCCTTTCTCAATGTGACAGCCAAGAGAGGTGAACAAATGTTCAAATAATACCTAAAACAAAACAGTTCTTTATCACTGTTGGTAGTGGTGACTGCTGGATATAACAATTTCAATGGATGTTACAAATAATTCTCATTCAAATACCTCTCCCTTTCTTGACATGGACATCTACTTGAACATAAGGAACAAGTATTAAAGCATGCAAAATGGAAAGCAGAACAGTTTCCAAACAGTTTTTTTTCTTAGATTCAAATGAACCATGAACAACTTTCTTAATAAGACATTCTTCATTGTCACATAGGTTGTTAGCATCCTCTAGCCTACAATTCATTGAATGAGAAGTATTTGCAAGCGGGTGTAGCCATTTCGTATATTTAATTTATACTTAAACTTAGCATTTCGGATGTAAAAACTGAATTACTGGTATCTTAAATAGCAAGGCAAAGCTGTCAACTTGCACTAGAATTTCACACCACATGTAATATTGGGAATGGTAGAAACTCATTAATACATCACCTCCTGTTATTCTGCCTGGCTTATAAGTACATTCTGCTAGTAGAAAATTTCTCACTGTGGATATACTTACCCCTCAATCTGAGCCATACAACTGAGAATACAAAAGATATAACACAGTAAGAAAAATAACTAGAACTGCAGAAATAAAGGCTTAAGGTTTTAATACTTCCTCTATCAACAGATTCAGGTGGCAGAAAAGGAAAAGCTTAGTACTTAACTTCATAAAATGGCCAGGGAAAAGACAGAGCAAGCTCAGACAGCACCACTAAAGAACAGAAGAAATGGCACAAGAATTTTCAGTGAAGTTTTTATCAACAGTAAATACTCCAAAAATTCAGGGTCTAATCTTCCTCAACTCAGCCACACAAAGAATTGTCCTCAGATGCAGTGACACATTTTGCATGAGTTGGTTTGCACCACAAGAAGAGGTACCAATAGTAATACTTTAAAAATTGAGAACACAGCTTATGCTTTGTAGTGTAGCCATCTATATGCTGTGAGTGATTTATAGTTTGGGTTTTTTCCAATTTACATAACAAACAACAAGAAATTTTAAAAGATAAAAATTAGACCTAAATATGAGTCCAGTTCACATGTTACTACACTACTTCATTTAATAGTATTTAAAAATTAGACTCCCATCCCTTGGAGAAAGGGTTCATGCCCTACCACAACAGCACTAAAAGTATCAGTCTGAAGTCTGGAGCCCTAAAGACTGAGAAAAGTTGATGCACCTCAGCGTGGGAAGGATGCTCTCAGTGGAAGCAAGGATCTCTGCACAGGAGAGCTGACGTCAGTGGAAGTGGGAGGGAGATGGTGATGGGAAGTTTGTTGGGGAAATGATTGAGGACAGTTACAGTGGGAACAGGGAGGATTCAAGAGAGGGTGGATGGCCTCAGTGGAAGCATGGGCAGAAAGTGTGGGAGTATCAAAGGGAGGGAGGGCTCATGTGCTCCAAGGGAAAGGAATTACCAGATGGGGAGGGAAAGAGCAGACAGCTTAATGGACTAAATAACGTGCTGTTAACTGCTGGAATGAGATCCACCTCAGCACTGCAGGTGCCACACAGCATACAGACTGTGCAGAATTATGCAACGTGGGCTTGCAGTGACTGCAAAATTCACAGGCAGTTTCAGGGTTTGAATGCAGAAAACTTCCTGGCTGTAGGGGCATGGATTTAAACCGGCTGCCCCCCATCAGCTGAGAAATCAAAAGACTATTTCACATTCGGTCCTTCTGACTTGGGAGCAATTTTAATTTCAAACAAATGAAGTTTGGACTTACCTTCTGATCCCCTTGCACCCAAATGCACATATTTCTGTATTAAATGTACCAACAGGGAGAGTTACTCAAGGAAAGAGGAAGGAAATCTTACATACGTAAAAGAATGACAGAGCAAAATCAAGGTGCCACAGTGTATATTAATGTGCTGGAGAAGAGCCACACACACACAGGATGTTGTGATAGCATATGATATGAATATCCAAGCCAGTTCTAAATAAATGCCCATTAATTCCTTATGCCTTTCAGCATTTACTCCACTTATGTTATAGATTAAACAGTTGTTCTAACAGTGTTTAAGCAGGTTTCTATAAATCAAAGTACTTTATCACGAATTCAACTACAAAAATATCTGAAAATCATAACTAGTATATATGAAAAGGACAGACTGTCACAAGTTTGAGTCCACTTTCTTGAGTTTCTAGAGTTAAAACAAAAATCAGGGAAACTCCTCTGCAACAGTTCTGGTTAAGTGTAATTTGATATTCTTTATGTAGCACTGGATAAACAAATCCCAGTCCTTGCATCCAAGTCCTGCTCATCTTTCACTAGCACAGGATTTAATCTGCAGAGGCAAGACATTGAAAATTAAGGGAAGAGTTTCCATGGCTGGCTCGCTGTTTAAATATGGCACTTACTCCAAGATGCTCATAATTGTCAAATAAAAGCCACATATGAAAATACTAATTAAGGAGGGAGATACAGATGCCATGACCTAAAAGAGGTCTCCCATTTCTCACATACTGTCACCACATTCATACACAACAGAAATACGTATTATGGAATTTACCTCTGCATGCACACACCTTCAGGATTATTCTGCAAATTTGGGTGGATTAATTTAGGGTTCCCCATACTAGAAAAGAACATGTCACTTTTTTAGCTACAGTTTATACATTTATGCAAATCACAAAATACAGGATGCTCACACCACCCATCCAGAAAATAATCCTCTCCTGTTTGACCAGGAGAAAGATATAACAAGACATGAACACAAAACCAGAGTAAGTCAAGGGTTAATTAGCAATAGATATAATGCCATTTTACTACTAACATGGGTCTTTTTTTCTTTTTATTAAATTTTCTGACTTGAAAAGTGTGCACTATAGCTAGCAAACTGATTCAGTAATAGTAATATGCATAGTAAATATTATTGCCCTATTAAAACTATACATGTTTTAATAAACTTAACACTAATGCCAGCCAAAGTGAAAACATGAAATGTACACACAGGCCAAGTTTGGTTCATGGAGCTCTAACACAGCATTCTGTTGGTTTTAATCTGAGAATATACAACAACTTAAAGTGCCCTGAAACCAAGTGAAAATGTCATTCTGGCAGATTACTGGTGATTCACAGAAATTCTGGGTGACACCACCAGTGCCCAAAGCACACCAGGTTTGCAGCATTTCGTGTTTGTGTGAAGGAATCCCCAGGGCCATACGGAGTGTACTACACACTCTGAGAACTAGCAATGGCTCTTAGTAGCACTCTAACTCTTACAGTTCTTCCTCAAGCCATAAATCCTTTTAATTACAAAACAGCACAACATCCCGCCCAATGATCCTTCTTTGCCTTCAGGAATTTCAGGCTCCTGCACATTGTTTTCAATTTTCTCACACTTTCTTTCTTTCCAAACAACTTTTCTGCGCTGTGAAAACTGCTCTGCAGTGATCCCTCACTCCAGCACCATCTCTGAGACAGCACAGTTACTTAGCACTAAAAATCTGATCGTACTACACACGCTAATGATAAAAGCAGAGAAAGAAGTACCACGCTGCCTGACAGCTCTAAAGACTATTACAGGATTTTACACATGAAAATAAGGCAGATGTGATGTGTCCAACAGATTTGGTATTCAACTGATCACAAACAGAACTCCATTTTCATTTCTCAGAACCCATCTTTCACAGAACTGTGCTAAAGAGTGATGACAAGGGCAGAAAATGTGACTGAGTGATAAAAATCTGAGTGACTGTCAGTGAGATGACAGCATGCATACAAACCAACAGCAACCTATGGTGTCTGGCTGAATAATCCAAACCTAGTAACAAGAATTTGTACAAAGTTCTTGAAGGTGAACAACAAAATTTAATGAAATTAAGACTGCTTCCCACGCATGCTTCTGGAAACAGTTTTGAGGGATTTTTCCCCTTAAACAATCACACAGAAGACAAATTCACAGAACAAGAATTTTAAAATACTGTTTTTGATTTGGGCTCTGTAACATGCAGTTATAACCGCTATTAAAAATTCAGCTAGCAAAACAACTGTCAGGACTTTGATGACAACTTCAGCTTCCTCAGTGTGGCCGCTGTGTTAAACACCCCATGAGCTCATCAATCGCGTGTGAACAGGGCCGTAAAGTTCATTTCCTGTGCAGCGTTGTTAACACAAAAACTTAGTTCAGAGCACCACCATTCAGCTTCATGTTCTACGTTTATTGTTAATTCCTCTCCAGCTCACTACTCTCAAAGTGTCTGCTAATTTTCTAGACTTCTTTAAACTATGAGACTTATTAAACTATGACCAAAGATTACTAAATCTGAAGGAAAACAACTAAAGAAAATCACCCACGTAACTGAAGTAAATTATTCCAGGTCAATACTCTAGAAGTCGTCTTAATAAGCAAGTAAAAACCCTAAGAAAACAACAAATCATTAGAGTTTCTGTTAGTCTGCAAAACACTTGACATTCAGCTAGATCTCACTTGCATCTCAAGCCTGTATCTTATATTTACAGCACGTGTATCTCAGTTCTTATCACAGTAACCAGAACAGATCAGCCATGTTATACAACATCCCCGGGACTGCTACAATGTGATTTTTCTTACATTTGCAACTACTCATTTTTACAAAATAAAAACAGTTTCCAAAAAACACCCCAATATATAATCCAAACCTGTAACATTAGGAGCTGAAGTACAACCCATAAACAAACAGTCCATCGATAAAAAGCAAACAGACAAGCAAGCACTCCACACCACTAACTGTCTCACTTCCACGAAAATAATCACTAATCACAATTTTTTTCAGTACGTGTCTGTTAAATAGTCTTGAGTCGTACCTCACTCAAAAGTATGGGTGCAAACACAGAGAAAAAAAAAAAAAAACACAGAAAAATACCCTATTTGCAGCAACAGACAAGGCCAACAAGTTGTTAATGTCAATCAGTGCACAGAGCAAGACGCGCTGCCGCTCTCCCTTCAACTTTCCACATGGAAGAGGTATACAAAGTGATCAGCCCAGCTCGCAGATCGCTTCAGACCGCGATCTGCCCCTGCTTCCGAAGGGGACACGCACAAACAGCCCCGCGGGACGGCCCGGCACCAACACGGGGGTCCCGCATCCCCCACCGCGGGCAGCAGCAAGACCCGTGCCCCGGCTCGAACCATCGACGAGGACATGAGAAAACTCATTTTGTGGAACGAAGAAAGAGGCTCGGACACCTCTACAAAGCCGCCAAGCCAGTGTTTAGTTTATAAACGAAAGTAAAGCCCAAGGCAGGAACAGCTCCCGCACACGGCGGGGAGACTCCTTGGGCTACACCGCTACAGCCAACTCCTGTTCTGAGAGAAACAGCGCTCGTGTTTAGCACCCTTTTTACCTTAACATTGGATCTGCCGGTCTGGGCCTCTGACTCCATGCTCTGGCTGTTCTCCCTCTTGTCTTTCTTAGAGGAATTAGTCCTCGCCTCATAAGTGGATGTGTTGTAGCACTTAATGAATAATCCTGGGACGGGGTTGCCTTGCTGCTGTTGAGACATGGTTGTGTTGGTCTGGTGAGGGAAATTGTACTCCTCAGACTCATTGCTACTGTGACAGATCACTCTGCTGTCAGAGAGGTTGGTGCTTGGAACACAGCCCATGCTTTGTGGCCACCTGGGGAATACTCCTAAATTGTATATATACGTGTATATATATCTTTCCTTCCCGTTGATATTTTCCCCCTGCTTAATTTTTTTTTTAACAGGTTGACTCTCTCTCCTGGGTCTCC
>VWZP01001966.1:2001369-2092254 GCA_013396995.1 Dicaeum eximium
CGCCGCCCCGGCTCCCGGCCCCGGCTCCCGGCCGAGCCAATGCAGCGCCCGGCGGCGCTGACCTCCGGCCCGGCTGGCGTCAATGCAGATCAGCGGCCGATGCGGCCAATGCCGCGCCAGCCCCGCCCGAGCCCGCGGCCCCGCACCGCCGCTCACTCCGCACCGCTCGGGCCCGCACCGCGCAAAAGAAAAAAAGACCCCGGGACGCTGCCTCGAGCAGCCGGCGAGCGGCTGCCCCGAGAGACACCTGGTGCCCTTCTTCAGAAGCCGGACAACGGACTCGGTTGTTGTTTCCCATCGTTTTCCTTTTCGACTCTACCCATGCCAATTTCTTTGAAAATATTTTTGAAAGCAAAGCCTGTGAAAAGGGAAGATGGTGCTATGGGTGGAGCCAGGCCCGGGGCTTGGGAAATCAAGTGCAAGCAGACTTTTCCTGGAATATGTATGTAAAAGAAACCTTTTCTGTTTCTATATCACATGAAAGTAACTGTGTTTCCTTATCCTGTAGATGTGCTGAGAGACTAGATGTCTGTATGTACTTTCAGAGAGAACATGCTGTATTCAACGCACTTAAGACACCATTCCCAGGGCAAAACAAGTTACTGCCATAGACAATTTGTGTCCCAGAAGTACCAGCTCAAGTGCAGCCCAGGTTCAACGACAGACATACAGCAGTGTCCTCTGCCACAGACCACACATAACCCGATGGCATCCTCACACACCTTTCACTTTTTTCACTATGTCATTAGTAGCTTCTGCTACCTTTGTTCTCAATGACTCACAGAGGTGCTTCTCCAAAGTCCTGCCTGTTTTCACTAGCTGAAGAACAGCTCAGAGGCAACAGCAGTTTAGGGAAGGCCCAACCAAATTTTAGAGTTAGGAACGTGGTGAAAACCCAGTATCAGAGACATTACTTTTAACGATAAGCTCCAGCATCTGAAGAGGGGAAAATGATGTGTTACACAAGGAAACTGTTTTAAACTACTCGAGTTTTGTACCATGAACACTTTTGTGGTCCCCTGGCAGAATCATTGTGTTTCAGAAGAATCCAGCTCAGCAGGAGCGCACTTGTCTGCATTCAGGACAGCCACACTTTTAACAGTACCTTAACTACATGACAAATGCCATCAGGTCATAATTAAAAGCAAAACATGCAGATAATTGATGACTATGGACAACATAAATGGCAAGAAGCAGCTTTTGACTCATATATGTAACAGCATCACTTGATCCAGATGAGAGCACCTTGTAAAGCTGAGAGATGCAAAGCCAAAAGTCAGTGCTTTTGAGAAATGTGGTTTTTTGGGATAACCACAGTACTTGCAATGCAGAAATGCTTTTATTTACTTCTCAGAATTGCTAGCATTAAAGGCTGGAAAATCAAGTCTTTCCTTCCCTGATGTTTCTGCTACTGTGCAGTTTCAAGCATAAGCAATAGTCACATAAACTTCATCCACCCCATTAATTTAGCTGATCTATACAGCCTGTTAGAACCAGAAAAAGATGTCAGCTTCCTGTGCCCTCTCATCACTTTGGACACCCACGTAATACAAGCATTTAACAATAAACAAGGGGAAAGGCTTAACATACCCATTTGAAACAGTGGGCACTGTTTGGAGATGGATCTCGTCCTCATTCTTTCCTTTACATTAAACATTATTTACTAGATGCCATTAATAAGAACACCCTGACATGCAGCTAGAAAAAGACTGTGGGAGAAGAGAATGCTACAATTCCTACTTGTGCCATTAAGCATAAGTGCAGGCTCCCTTCTTAAGCCCTAATGGATCTGTCAGTAAAACTGCTGTTGCACTTTATTCCTGGTGGCACTGGAGGAGTCAGAGACAGCAAAACTTCATTTTCAGAGCTGCACATTCAGTTTGCAGTGCTGACACCTAGAGTTAAGCTTTCTACTTTGTAAAATAAATGAGTCTGGTTTGCAGGTACGTAGAGATGAAATGTACAATTGATAGTGTCATTTTAAAAGAAATCAATATTGGAAAAATCTCTGCTTTCCACTCTGAATGCAGACAAATTCCCACTCAACTAATACAAAAATTTATGTGAATGACAGGCAAATACTGGGGGGAGGAGAGAATGCTCTGTTTGATAACAGCAAAACAAAACAAGAAAATATACAAGCAGATATGATGTGCATGACCACTTTGCTCTTTTAAAAAGTTTTTCCACAACTGTCCATTGGCAGGTTATTACTGATTATTTCTACAGCCTAACTTCATTCAAAAAACCAAACCAAAACAAATCCATTTGCAAGATTTTCAGATGAGAACTCACACTGCCTTGAATGGGAGGGTGAGATGAGACTGAATAATCCCTTAGTAGTTTAATAAAAGCCATTGAAAAGTCACTGGAGTTATTGTCACACTGATAAAAATTCAACTAAAGACAAAAAACTACTCTTTGAACAAGACACTGGCACTGGAATTGTCTTGTTTCTCTACAATTTGGAAACACTAGTGCTGGGTTTTATTGCCAGTAGAAAAATACATTTGAAAGTATAGATTCACCCAGAGCCTAGAATCAGAGAGAAGGGGTGAAAGCACCAAAATTGTTTCCAATGGTAGCAATTTGTCACTGCACTATATGAAGTGTGTGGGTAAAGGGCCTTGTTCACACTTATTGCTGAAGTACAGCTCAGGAAATGGTGGGCCCTATTATAAAAAAAAGAAAGAAAAAAGAAATCATGCAAAATAGCAGAGGAAGCCTAGGAGTGTAGACACTGGCAGATTAGGGCTGTGGGGGAAGTGCAAGGTCAGTACAGAGTCAGTAAGGGAGAGGTCAGAAGAGAACTAGCTCTAGGAGACAGCTGGGGGAATGAGAAAGGTTATTTATGGATAATAAGGTTGAATTTCATTCAGGACTTCAGAATAAGAAAGAATGCTAGGAAAGAGTTGGAATTATTGTTATCAGCTTCATCTGCAGACAAGTGGCTGCTGGGGAACAGCAAAGTATTTAGAGAACAAAACATAAGTGTCAACATTTAAAAGGACTGAAAAGACACGATTCAGCCACATCCTCATCCTTCTCACAGAGAAATTACATTGGATCCTGCATGTTTTTGACAAAAGACTGAACACACTGCCCCCCACATATCCCCCGCTATTCCCCATATCTGCTATCTCCCCCCAATTTCCATAAGCAAAACCACTTCTCTTGATGTATCAGCGGTGTCCATCCATCTCACACAGACCTTGACCAATTCCCATTGCACATTGTAGGAGTTCATGCATGGGCACTGGGACAGTTCACTCCTGTCCAGTTACACAAAAATGCATGCACAAGGCCCAGAGCAAAAATTTGTTGCCAAAATCCAATCCTGATAATAACTCAGTGCCCGAGAACTGGGCAGGCAGAATTATGCAGAAGGAATGATGGGCTAACATCTGCATGAACAACAAATATCAGTGTCCTTTGGAAAAGTGTCTGTCCAGCAAAGGCAGAATGAGCATGACTGCAGTCCTGTGAGCACAGGCAGCAGTTTTGGTAAGAGATTACTCTATGTGGTTTTAATTGCTTCTCCCCCAAGTCAGCTGCATGTTCCAATTGTGTCTTTTGGCCTTCTGAAAAGTTAGGCAATCCTGTTGGTCTCTAGGCTAGTGAAGGAGGCAGTGGGGAGACACAGGAGGAGGACCTGTGAAAAATGTGCCAGCATGCAAACAGCTGAATGGAATCTACAACACTAACTACTGACACGTGCAAGCTGTGACAGAGTATGTCTCTCCATCCCAAGATATTCTAGAAGAGAAAACAAGGACCATATGCTGCTGCCTTAGCCACAAGTGAGTATCAGCATTACCCCACGAGGGTACATCTGCTTGTTTGTGTATAAGCGTCAGGTACCCTGGAATGGGGTGTTTTCAGGTGACACAAGAGTAAAATTTGTCCTGAGGCAGCTCATCTCCAGCTCCTGGAATGTACAGAAGTACAATGAGTTTGTTTTCTGCACCACTTTGCTGATGTCCTGAGAAGCCCCAGAGCAGCTGAGAGCAGGCTGTCCCGATGTCCTGGCAGGCTGTCCAGCTGCTGCCGTTGTGTAATTGCAATTGCAGAGCACAGACAGCTGTCTGTACCACTTGGAAGTCACAGCCTTCAAGGCAGTCTAAGTCAGGAACTTTTTCAACCCTAGCACTAAAGACATTCAAGTCTAAAGCTCAGATACTTCATGTATGTACGAGCTTCGACATCATAACTGGTGTCAGAACAGCTTTTGCAGCTGTAGTTTACACATCACACTCAGCACTGCTCAGTGGTCAGCAGGATATACACACTATTTCTAGGAGAAAAATGTACCCCCTTCTTTCCACTCTGACTACCTCCTTTGCTGTCCATCTGTGCAATGCTTCTCAGGTTTCCCTCAGCATTATACTTTCTCTGCTTTGTTTTTGGGAGGCTCTCCCCAGATTCACCAGGAGTAGCACCTGCTTCCACAGCAGATGCAGAGTGAAGGTGAGCAGATCTCTGCCACTCAACTTTAATGACTGGGCACAGGCCTTCAGATGCTGCTGTTCTCCCTCCCAGTCCTCCCTTCCCAGTGTCTAATGCTCACCCCTAACTCGAGTCTTCCCAGTGCCTGAGCCTGGAGCCCTGCCCAGCCCCGGGAGTGCAGCACCCACGGGCTGCAGCTATCGCCCAGCTGCTCCAGCTCTGCCCTCCACAGAGCCCAGCACGAGGGGGACCTGCTGCCAAAGCAGCCTCCAACAGCTTCGACTGCCTGGCCTCGCCTTGAGTTGACCAAAAATTTGTGGGGAAGGGAGGAACAAAGCACTGTTCGTCCCCCCCCACTCCCCTGTAATTACCCTGTGCTTCACAAGCAGTATTATCTGTCTGGATACACAGTGCCAGCTGTGACCATACAGAATTAGCTATTCCCCTCATGGAGAATTTTGCCTTCTCTCTTCCTGAGTATTTTTAAGCCAACTTACATTTGTTTAGCATGCAACCTTTTCGGTTTGTGATTTACTAAATCAAGGATGACAATTGGTCCTTTTAGGTGGAGTGGAATAGCCAGTTCTTACACCCTACAAGTGCCTGTTGTCCCTCTGCTTCCTAGGAGTATTGGATCCTTTTCTTAGCTAGTCAGCCTCAGCCAGGCTCAGCCCAAAAGTGACCACAGCCTCAGGACCCTTCAGACTCCTGAACTGGTTCCCAATGCCACAACCCCCTATATTACATTGTGACCTGCCTGGATCCAATAAGAGAAAACAAACAAAAAAAATCAGTAGAAGAAACAAACAACTTGTGTTCTCCATCAGTAAGTCAGTTTTCTTTGGTCATCAGAGCTAGAAAGACAAGCTCTTAGTCTTTATTGTCTACCCGAACTAAAAGATCAGTTCAGGCTAATGAGGGAATACTCACTCAAGACAGGCTCTCAAATTCCCAGATTCCTTGCCCCTGAGTCTCTCCCAGGATCCCACTGTCTCCTGCCCACTTTCTTGTTTGCTCCTGGTTAACCAGCAGTGCAGTGGCCAGCAGCCTGCCTGCCTTCTGTGCCAGCATCCTTAACCCTTCCCAAAGGCAGACAGAGTAAGAATGGCAAAGGGAAAAACAAAATATGGAGCTAGAAACTCATCCCTGCCGTATGGCAGGAGCAGAAGCTGAAAAACCCTCTAAAATTACGCTTTAAGACTAGACTGTACACCTGCAAAACAGATGGCTTTCACAGTTGCTGAATTTATTATTTAAGGGAACAGATACATCATCCATGGTCATACTGAGCAGTGATTTATTACATATTCACAATAGCAAAAAATCCCATGTCCTGGCTGTGAGATTTATGTTCTTAGATCACTGAAACAACTCAAGAATTTATCCTACAAAGTTGTCTGAATATCACACAGGGAACTGGACCTCATTTGAATACCTAACAAATCCTAGCTGTGTTCTCAAGCACATTTCCTTTCTTTGGGTCAAAACAATACCTTTAAATACACTCAGTCATACCCAACTGTGTACAGCCCTTCCCTGATGTTAAGTCTTTCTGTGGAGCATATATGCAAGGCTATGCAAGAAACTGAACCCTTAATTAACAAAGATGATCATACCCTACCACCAACAGGTAACCCAGAGGTGATTGTGCAATTGAATATATCCCTTTTCCCAGGAATGTTTCACATCCATACTGTCATTGCAATCAGGCTCTGATCGTCCAGCAATGACAGAGCATTTATCCAACGCTATTTTTTCCAACTATTTTCCCAACTGTATTCTCATTTCTGTAAGCTCCCACCAGGGAAGCTGCAGTCCCTGTCTGTTGCCAACATGCAGTTCTGCATGCAGACAGTTGTAAGGAGGAATGTACAAGAATCTCTGTGGTGCCATGGTACAGCACCCATAGATCATGGTTCCCATAAACTTCATTTTATGTCTGTCTGCACATCCAGCTGAGCAGCAGGAAGAGCAACACCACAAGAATTGCAAGAGCAGATGACTTGAGGGAGAGAGAAGAAGAAACCACACTCAAGAGAGAGGGCAGGTGAAAAAACCAAGCCATGGAAGTTTTCTGGGGATAGATATTTTTAAAAAGAGAGAAACAGACTCAGGATGCGTCGGGGAGATAAATCTTCTGAGTTTTTGAAAAGGGGAAGGCAGCGCTTGCAGGCTCACTCACCACAGCCCTAACAAACATAAATCTTAATCACATGGGCACCATCCTTCCCAACACATTCACCAGGGCTGGCTGTAGCACAGCTATCACGGAAGGATCTGTCATATTAAGCAGAACAGCACTTGGCAGTTTGTGTGAATTATGGTTACAGCCAGCACAGCTGGGTGCTGCAGGGGTTGACAGGCTCTGTAACACAAGTACAATAGCAAGCACTTTAAAAAAGAAAAAATATCTCCAAAATGTTTTGGGAACAGAGTTGAAAAATAATTTTAACACACATCCTTTAAATTCGTGAGAGACTCCCAAACAGATGGGGCGGGGGATGATCTGGTGAATGGAGGGGGCTGATCTCATGGCTGAGGTCTGCCTTGGCAAGGTCTCCTGGCTCTGCACTTACTGTGCCCCAGTGGGTGGGTTCCCAGTGCTCCATCAAGAGGCCTTTTAATCCGTGCTCACTTGAAATAAGCTGCAGTGCCATCTCTGTCTCCCTGATGTATCTCCAGGCACAGCTCCCCACTCCCTATCCCTTCTCACAAAGCCTCTCCCTGCGGGGGCTGCAGGTGGCCAGGAGCAGCCCTTATCTCTCACATGGCCCAAGTGCCAAACACAGCTTTCCCACACCCCTAATCTGGTTCACACTTCTGCTTTGGGGGAGTTTCAGAGCAAACCATTCCACACATTACCTTTACAATGAATTAATGTAACCAAGTCAAAACACTCACTCTTAAATTCACTACCACAACAAGTATACCAATCTGGACAAAGCAGTTGAAGATTTATTCATCTCCTTGCACTCTTGGAAGTTCATTGGGCAAGTGTCAGTGTAGTTTGAGAAGGTCAGGATCACACATGACATCTCTTAAGACCCCATGCAGACTGCTTCCCTCTTGCTCAGCTAGTATAAACACCTAAAAATCACATTTTCCTTTTGACAGTCTTGGGCACCAAAAGAAATAACCACTTCTTAAAACAAAGATGGTGCTTTAGCACTTGAAAATTTTGATCTAAATTGATTATCCTTTTAAAAGGAAATTAAGTTAGTAACTCTGCATTTCATGGATTCACAGGGGAAAAGCTATGTGACCTTTTAGGAGGGAAGGTAAATTGAGAAGAAAAAAAAGAGTATGTACATAACACACCTATTGTAAGATAATCTCACTATAAAAGTCTTCTCCAAACACAGGCACATTTCTTTTTCAGGAGGAACAGCAAATCTCAGAAAAATCAGTCTTTCTCTGGGGAGAAATACAGGTATTCAAGGAAAAATACTACAAGAGAGAACAGTTTAAATTGAGTTTACTTACTGCAGACTGCACAGACTGGTGCTGCACAGGGGCAGGCAGTGATGGCAGCTGTGTGGAACACTGTGACTCAGCTGTGCCTGGTTCTCCAGAGGATCAGCTCTGGGCAGTGGGAGGGCTGTTCCCCACATCCTGCACCCAGAGTTGCCATCTTGCTTGATCAGTTTTCACTCCATGCCCTGACTCGCCCACACATCCCACACAGGTGGGCAGACCTTGCTGGGGCTGCCATCCTGGCTCACTGCCACCTGAGGAATTTTTAGGAAGTTCTGGGAGATGGGCATCAGGAAACACCTCCCTACTCTTGCAGGTTTTCCCTGAAAATAGCAACAGTTATCCTGGACTTACACCTGCCACTGATTAAGCAAGGCACCCCTCAGGTCTCTACCAAACTCCCCACAGAGACAGAAAGAGGAGAGATATAACAGGCCCTGTGCACATGCAATTAATTTAGTGTCTAGGCAGAAGCCCAGGCTCACAGCTGAAACTCTGGGTCCAGCTGTGAGGTATTTCACTGATTGTGTAACAGATAATCAAAAAGAAAAATTGAAGAAGTAAATAGCAATATAGCAAATTCCATCCCTCACAGCATTTCCGTTCAAGTTTTTATTAGTATTATAAGCTAAAATACAGGAAACAGTTAGTATACAAGGGCTAATTTGGAAGCACTCTGCTCAGAGACAAACTGTAGGTGTACATACTTCAACTTCTTTCATGTAGATGCTGCTTTTAGAAAACAAACCAGAAAAATGCAAACTCTCCTGACTGTCAGCTCAGGTTGTTGAAGATTTAAGGAATGGAAAAGGGCATTAGCCTACAATGACAGTTAAGGGATTTTCATCACTGTATGAATTACCTCCAAAATTACACACACACAGGGAAATCACCGACACACAGGTTTAAATAAGATTGCAAGTGCTTTGTAAAACATATTGTTACTTTTGCTTGCTGGCTGTGTTGCCTGCTTCTTAACTTGTGGAAGAGAGAAATGAAATTATCACCAAAAGGTGGCTCTGGGATACAAAGGACCCTGGGCTGTCACAGCATCCTGAGCAGTACCAGTGTGAGCAGCTTGTCCTGACAGCAGCACAATGGCATCACCTCACTCCAGCCCTCTATACTATATGAGGAATATATAAATACTCAGTTTTCTCCTGGCAGCCTTCATCATTTCTACTTCTATCTTTTTTTCTTCCTCACCCTTTTGTCACACGACATATTTTTATTATTTTAATATAGGACCCTTTTGAGAATGTCAACACATTAAGAATTACAGTTATATTTTCCCACCTGGGGCATTTATCAGATGCTGCTATTTAAGCTGCCCTAATTAGGACAGATTGATCCCACCTTTATCCCAGTGTAGCATTTGAGTTAGACCTTTGTATTTACAAGGCACTGGCAGCACGGGGCTCCCCAGAGGCACTGGGGGCAAAATATATCAACCTTGCTTTCCTTTCCAATTGGATTTTCTGAATCTGCAGTGTCTGCTCCCATGCAATGAACTTAACAGACAAAGAATGGAAGCAAAGGTGAAGACTGTGAAAATTGTATGAGTAAGAGAAAGTAAATTAAGCAGGACTTTTCTACACTTTCTCTACAGAGACTGAAGCAAAAATAAAAATTCTTTGCAGTGCCGTAGATTTCAGACAAAACCTAAATCCCCAGACCAGCTTCCTGTCAGAGTATAAACTGCACATACTTTGGCCATTTTCTCATCAGTTTAAAGCCAGCATCATATTTGTTACAATGACAGCATATTTACTGATGAAAGCACTCTGAAAGACATTTTGGGAAGACAAACAGAATTGTATCAGACTAAATTCACCTTGCACAGACAATGTTTTTTCAATATATTTGTGCCCCCTGCATTATTGAAATAAACCTGAGGTAGCTCCTGCATCAGAATATTCTTAAAAAAAAAAAAAAAAAAGCAGGAATTATCCAGCTCTTCCTCCACTTGAGGAGAATGTGAACTTCTGATAATAAGTTTACTTTAGTTGCTCTGCCAAGTGCTAGGCCCAGAACTTGGGAGGATTAATAACAGGAATGGGCTGGAGGCACGTGATTGAGTTAGCCTTGTTTGCAGTTCAGCTCCTCAGCAAGGTACAGCCTGACCTTAGGTGACTGTGGCTAAAAGGAACAATTACGGAGCTCAGCAGTGGAAAAAAAGGTAAAACAAAAACAGACAGACCGGAGCCATATAACTGGAAGAATTTAAAGTGTTCAGCTAAATTAGGCACATTAGGTTAGAATACATTACATACAAGCTTTGTTAACCACTTCAGTGAGAAAAGAACTTCACAAAAGATTATAGAAACCATGGATTTCTTCTAGAACAGATGCTGTACTGCTTCCTTTTATCTCTTAATAACAATAAAAGTAAACTTTCTTTTATCTAAAGTTACATGGCCCTATCACAGACATACTGGAACACATCATAAATACTAGTTGATTTATTATTCTAATTCCTTAGAGATAGGAAAATATTGAGTGATTGGCTCTTAATGACCTGGGAAGTATTTGTCATTGTCCAGAAGCAAGGCTGTAATCTGACCTCTTTCATCAAAGTCTTCACCTTTTGAAGCTTCAGTGGTTTCTGGGAAATCATACATTTAAGACAGACAGTGTAGCCAAGTAAAATTCCGTATTTTTCAAGTGCAACATAACCTATGATTCTGCAGCAACACTTTGCCTCTCCTAGAGTTAGCACATCTTGATCTGCACCAGTGAAAAAGCTTGAGCTGACTAATGACCACCTAAAAGGTTTTAAACAAAACAGCTTTCTGGTAAGAGTGCATTTCTCTGAAGGTCAGTTTATCAGGAAAATGCTAGCAACAGTCAAGTGAGATGACATTTAGTGTAGCAGGTTTGCTCCTAGAAAGGAATGTCTCCCAGCTTTTTTACTAATGGGGAACCACTGCAGAAAAAGGAGTTGGTGGCTGTGGAGACACATGCAGTGAGTTTATTCATATCTGACTTGTATTTGGGGAATAACCTGACACTTTTGAGGAATCTCAGAAACCCAGAAAGAGCCTTTACACAGCTGTACAAGGAAACAATTCTCATCTCCGTCTATTTTCTTAACCCTGCTTGTCTAAAGGAATTCCTAATTCTTGTTTGAGTATTGAACTGTTGGCATTTTCTGTATATCTGTTCAATTCCTGTTCGAGGGGTCCTTAGAGAGCAGCATTCCTGGTGGGATGGAGAGCAGGCCCAGAGGTGTGCTGGTGTGCTCTCTGCAGCCAAATCACCTGGAGTGCCTGAGTGCTGGTACCCAGGCAAGGAGCTCTTGAGTCAGGAGCAATCCCACTGAAGCCACTGGAGATGATTTTGGTTCTCTATGTGATGTCTTTCAAATGCTGTTTGTGGGCACAGAAAAACACCAGAGACATGGCTTTGGGACATTCAGTCATCAAACACAGGCATCCTGGGATGCTCACAGATGCCCACTGCAAGCCACAGAACACAGGCCTGCTGCCTGCAGATCTGCTTTGGGGAAAATTGCTGGGATTGAAGGAATTTATTTTGTTCTGTGCTTCAAGGGCCTCCTGTGGGCAGCGGGCGGGCCGGATGCAGCTGGAGCACTCCCTCCCTTTCCTGGTGAGGAGGGAGTCAGGGAGGCCAAGCAGGGCTGTCCAGAGACCTGGGATGGGTCAAGCACTGCCTGGGAGATGGCATCCAGGGGGAAAATCCCCAACCCCTCCACAGCCCAGCCAGCCAGGCAGGAAACTGCTGGGTGGCACCCACAGACCCTACTTCTTCCACTTAAAGCAGCTATTTAGTCCTCTTCTGAAGTGTGCTTCACAAGTGTTGAGTTGTATGAGTCTAAAATTGGGCTTAGCTAACCATGGTGGATGGACCCTGACAAAAAGCTTTTGACCTCCTCAGTGAAGTCAGCTGGTATTGTCAGGAACAGCTTAGGACATGACAATAGCTCCTTGCATTGGTACAACTGGTTACTGACTGCAATCCTCAACAAAGATTCATACAATAGATTAATGTAGCCATAAAACCGAATAGATTTACAGGAAAATCCAGTGTTGCCTATGAAGACAAGACAGTGCAATGCATTAGCTGGGGCTGGGAAGCCAATTTCACTGGTGCATGGCTCCCTGCTCTCCTAACCGGCTGTGATGGAGGTCAGCCCATCCTCTTGGATATCCATCCTGCCTCAGTCAGACAAGAAAGTACTGTGACCTGATCCAACCCATCAAGCCCTGATCCAAACAGGAGATACAAGGCAAAGGGCTTCTATATAAGGAAAAAAAAAAAAGGAGCTAGCTGGTGGAGTTCAGAAAAAAAAAGCAGGATCAAAAGGGAGTATTTTGTAGCACAGTTCAACTTGTCGACACAGCCTTCACAGTGCCATCTTTGGCACATCATCCCACAGCATAAGAACAAAGCTAGATCCAAAAAGACAATTAAAAGGAAACCACACTATCTAGACAGGACATCTCTTCTGCAGAGCACTAATGATTAACCTTTGGAAACCACAATAATTTATCATTGAAGTAAAAAGTACAGTAAAACCCCAAAGATCATTGACATGAAGCAGAAGTAGCCTCTGGGAGATGTACAGCCTGCAGGAAAGCATTGAAATACGTACAGGACATAGTCAGGGTCTGGACATATAATTATGTTTTGAAAAAAGATAATGCTGCACCTTAAACAGAAAGGAAACTCCCATGAGATGAAGCTTGAAAGAATCACCACAGTCCAGTTTTAGGGAGTTCCTCAGTAAATGCAAACAAGCAAGGTTAGGTAACAGAATAGTGTCTGAGCCTGGGATCTCTTTGCAGAAAGCAGGAGCTCTCTTTTACTGTAAATAGTGTGATCTGGTCTGACCAGTGGCAGATTGCAGAGCACTGTCTTGTTAGCTCACCTCTGGCTATAAAAGGGAGTCATCACTTGCATGGAAAGGAAAACAGAAGTTAATGGACTAATTCATCCAATCTGTGATTAAAAATCCCTCACTGCTCATGACTCCTAAGTAAACTATAAGGAAAGGGATCTGATTCCCCTGCATGTCTGACTCTGAGCATACACATAATTCTCCCTATTCACAAGGTTATCTTTGATGTAAAGCCACTTTATACTGGCCACTAACTCTACATACACCCATTATAGGAACCCCTTGTATAATGTGCACCTTGCTTCAGTGTGCAAGACATTTGGTTCCCAAAAACACGATAGGATGGCTGGAGTAACCACTAACCAGACATGCTGGAATGCCTGGAAGTGTCCAAGATTAGTCATTTGGCAGCAGTCTTGAGGAAATGTAGCTTTACATATCCCACTCTGGACAGAAGGGTTTAGTGCTCAGGGCCTTCTGGCAGGTCTGAACCTGACTCCTTCCCTTGCAGAACACAGCACAGCTTGGATCAGCTGTGGCTATGACAGCTAGAGCTGGGATACAACTGCCACAAAAATCTGGATCACTCACTTTGTCAAATCTGTCTCCAGCATATTCTTTACTTCACCAAAAGAAAGAAACCCGAACCAAAACAAACCCTATCCTATGCTTGGCCTTGGTATTAATTTTTTCCGGATAATTCCAGCTTCTGTGTTTGTCAACTGAAAGGAAAATGCATGTGTCACATAGGCATGGGTCAGAAATCTGGTGGGTGTTTGTATATTATACAAGGGATCAAATTGGAGAAATTTCATTCTAACCTGAGGGCAACAAAACGAGGTTACTGAAGAGCAGTGTGCCTGCTCATCAGCTCATTGCACAGACCCAGGGAAATGCAAGATTGCATTTAGTGCAGTGATGCCTCAAGTGCTGGCAGGACTGAGCTGCGGATGCTTTTTTGGTCACTGAATTTGATGCAGGTCTTGCCTGGACCATCTTGTCAGGAGGGCTGACACCTGCACCTCACTGCACTTTTCACAAGGGATCCAGTCCCCTCCGTGTAAGGTAAGCTGTTCTGGGGACATCCAGCAGGAATTGTGCCCAGCACAGAGCCTGCGCTGTGAGCCGCCGGCACAGCCGAACGGGCAGCGGGCTCGCGCCGATGGCTCGGGAAACCCTCGCAGGGAGCACGGCCTGTCCTGGCCCCCAGGCTCAGCCTGCCTCACCCTCAACAGGACCAATTCTGGAGCTGAGCTGAGGCAGAATGAGTCCCCCTGCTCTGGAGCTGGAATGCTCCCCATGAGACCACAAGCCTGGGCATCACCGCTGCGTGGGGCTGCCGTGGCCGGAGCGTTTCTGCTCGGGGCTGCAGAAATTGAACCAGTTAAAACATGCAGAAGGCAGCAGCTGTCGTGGTTTGCACGTACTGAGCTGCAAAACAGGCACCAAGCTCTCCTGCACTCAGGACTGCACAGATGATGTTGCTCCTTCGGTGTGTGACATTCATGTGGCATTCCGACGGTGAAGGAAACCAGTGCAACCAAATGGATGAATGGAAAAACAAATTGCTTCAAGTTGATTTAAAGGAGATATTTAGTCATGCATGGGAAGGAAAAGAGAGAATAAGTGACCAAAATAGAATGAAGCAATTGGAAACAGCTGATGTTTGATGAAAAGAAAGATATTTTCTGGGGTGAGAAATTTCAAAGCCTTGAGTATTTTGAAAGGGCAAATTATGCATGATTTTTTAATCCTTTAAATGGCGCCAGGTTATCCAGAATCAACTCCAGAAAGGTTTCTGAAGCAGTTTATTCTAGAACTAAGCCAAAACCTTCAGCCAACTCTGGAAATTCTTATTTAGAGTCAGACTAACATATTGGGAGCTCATGTCACTGCTGGAAAACTGCTCCAGCTGAAAGCATGAGGGAATAGTTTTGCTAAGGAACCCTAGAGTTTAAGCCTTTTTTTGTTAGTTTAATTTGCAATAAGAAAAGGCAAGAAAGGAAATTAAAATCCTTGACAAAAGAAAAAAAATTATAGAAGGGGTGAGTTACATTTTCTGAGATTCATCACTGTCTCTAAATTTCACAAAGATTGGACAAGTTTCATGCTGCACCTGAAATGAGGGGTTTCCTTTCCATGAGGTTAGGTCTTTTCCAGCCCTCCTATGGAGGTGAAAGACAATTCCACCCACAGCACTTTGTGACTACAAATGGGACAAATCCAACTGTGTTGCTCCAGCCAGTGTCCAAATCCCACCAATTACCATTAAACATCTCTGTCAAAATGGCAGCTCAGACAGTGCACTCACCCCCAACCAGCAGGAATTCAGGTGTCAAACCCCACAGGGCACCATGGGTGACACTGTCATGGGCACCAACAAATGGATTTCACAAAGCAACCTCTTTTTAGGCTTTTTGTAAGCTTTTGGGAACGTCCAAGTTTGAGGCATCCTAGTCATTCATGTTTCTGTATCCTCAGATGTTCTTTATGTGCTATGAATGTTTTGCATTTCTTTCAGTTTTGGGCTGCTTTTTATTTTAAGTTGGCAAAAAAAGTTAGTGGATAAATGACAGACACTACCTTCTCCCTTTAGTAAATCACTAGCAGACATGGGTCAGCATTTTGAGATGAGAGGAATGGTTTAGTGGTGGACTTGTTGGTTTTATGGCTGGACTTGATGATTTTAAAGGTCTTTTCCAGCCTAAATGACTCTCTGATTCTATGTATGGGCACAGGTAGGAAGCCAAGCAGACAGGATATTACTACCTTTTATAATAAATGCTAATGTTTTGCTCCCATGAGTGTCCACATCTTTTTAAGTCACAAGTGTGCTGTAATAAGCAAATATGAAGTCAAACACTTGTGGTTATATACAGCTATGTGGAAGAAGAAAAGAGAAGCTATGTGCAATCCATAACACCTGGAAAACACTTTCTACAGGGAATCTGAATACAGCATACATTGCCAGCCTAGCACAGAGGACATGGATTTCCCAAATAGAAGCCCAAGAAAATAAAAATCAGTAAATACAGAGTTGATCCCAAAATACAGCTGGAGAAGGAACACAGATCTGTTTACAAATTCAAGCCAAATTTGGAAAACTACTGTGGACACAGATAAAAATTCAAAACAGAAATGTATAGCATATTCAAATATGCTTTGAGCAGAGTGGTTGAACTAGATGATCTCCAGTGTTCCCTTCCAACCTCAACTATTCTATGGTTCTGTGAAATGTTTTGCTGTGGTATTTTCTAAATGAAATGGTTTGGGTTTGATTTTTCTTTTCCAAAATGAAAGGGGACAAACAGAAACAGCTTACAAAGCAACTGCAGGCATTCTGTTTGGGACAGAATAAAAACATTTTGCAAAATTTAAGAATTTTCCTCCTAAGCATCTTCAATTTTCTCCAAAACAATCTCTGCTTTTAGTTTCATTAGAACTATGTTTATATTTCATAGCTGAGGGGAAAGGGTCAGACAGCAAACAAAAAAACTCACCATTGATCCAGCTCTGCTCTCAACCCCTATTTTCTTATTCACAGACAAACTCTTTCAGATGTACCCCAGTTCCTTCAGGGCTGAAGGTGCAGAGCAGGCATCTCTGCAGCCAACAATAACAAACATTAACACCAACTTTCCATGTTTCCATGGCAAGGGTGCCCCAGAGACCTCCTCTTTCATCCACACACTCCTCCCCTCCAAAGCTACCTCATCACCATCTCTCTGAGGCTGGGGAAGGAGGGACAGGTCAGCTGCACTCACTTACCAATAGATTTTGTGACTAGGGGGAAGAAGAAGGAGGGAAGAAGAAAAAAAAGGTGTTTCTGTTTTTTCTTTTTTTTTCCTTCCTTTCTTATTTGCTCGGATCTTGTTACCTGTCCCATGGTTACCTGTTACCTGTCCCCTGTGGTTATTGGTGGAAGAGCTGTGGTGTCATTAAAGTGCAGAGAAGTAGCACAGGGAGCACTGTTGCACAACCAGCAGCCGCCAGGATCACGCTGGTGTCCCCAGGGCAGCACGGGCAAAGCGGAGCAATATTTTCCGATAAACACTAAAACCACTTGCAGTTAAGCCTGTGCTTAGTCTGGCATGGGAGTACACGACACTGGTAGACCAACCACACCAGAGACTGACTCGGGTCCATCTGGGGTCAATGACAGCTTCAGCCAACCACACGCTCCTGGCCAGCACTGCAAAAGGTGCTGCAGAGGCTGCACGGGACTGACAGGAGGTTGGAGGGGCACTCCCAGGAACATCCCAAGGGCAGAGGGAAAAAAAATCCCAGGCCTCTACTACGAGCACAGAGGAGCTTCACCACTCCTAGGAGGGAGTTTGGGATTGGTACAAATGGGGCAACAGTTGAGGAGTGAGGAAAATGCCAGCCTTAGGGAGGGGAGGCAGTGGAGCTCAGCTCGTCATATTAGCACTTGTGTGCTCATGCAGCAACACTCAGCACAAAGAAAAGCAAACGTCCTGTATAATCTCTCATTTCTGAACTAGTCTCCTGCATATTAATTCCTATTGACTGACAAGTGGAACAGCACACATCGATCACCTTGTTCATTAGGTATTCTTGCAGCAATGCGTGATGCAGTTTAAATAAGCCAGGTTAAGTTCCTTGTGTACACAAGGAAGCCATTATAAGAAAATGTAATGATGAAACCACTTTTTTAAGAAGCAAGCAGAGCTTGAGCACCTTATATGCTTTGGAAAATTTCACTTCATTTATATTATTTTTCATGAGCTTTTGCTTAGCATGATGTGGTGTTGTCCCCCAGCTGTGACCAGTTTGGCTTGAAAGTCAAGATTTTGCAAGCCTGACTAGTGAAACCTCCTGAGGCTCTAAGCTTTCAGGGAACTCAGTACCTTCCTTTTGAGGGGGAACTCTTTTATATAGTGTGTTTTGGTAGCTCAAAAGAATGACCACTCTTAAGGCTGCTGCTTAGATGCACAGCAGCTCTTGGCAGGACTGCTGAGTTCTGTGGTCCTGTAAGCTGCTCAGAGAAAAATGTCCTTCCTGCCCATGGCACTGATGGAGGAGACACCAGCACTGCCCCAGAGCAAGAGCACTGCTAACAAACGAGGCTGCCCAGCCTCAGCTGTGCACCCCACTGCACGGCTGACCCTGTTGCCCAACCTCCCAACACAATCATATTTACAAAAGCATCTGATTTGCAGAAATAGTGCTCAGTCTCAGCTCCTGCCAATATCAGCAGAGACTGCACGCGCTGAGGTACTGAAAAATCAGTGCAGTGTCACCAGCCTGTGCTTCCCCTCTCCCACTTTTACGAGGGTGGTTCAGCCTCTTAGGGGCCATAACTGGATCTTTATGAAGCCCTTGGATGGGTTTTACTGCAAAACAACACTGAGAATGCACATGCACGATTACACCAGGACAATAGCCTGAAGTTAACAATCGCTTCCTGTAATTGTCTGAGGCAGCCTGTAGAACTAAGAATCATCTCATGATAAATCCTTGTTGGTCATTTACCATCATTAATCTATACTGTCAGAATGAATTAGGTGCAGAGGAGCACATTAATTACAATGCAGATGACACTCCAGCTTTAATTATCAGGAGTTCAAAGTGAAGAGTGCCAGTTAATCAAGCTCAGAACCACGGAGGCTGCTGAAGGAAAGAGCTGTTCAGCTGGAGGCACTGACACCCAGCCTGCAGGGTCTGCAGTTACAGCGATGCCATTCTAGCTTCAGTTTCCCAAATTGCTCTCTATTTCTATCCACATTAGTCAGGTCTATGGGAACACTTTTTCCACTGCCTGTGACATGCCTTAAATTAGGGGTGGCCAATTTTGTCAATATGTAGCCACCTAGCTTTATTTATAGAACATTTCATATTACACACCAAAAGCTGCCACTGTCTTTTTATGCCTGTTGCATAAAACTTTGCATTTAACAGCTGCTTACTCATTTTACTTATCAATTAAGGCTACATTTTCACAGGTTGTTGCTCCCATTTCAATATTATTTTATGCCATTTTCTGGAGGGCTAGGATTATGGAATAGACCTAAACATCTGAACAGTTTGTAAAGCACTGGCAGAGCAGCTTGCAGTGTTGCAAAGGCCCCCAAATCCCATCAGGCAAATGTAGCCCTTTTGTTATTGTAGGACCAGAGACAGAAGCTCTCAAAGCCCATCAGATTCCTGCTGATGCTCCCGGAGTGAATCCCAGCAGGGAGGCTGACCACTCACTCTGGCTGCTACCAGCACCAGGCTCCTGGGGAGAGCACAAAGCTGTTCTCCACATCTCCTGCAGACAGGACATGAGGAGATGCACTGCGCAGCACAGAGACAGCAGGCAGGAGCAAACACTGCAGTGCTAAAGCTGTACACTGAGGCTGGGGATTTCCAGCAGCACAGACTTCAGCAAGCTGGGATCCACTGCAGAGCCTGGGGCTCACTCTGCTGTTTCCTGCTGCTTCACACGCCTTGTGAAAAACGCTCAATTCTGCCTGAAACTGGTGTACAAAATGTAAAAGCCTGAGGAGATCCAAGTAGCCTGTGAAATGTCCGCAAGGAGAGCAAACCAAGGAAATAAGGAGTCACAGAAACCAATAAAGTAAAATTACTGTGGGGAATTTAATCACCCAGGAGACAGGAAATTCAAGGCTGTGGTACCCATGACAACTAGTATTTGTCCACAGTGTATGGAACATTAACCTTAACTCCACATGCGGAAACAGAAGAAATTATGGGACATATCAGGTATGAATGCATATTTCATGCACAGGGTACTCTTTGAGGGCTACTGTGGAAGCAATAATTAAATTTCCTGACTGCAAAGCAAGCAGGTTTATGCACAAGCAGCTCTTCTGAGACACAAGTGAACATCACCAGACAGAGCTCCCAGCTCATCCCCATGGTTTAGGCAGGGGAGATTCAAGGACTCAGTTTGGTCCTAGCATCATCTCCTGCTGTGTAAGCTTCTGGCTGCTGTTCAGACTTTGTTTTGAGAATTGCCATGTGTTGATTTAGGAAATGTTGTGATGTTTCTTTCAGTTGTTGGGTCAACAAGGATTCTACATTTCTTGTATGTTTTCCTTTTGAACAACTAAAGCAACATTCACCCTTCAACAAGGCAGAAGTCCAGTTCCTGCTGGGTGATCAGTTTACTTGGATGCGAGAACCAGTTTATTGCTGAGTTAGACAGCAAACAAGTTATCAAAACGTGAGAGAGTTTTGCACTAGTCTTGAGCTGAATTTTAACCCTGGCTGGATACTGTGGAGTCAGATTACTCACAGCAAGAGCCAAAACCAAAGCAGCCAGATAGACAGCAACTCTCTCGATGGAACTGTTGTCCTTAAAATCTCATTTTTTACATGATCTTAGTCAATTGCTGACTGGTATATCTATTGTTGCAAAAATTGGGAAGACATATATAAACAAATAGCAAAAGTATAGCTACTAGGAAAACTAATTGCAATCAGGTGGGAAGGGGAGCTATTGAAACAAGGGGTTTTTAACAATAAAAGTTACTTCTATATTTTGTCACTGCCACAGGACACAGAAGCAAGCAGTCTGCTTGGTTATGACCTGTCATTACCTGACTCTGGAGGTGCCATGTGCTGTTTCCTCTTCAGGCAGCTAAACCCACATGGCCCAGCATCTCCCACATGGAATTTTTCAGCAGGAGCAGAGCCAGATGCTAATCCAACCCGTGACTCTTAATAAAGTGATTTAACACATCCACAGCACCAACCACCACAGCTCAGGTCTGACCTCTGTCACCACTTCATGGGCAGTTGGACGATGCCAAAACCCAGCCCTGCTCACGGAGGGGCTGCTGGGGTCAGAGGAGCAGCAGCTGCACTCTCCAGGCAGGCCCAGGGGCTGTGGGGTGGTGGGTGCCCTCCCAGGTCCCCATCCCTGCTGGGTGCCTCCCACACAGTGGGTTTGGGGTGCTCCCTGCCCTTTGCTCCATGTTTGAAACAGTAAAACTCTCCTCCCAAGCAGCAGCAGCATCTTCAGGCAGTATCCTGCCAGAGGGCTTCCATCCAGGAGTTTTGGACACATTTAACCAAGTCAAGGCCACAGTTATTTAGCAGCAATTCAAAGTGAGGAGATCTCCCACTGCAAAAGAGATTGGTGTTTCTTTCACCTGCACTTCAAAAGAAGAGTGCTCCCATGAGCTGCCTCTGCCAGGAAACCTCTCGGGCTGTCCCAGCCCTCAGGCCAAGCCAAGCTGAAGGCATGGCTGGGACTGACAGCCCAAGCACGCTCTGCACAGCCTGGTTCACACCTGTAGCCTGGACACATGGTGAGCAGAAGGCAGCAGAGCCTCTCCATGGCAGATCTACTTAGAGGTCAGGCTTGTCCAGGGGCTCTGAACCGGGTCCTGTGGGCTGCTCACCACTCAAGTATACACAAGTTCACATTCTGCCCACCCTCCTACTCCTTGCTGATGTCCCTGAAAACCTCCGAGTCAGCTCTGAAACAAGGGCTGATGGCCCCTCACCAGCAACAGTGCACTGGTTTGAAACTGCCCATGGGGCCATAAAAGGCAGAAGAAACCATTTCACAGGAAGGAAAAAAGTATGAGGCGCCCTTCTTGCAAACACCCACTGAGGGCAACACCAGAGGGGTCCAGGGTTAGCCCAGCTGGTCAAGAGCCATGTGGTAACAGCAGCATCCTTCAGTCAACATCCTGCTCCAGGGAAGGAGGGGACTCCCAGCAGCAGTCAAAATTTTCCCTTTGCTCCTGGAGGCACAGGCATGCTCCTGCAGCAGGGTTTTTGTGCTATTGCAAATCCCAGACCATTCTCAGGAGGGCTGGGCTGAAATCACCAGCCTCATTTCCAGAGAGTGGTTAATAACCTTGGACTCTGCTCACTGTGACTTAAATATGAGCTATTCCTCATCAGGGAGAAATCAGGATTTGATGCTGCACAGAAATGAATAGCTGGACAACCCAAGGCTTGAGAAGTGGCTCTGCATGTTTTCCCAGAAGTGATGGCAGGTTCTGGAATTAATCTGGCCAGAAACCACCAATATATCTACATGCTAACCTGAGTTGAGGCAGGTTTGAATACTGCTGAAAAATCCCAGCCTGTGAATTATTTCCATTTCTGAATTTCTCTGCCCTGCTGTTTATGGAAAGGCAAAGAAGTACAGTGATGAGGTAAATGTGTTTATGAATGCACTACTGTTACCTTTCTACTCTAATAACTCACAGGAATTACTTTACCACCCTTATTTATTGCTAATCAAGCTCAGCACTGGAGGAGGAGAAGGAATAAATTCTGCCACAAAGTCTGTGCTAAGTCATTTTTTCTTCATCACATGAAAGCCATAGCCCAGGCAGTCTTATTTGAAACCCGTTAATGGTTAGAAATATCCCTTTTCTGGGAGTTTGCTCTTCTTTCTTAGAAGTGCTCACATTTTACCCAGCACCTCTTCTGCAGAGCAGCAAGAGCAGCCTGAGCTGCAGCAGAGCAGCAAAGTCCAAGTGCTCAGCAAGCTCCCCTGAGCTCCTGTTTGAAGAGTTTCCTCAAAAGCTGCACCAGCTACTTTGCCAGCTAATCTTTCCAGCCTGCAGCTACAGAGCAAAGCGTGGCTGTGGACCTGTGTCAAAGGTACATTTGTTAACACATTTCCCCTGGAGTGCTAATTAACATTTACATCAAGTTCTATGAGAGTGAAAAAGCTTCAACACAAACACACGCTGCAGGGAAATGTGGAGAGTAGGGTACTGTTTGCCCTTCAGGAGCTGGTGAAAATCCAGTTGGTTTTGTAATCTTCTGTTCTCTAAAATCAGATATTTCTTCAAGTTAATAACTAACCCGTTCTTTTTCATTTAAAAAAACCTCTAAGTGCATTTAGAATTGTATGACAGCAAGGCCCTGCTGGCCCTGGTGCAAGCCAGCCCACGTGCAGGTCTCAGTGCTCAGCCACAGCCCAGGCTAACCACAGAAAATGACAGTATTTTATGATTTTATAATAAACATAAACAAAGGAACGTCAACACACTTTTGCTCAAGATTCAACCCTCTTAAACTAAACACTAAGATAGGAAACACAAACAGAAATATTTGTAGCTGGATCTTCAATTACCACATTTTGGGATGCTGACAAAAAGCTCTAATGAGTAACACTTGTACCCACAATGAGAGGCAGACAAAGTTATTTGCAAACACAAATTTGCACTTGAAAGATGCGAAGGCAGTTGCTGAACAGCTGAATAATGAGCTATTCTCAATATTATTTCTCAATATTTATTGAGAAAAAATGTGCTATCACAGTGAAGTAAAAATGTTAAGACTACAACCAATATAACTAAAATATAGTTGAAAAAAATCCTCAAGATTTTTCCCAGGGCAGGGGGGAGTTTTTGCCATTTTTTAAAGGAAAAACTAGAAAATATCAGGTTCACAGAAAGAAAATCATATTCTATGAGCCACAAAACAATAGTATGGAAATGTCCACCTACTCTGTAAACTTTTAGGCCATGATAGAGTGCATGTTGTTATTTAATATATTCTCTCCTGCCACAACCATGCATCCTGCCCAGGCTCCCATGAATTCAAATCTATGTCTAAAAAAGCACCAATATGCTTTTTACACTTGCAGATGTAGTAAAAATTGACTCAGCACACTACTTCCAGAAATTAGTTTCTAGCCCTCTGCCCCCACAGAAGTCAGAATCTGAGATGAATAATATATACTATGAAAACACAGACTTTTTGGTTGCAAACTGCTCTAGAGTTCTCTGAGCATATTTTGTTATTGTTGCCAAATATTTGAGGTGAATAATTTTCAGCCTTCATGTTTACAAACTATTCTCATTGGTTTGTCCCTTTTTTCTCCTTTTTTTTTTTTTTTTCCTGGGTGTTGCTTCTGCCTTGTAACTGGATATCCAACTTTGTAAACAAAAAATAAGTGTGGCAAACAGCAAATGCAGCAGCAGTGGTTTTAGTTTTTGTTAGACAAGGCTGAAGTGAAGGACCCTAAGCACTGATGGGAATGACTGTGTGGGCAGTGCCATGGCCAATGCACCAAGCAATCAATGCTGAGATGTTCCAACAGGACAAGGTGTTTGTGTTTCTTCTGCCTGACCAGCTCTTCAAACTTCTTTTCATTAGATACACACATCTGTATTCACTAAGAATATTTTTCAACAAGTAGCAAGCCCTCAGGTATTTTCAGATTTCCAGTTTCCTTAGGTCTCTGTCTTAGTTTCCAGTAACTCTTATGAAGAAAAGGCAGTACTGAGCTTGAATCTAAGCTGGCACATTTCTGACATGACCTATCAGAGACTCCTTCTCCATAGCACAAGTCTGGGCTGAAATCCTCAGTCCCCTCCAAAACTTGTGAAGAAAACAAACCCCAGTATTTTTGGGGAAACCAAAATGGAAGTAGAATGTCCCACTTCCAAAATGCTAATAGCTTAATTTCAAGTAACAGGATGAGATTAATATAAACACTCCAACCTGTCCAAACTGGAAATCTTTCAAACGTCAAGCACAGGAAACAACAAGGTGTTTTTTTTCAGGCAGGATGTCAGAGCTACCCCCGTGGTTATATGTGAGCTGAGGACAATGTTATTAGATGAGATCAGATTACAAACACAAGCAAACAGAAAACAATCTCTGAACGTCACTGTTGGGATTTGACAAGAGGCACAGCTGACCCATGCAGGAGGTTGAATACTCTCGAGTGAGCTCCGGGGGAGTAGGAGGAACTGCTGCTGGACACTGAGTTCCGTGCAATTAAATTGTCAATTTGTTTGCCCAAGACTTATCTTACCCTATGCTTGCTCAGGTTTTACTCAACATATTTGACCTACAAATCTTAAAGCAGTGGCTTTGCTAAAATGATATGAAGTTTCTGGATTCTCCAAACACCTAAATAAACTATTTTGTTAGTTTCCACAGCACAGAAACCTACAGTTACTCAGATATTTGAAACTTCCAGTGAGGTAGATGACAGTCACTTAACCACACACATCACCATTTCATTTCTGTTCCTAATGTTTAGCACAGCCTCGCTCTAAGGAATTTCTGAAGTTGTTTACAAAGCTGATGCAGAGGTTGCATTCAGTCTGGTCCAAAGGCAATGGTTTACTGAAGTCATTTGTAAACAGCAGGAAGATAATATTTTCTGTAACTGAGGGAGGAGGGGGAATAAAAGCTCTCACCTTGCACCAAGGACCATTAGAGACAGAGCTGGTTTCTGAAATATCTGCTCCTTCATTTTCTTCCATGTCTGATTAGTTGCAAAACTTTGTTCTCCAATGAAACACATTAAATCATGCTCCAAGCAAAAGCACAGCAAGCCATGCAGGCTCCAGTATCCCAGTTTGTGAAAGCCCTGCAATAAGTCACATGTCGGTTTTATGATCACTGGTCTAATCCAAGGCTGCAGATCCTGGTTCCGTGCTGGATTTCACAGAGCTTGGCCTTTCTTTTAAGCCTTAACAGTTCCTCTTGTTAGGCATTTATCTCCTTCAGCCCTTCCTTGTGGATCCAGGTTTTCACATGACAAATGGCGAAGGTTCACAGCCTGCCAGGCTGTGCAGGAGAGCTGACACTGAACCTGTGATCATCCCAAGAGAAGCCTGACAGCCAAGTGCCGTACGTGGCCACACCTCTGCTGCCAGAGCTGGCCTAGACCATAAAATCAGAAGCAAGGTCACCCAGCAACCAGCCACTCAACGTCACTGCAGTAATAAAGCAAACTTACATTCAACTTCTTGCTTGGGTAGATAAATATTTTTGTTAGAGGAAAGAAGGCCAGAGAAGATGGCAGGAGGCTGACTGTTCTGAGCTGAGATACATAAATTCTGATTGCTGCAAAGCTTTCAGCACACATTTGTGGGCCACAATGAAACCCACAAGGCTCTGTTTGTGAATGCCAGTGGGGTCAAACCCTTAAGCATTTTTCCCTAAGGATGCACAGACCCTGTACTCCAGCAGGGTACAGGTAATGTCCACAGGATAATTTTCAGCAGAGATCACAAGTTCCCATCCAGGTGCCCACAAGACTTTCATCTGCCACGTGCTCAGCTTAAAAAAGTTCCACTCACTCTCAAAAGTCTACATAAAATAGGGATGAATTTACAAAATAGCCTCAATTCCCTGCCAGAGTCAGTAAAAATCAGGTCACACCGTAAGACTGCATACTCAGCTTTCTCAAGCAAATGGAGTATTTTTCTCAGGAGCAGCCACATACCCAAAGGAGCACACTCAATTTAGGAAGTGACGTTTCTCTCCAAACACACACGCACGTTAGAGAGAAGGGCTACGATAAATATAAATAAAAGCAGATAACAAAAGATCGACCCTCTTTGTTCTGTTTGCACTGTGTATCAGACAGTGCCACTGCAGATAGCTGCTGCCCTAAAATTTCGAAACCAGCTCTGATCTCTGACATCTATTCAAAGACAAACATGGCTTCATTTTCAGTGCAGCCACTTGGTCTGTCTCAGAAAAGGCCTCTCTTTAACAAAAAAGAGAAGAATCCAGGGTCACTGGCTACTCTGGGAAATTAAGGCTACTCTCCCCTCCTCTCTGATATGCAACTTTTCCTTCTATATGGCAGGATTTTTTTTTCCTTTGGGGGTGGAGAGTGGCAACTGTGCAGGAAGATTAAAGTTAATTCTGTTCAAATATAAAATACATTAATCCAATGCTCATATTGGCAGCATCATTAAAAATTAGCCATACCGGAATCTGATTTTTAGACCTCTTTCTGCCACTGAAGCACAAAGTGCATAAGTGGTTTTGTTGAGATCACATGCTCAATTATACACATTATTAGTCACATAGGATTTCATGAGGTATTTGTCAAAAGTTTTTAAGTAGTTTGAGATTATATTTTATCAAAATTGTCAGTAGCTGGAAGTGTCTGTCTTGTTGTGACATAATAGTTAGAGGCCCTCAAACACTGAGTAAGGTATATCTGACTGAGCCCAGTGTACACATTGCTTGATTATGTATTTATTTCAAGGAAGTGAAGACAAATGTGACAAAAAAGGCAAGAATTTTGAGGGCATAGGTGTGTCTTTAGGGAGAGAGCAAGGCAAAAGGTGAGTGCAGATTTGGAAACCACCAATTTATCTTGTCTCTGCCACGGATTTTGTGATCTTGAGAGGTAAATCAAAAACCCTGTGCCTCAGTTTCCCCTCCTATGCTGTGAGACCAGCAATACTCAGCATACTGCCTGAAATATCAAATTGCTTTGCATTTTGTTTTTTCCCTGGTTTCTATTTACAGGTCACCCATATAGTGACATATTAGCCTAGTTCCAGAGTAGGCAAACCCAGCCTTCTGAAGTTTGCTTGCATTAAATACCAGGCAGAAATGCTGTATCTCATTATCCACTTAGGTGTCCATGTTATGTCTTCTGCTTTGATGACATTCTGTGGCAGTAATTTTCACAGGTTTTTTTGGTTTTGAATTGGCCATTTCCTAATTTAAAACAGCAATCAAAGGAAACACTTTCCACATACGCAGCATAACATAAGATAAACTTTCCTATGGTTGCTGTGGAGAAGCAAACTCAGAGGTTTTCAGCTTCAACCTTTAGTGTAAACCAGACATCTGTTTCGAGTTGTGTCAGATCACAGGAAGGATAGCCCACAGCTTGGTTTACTCCAACCTAATTTAGGAAATCAGAACTCTCCCCATGGATGAGTCACGAGCTTCTTGGGCAATGACAGGCCAGACACATTTGTCTCTGCAGCTTGGTGGTTTTCTGTAAAATGGGTGATGGCTCTTTCCCCCATCTGGAGGTGACTTGTGGCTGGAGGATGTAGCCCCAAAACCAAGCCCATTTGTCCATCTGCAGTCCTGATGTCAAAGCCCACCAGGAAAGGAAATAAAGGATGAAAAAGAAAAGGGAAAGTGCAGAATGGGTCTAAAGATGGCTTTGAAGTACAGCCCAGGAGCGGAGACCAGGAAGTGAGAGCTGTAATTGCAGCTGGGTATCAGTTTCCTTTTTTATTTCAGGATCACCCACAGCATGCTGGAGCTTCTCCCTCAGAAAGCAGACAGGAGCAAGACTCACCTCTACAGGAGAACAGAAGCTGCTGTTAAATGGAAGAGCCACAGAGACAAAACAGCTCGTTGCATTTCTAATGCAGGAGCAAACAGAAAGTACCTTGAACAAGTCTGAAATTACTTTTGCTACTTCTGGACCAGCCAGGAAAGCTAAAAACTATTTATTTTGCTTCCTAAGGAAGTTGCACTGTATTGCTTGTGAGCTCTGCCTGAGCTGTTTGAAATGGGGCCAGATTCAAGTAAACTCAACAGAGAGGAGACATGGGGTTCACCAAAGCAGGTGGTCCAGCAAATATCCCCAGAGTGGAAGGCTCCCAGCTGAGCTCAGGCCATCGAGGGAAGGCACCAGTGTCACAGACATCTGACATCAGCCTGGGGCAGGTTTATTCCAGGCTGCCTTGAGCCTGGCAGAGCTGGCCATCAGTGACACCCAGCAGTGTTCAGACCTCACCAAAGTGCGTGTTCAGCTGCTCACATGGTGGGTGCAAGCACAAATCTGCACCTCAGATCTGAGAGGCCTTTGACCCAAGCCCTGGTAAGGCTCCCCTTCATGGGAGCTGCCCTGGCCTGGCACTTCCAAGCTGCTGCCTCAAGCAGATGTGTCAGGACAGGTTAACAGACATCCTGCTGTAACTTTAATGCTATTAGCCAACATTAAACAAAGGTTTAAATTTTTTTTCCTTCCCAAGATAAGCCGCAAGGCAGGGATCAGGGCTGCTGTGAGAAAACACGGACTCTTGGTATAGTGAAATAAACCTGTTTGTTCCAGTTACAGAAGGTTGTGAGCTGAACTCAGGGGCCCAAGTTATCAGGGAAATGACAGCATCTTGAAGACCATTGTAAAGGATTTAGGGTTTTGGTATTTGCTGGGCATACCTTGAATGTTTGACCATTATAAATCTTTTCTTGTTTAGGAAAGAAATCTCATTTTTCATGATATCTTTTAGCAGAAGCAGGGTATGATTATGCTGGTGTTTGCAGACAGCAGTGGCGCAGTACAGCCTGTCTCAGCTTCACAGTGAAGAAAACGAGCTACAATTGTGAAATCATTGCCTAACAATTGATAAGGACAACTGCTGCAATCCTCTCCCTGCCTCCCCTTGGCCAGCATCCCAATTACCACATGACTGGATATATAGAAAAGAGAATGCCAATGTAGTTAAAGTACAAGCCACACACATAAAAGACAGAGAATTTATCTCCATGTCTAGTCTGGTTTCCTCTGTCACCTTTGGCCAAGTAATTCAGTCTTTGCAATTCTTCTTTTTCCTCCTTTCGTGACAATATTTACCATCCTTCTGACAGCCCTGGAGTTCTCCAAAGAAATGGGGCTTTGTAAATAGGGTTGGGAGAAGAACTTGTCTCTTCAAAGAAAGCCATGTCAGGTACCTGGTACAAGGTGCTGGAGGAGACTCCCTTGGGAGGCCTTGGCTTTGCAGAGGAACAAGGTTCCTTCATGCCTTGTTTCAAACCAATATTGTCATTCCCATTTCACCCTTCTTTTCCAAAACTCCCTAGGGAGTGCCATAACACCTTGCAGCGTGTGATGCCAGCTCCTGATATCAGCAATCCCAAGAAAAGTCCAGTTTTCCACACAAGGTCAAAGAGATTTGGTTCACACGCTCTCACCATGAAATGAAGAGAGATATATGCAATTTCTGTCTCCAAAATTTATGACTCCTGAGAACAGCAAGCCCACACCCTCTATTGCCACTACCACACTGAAGGATGCAATGACTTTTTTCTCCCATGAGAGAAAAGCCTGTGGTAAACCAAATCCTTGTATGTATTAAGTATTAGATTAATACTGATGAAGTGTTAAGGAATGGTACTTTCAATGATATTTTAAAAACCCCAAATGTGTTATCACTTCCTCTGCCACACAGATGCTCAGTGGCAGTTGTGTTGCTCACCAGACAACTGCAGGACAAAACCTCACAAGTTCTGCATGAGCTGAGTAACAAAATCTGGGTCACTGAACTGAAGCTCCCTTGAACACAGCTCAGTATTACAACCAGACAGGGCCAGACTCTACCCAGCATCCCTATAAACATCAAGCAGGTCACCCAGCAGTTGTTTCAGTGCCTTGCTGACTCAGAAGTAATATAGACAAAAGAGGAAACAGGAGAGATTGAATTTGGATTTAAATTTGCCATTCAAAAGTGCAGCATAAATGAGGTTCTACCAAGATGATATTTCAACTTGCAAAACAAATAACGTGCAACTTGCAAGCAATTCCTGCTTCTGTAGACACTTTAATTGCATTTTGTCCTAATGAGTTGGAATTTCTTAAGGGTAACGTGAATAGATTCTAGTTCATCTTAAATTCTGGTTCTTCCAAATACATTTTATATTTCTAAGAGCAAGTGGTATGTTTTCATTAACTGGAGGAAATACTCTAGAGTTAATCTGAGGGAACAGGAACTGCCAGGATAGACTACATCATCCACAGAAATCTCACCTATATTGGGTCTCAATAAAATACCAGTATTTGGTCTTGATTTCCTGTAAAGAAGGAGGCATAACTGAACCCCAAGAAGGTATCTAAAAGAACATGGAATGACCCTATAAATATGTGGCTTTTGGGCCATAATTTTAAAGTTAGTGGCCATGTCAAAACATGTGATGCTCATCCTATGTGAGGGAGATTTAAAAAGGCAACAATCATCCTCATTTGGCCCTGATTTGATTTCTGACAATCTCTGCAAGCTTTAACAATACAGCCAGCCCTTAAGGAAATGTCTGTGTCCCTACACTCAGAGCCTTTGTTTCCATGTGTATAGATAGGTATGTTTTGATGCTGAGAAATAATACTTTATGTATTATCAAACAAATTATATCTACAGCTGGGAAAAATCCTGAGGTGGTTTCAAGGGCTTTGATCAAAACATCATCAGAAACAAGATGAGTAAACAAAAAAATGGTTCTAAAACATCCCTTAGGGTAGGCTGGAGGAAAGCTACTGGTGTCACAGCAGCACCCTCTAGTGCTGCTGTCACTGGGCTTTGCCAGCACTTCCTGCATAAAATTTGACATCTGGCGTCAGGATGAAGCTTCTCTTATCCCAGCCACAGCTCACAATAAGGTCAGAATATCAACATCATCTTATAGACAGAATGAGACATAGATGGCTGTGGAGACAAATCCACCATTACTAACAAATATTTTAAGGGAGAGCTTGCAATTAGCTGTGTTTACAGCACCTACAGCCCAGTAACTCCCAAATTATGGAAATAGAGACCAGTGCAAAGGCAGAGGTTATTTTTTGGTTGATCAGTGAAAAAAGAAAATGAGACTCCTCCACAGACTCCAAGTAATGTAGAGACATAGCCCAAAATTGTCAGGCTGCTGTGTTTTACCCCCAGGCAGCAATGAAGCCACAGGGAGCCTCTTGCTCACTTTCCCTGGTGGGATGGGGAACTGGAAAGGTAAAAGTGACAAAGCTCATGGCTTGAAATAAACAGTTCAACTGGTAAAGCAAAAGCTGTGCCCACAAGGAAGGCAAAACAAGGGATTTGTTCACCACTCTCCATGGGCAGGCTGTTCAGGAGAGCAAGGCTCCCTCAAACCTAACAGTGACTTGAGAAAACAAACACCATCACTCCGAACATCACCCTCTTCCTCCCTCTCCCCCCTGGTTTCTGTGCTGAGCATGTTCTGGGATATTCCTTGGGCCAGTTGGGATCAGCTGTCACAGCTCTGTCCCCTCCCAGCTCCTTGTGAGAAGCAGAAAAGGCCTTGGCCCTCTGAAAGCTCTGCTCAGCATTAAGTACAACATCCCTGTGTTATCAGCACTGTTTCCAGCACAAATCCAAAACAAATCCTGAGACCAGTTACCGTGAAGAAATTAACTCCATCCCAGCCACAACCAGCACACAGTCACTACAAAATAGGTACATAAGTCTAAGTCCATAAATGAGCTAAATACTCACCTGCCACAGTGGTGAACATGAAAAGATGCAGGCAAGATTGAGCATGCAGAACAGGGTGGGTGAGATCCTGTACTTGAGAAGAAGAAGGTTAAGCATGACTTTACAAAAACAGTTAATGCTCTCCTAAAGTCATGGAGCAGCTGCAAGGCAACCAGCCGCAGTGACCACCACCCTTTCTCCTCCTCATTCCCTGCAGCTGTGGGGAAAGCCCAGGAGGAACTGGGTTGCCTTAAGTGCTACACAGACACACCCATCCAAACCTGTTAACAACTCGGCCTTAATCCCATTACATGCAATTTTCAGAATATGCTTTCCTCCAAGTGCCTCACATGGGACAAGGCTACAATTTTAATCATACTGGGTTTGTCACTGCAGTGTCCAATACCCCAAACAGATGAGGTGAACATCCAAAACTCCCTAAAGGTGAGTACTGGAATGTTAAAAACAAAAAATCCTCTGATGCAGTAGGACAGGTATATATTGTGTTGGGAAACAACACCAGTGAGATACCAACACAAAACCACAAATCAGTATTTTTACACTTTTTTCTACCTGCAGAAGCATAGTTAAATCTATCAGGTCCTTTAATGATCATCCCTGTAGATAACAGATAGATTAACATACCTGAGGGACTACCTCAGTCTCTGCCAGCTAGAATAACCCTCATGTTACCCTCTCTGGGTCTCAGACAAAGAGTTTCTCCCTCATTCTTGTCATTTGAGACATGGAGTGAGCAGAGAGAGGGTGTAAACTGCTACAGAGCATGCCTTGGATTTTGGTAGCTCACTTTTTGTGGGGCTGCACAATTCATCAAACTCCCAATCTGATGAAAATAACATAGCAGTAAAAAACTCTTTGGAAGGTTGTGTTTCTCATTCATGTGTTTGACTTCATTAAGTCATAACTTGTGACAATTTGCTATAAACTAATGAATGAACCACTGATGGGACATCATTCATTATCATAAAGCTATTCCTGCCTGCTTAATTAAGCTCAGAGAACGCTCTAGCAGAAGGAAAGCAGAAGCAGACCCTCTTGGGAAGTGATAAATGCTGGTGGATGAGGGGTATCCTGACAGTTTCAGCACAGCTGAACACACTGGGTTGCTCCTTAGCAAGAATGAAGTAGCCCAGATATTCTGGAATGCTGGAACAGGGAAATCAACTCTAGAAGCATCTTTAACTACCAGAACCTTATACATGGATCCAACAGTCAAATTTCCACCTGCACTGCATAACACCAGAAAAAAAATCTGCAATGGTTCTTGTGCACCAGGCTTTCCAGTTTGGGTTTTTAATCATATGGGTGGCAAGTAAGGGAGCCAAAAGAGAGTATTTTAAACTGGACAGCAGAAACACTCAAAACACTGAAACAAGAAAAAAACAGTTTCTGCTAGGACAGATATAGCTCTAAGCAACTGACTGGAAAAAAACATTCTTTCCCTTTTGCCCACTAAATAGGGCCAACATCCCCCTCCCTTCCTGCAGTTTGTCTCACATTGGCCCTGAGCATTCCCAGCCATGAACTCCACATACAAACAGGAGATTATTCCTGCCTCAGACACTTTACCTCCTTCACACATCCTCTGTGGCTTGGTGCTGGTACTTTAAGAATTGCATCTTATCTTAAAAGCAGACATGAAGAGCCTTTATTACAGGCATCTCTAGGAGTACACATGCCTTGTCATAACCAGCAAGTTCACTGGAGCCAATTTCAGCAGGAAAATGGGAGGAAAATCCCAGCTCCCCACGGGCCCCTGCCCAGGGAGTGGTCAGCTAATTCCCTGCTAATTCCCTGCTGCTGGTTGAGCCCACCCTGAAAACCTCACTGTGAATTGGCCCAGCTGATTTATCATGTCCTTACAGCTCCAACTGCAGCTCTAGATTGTCTGTTTTGAAAGCTGAAGCTGACCTTCTGGAGCAAGTATTTAAGGCCTGCATAGCCAGTGAAAAATAATTACAGAGAATTCAAGTCCAGCCCCCATTCAATTTGCTTTATTTACATATAAACTGCAGGCTGGAACAGAGGTGGCCAAACACCATCATGCCTGCTTCCTGTGGCCAATAGGACCCTGTTGCCCACATGTAATTTGGCTTCATAAAATTGCTTGTAATTCAATAGCAGAGCAGAAACCAAGTCTGTTTCTCACTGCAGCCTCCCATTTCCAGGTTCTTGCCTAACCAAAACCAACTGTGACACAGGCTGACCTCGCTCTTTGCAAGAATAAAAATAACTTGAAAGATTATATGTATTACTATTATGTGGTGGCATCCACCATAACACTATTATATATCGTGTTCCCTTCATCATTCCTCTAAAAGTTTTGCTGTCTGTATTACTCCCTCTTGAACAGGTTACTGGGAAAAATGTTGCCTCTCATCAACCTTTTTCAAGTTATTCTACTATAAAGAAAGCCCCTTAGAGCTTTAAAATTTACCTTTGAACTTTTTTTTGTCATTGCATTCCACTTCATAAATTCTTTCCTATAGCTGCACAATCGTATCTCCAACTAGCATTGATAGCACAGAAGAGGTTGTAAGACAGGGCAATTTCACATTTGGCAATCCAGACATGCACATCCACCCAAGGGACATTTGTAAGCATACCTGTGAATAAATTGCTCCCTGCACTGGTGGGAAAATATTACTGTTCCAGGAGAGATAGAAACTTTGTCCTCCCTGGGCTTGTGCTGCAGAAGGCTTAGAGAGAATCCCACACTGTTCCTAAATAGTCCTTGCTTTTGTAGGCTAGAGCAGGTCCCAGGCATTTACTGTTTAACCCTCACTGTACCTCACAGAGTACCCAGGTGTAGCTCCCTTGCACCTTAACATGGAGATGGACTGGGTAAGTGACTGCTTTATGGTCAGAGTCAGGTATGAGAAAGTCCCAAAACTATTCACAGCACTAGATCCTGCTCTGTCCCAAAATGATGGTAGTAACACCTCCTCAGAACAGTGGATTCCTGCTACTGTGTGTCTACAGTCTGTATTCTGACACTACTGCTGACACTGAACAGGAAGCTTCTGCTCAAATGGAGCAACTTCTCTGCCTTCATGTTAAAGGAAAGATGACCCCAGAGACAAGTCTGTTCCCAAGCCAGTCAAGAGATCCATGGAGTAGGTAAAAGAATTTGTATTACTGGCAGAAAAAAACCCAAACAACTTCAGAAACATAATGGTGGTGTTCAAGCTGAAAGACTTGCTACTGTCTGCACAGTTTAAGATTTAAAAAAAAATAATAGGGGATAAAGGAAAAAACTGGGAAAAGGGTGAAATGTTTATAAAGCCACAGTATATGCATATGTCAAAGCATTCTGTATTGTTGATATTTGACCTGTTTAGCCCTACCCAACTCTAAAATATGGCCATACAGCTTGTAGGTGAGCATGTTCTGCCTGACATATTTCTGTCAGGGTACATGGCATTGTAAGAGTAGTTTCCTCCACAGTGTAACAAGAAATATCAGTGGTACTTCCCCCATCAGTCATACTTCTGTGAAAAATAGAAGTAGAAACATGGTATATGAATAATACACTACAAAGGTTTTTTGCATTATACAAGATGTTACCTATTTTACAGGGGAAAAGAATTCCATGTGTATTTTTTATCCATCCAGGCATTTCATACTTACACATTAACAGAAGGGCGACGAATTGAGAATGCAAAAAACTTTATTAGCATAAAAAGTACATATTCAGGAATCAAAAGTCAAATTCCTCCATAGCATCAGGCATGTTTGATACATATTTCTGTATCTGCTACAGCTGAAGGAAGTCTGGGTTGTAAGATGTCAGAAGCTTAAGGCTGGGGGGGGGGGGGGGGTTTTTTTTGGGTTTTTCTTTTGTGCTTCTTTTTAAGTTATGTAAACAACTCAGAGTGAAACCTGTACAAGCAGAATATTAGCTATCATTTGTACACATAAAAGTTAAATAAAACCCAATTTCAGCAATACAAAAAGCAATATAAAAAAGTACTCAGGTGCATTACATGCATCAGAAGAAAATGTAAAGAACATGGCAAGTAAGTGAACATGTCTTAAAAGTCAGATCATACTGAAAATTCTCTGTAAATATCTGTATGGCTAGACATGAAAAACATGATAAAATTACTTGGTTCCCTAAGAGATCTATACAGTTGCATCTATTTCAACTTCATTAGACATGAATATATTAGAAGGATGAAGTGGTTAAAAGGAATAAGAAAAGTTTACTCAAGTTTCACATTTCAAGCTGCCTATTTGATAAGGTAACTAGACAGAGGTAGATATCCAGTATTAGTGGCCAAGCTGTTCTAAAAGACCTTTTAGCTATCCTGTCAAGCTTTTACATTCAAAGCCAATGTGAAAAGGCTTCATAGGTGAAGGATGTCTTTCAAAAAGGCAGCCAGAAAACCTGTATTGCTGATGGCAGCAGTTTCAATTATCCTACTGAAAGTGAAGGGTATTTTAGGAATAAAACATTACTCAGACCATTACGAGGACACCACTTACCAAGCACTAGAGCTCATGCAGTCATTTTAACAAGAGTGACAGTGATTTGCTCATTTCCTATGCCTATTTTAGAAGCTGAACCATGGCTACCTACTGGGCTCCTTGCTAGTCAAAGTAGGACTGCAGGGTGCCGCGGCGGCGGATGTCACACGTCCAGCAGTGGAAGCCACCTCCCAGGGAATTGGCGTGGCGGATGTTCACTTTAATTGTGGAAATGCCTGGAAGAGACACACGAGACAAGCTTCAAAATTAGATTCTCACCTTCACATGGCAAGCTCTGATCAGATCATTAGGTGATATTTTATCAGATCACATGGCTAGATGTAAATGTGGGAGGTATTTCCTGCTAGCTTGTTGAGAATTTGTTTTCCAAATTTGTTTGCCAAATTCTAGGCAGAGAACAAACTAAGAACAAGCTGGCTTGTTTATTCTGGTGGTACTCTCAGGAATACACAGTGCCTGGAGCACAGCCAGTGTCTGATGTGTTATGACGTGCCAGTACTAAAAAGATAAACTCAGGTTTTGGAGTATGTGAAGAATTAGCTGAAATTCTGCCACAATATATGATCAGGACACATTTTCATAAATATGTGTAAGCATTTATGATTCATACACTGAATGTGCTCTTTCAAGTGCCTCTCAAGAAAAGAAGTATTCAAGGTAGATAGCTCTGAGTCCCTCTTCCTCTGAAAGGGAAAAGAGCCTCTTACTACCTAGGTTAAGCTTCCTGCCCCTTCTTTTCAGCTCTGATGGGTGTTTCAGCTGTGGCTCAGCTTGTACAAAGTCCTAACAGAAGGATCAGACAATTTCTCTGTTACAGAGTTTGCCTTTTTGCTTCTCAGCACCTTCAGGAGCTCAGGAGCAGCTCAGTAGAATTTATCTCCTAGGCCAGCAACAGTTTTGTTCCCAGTAGACCCATCCCAGTCCTTCAAACTTCCTGACTAACAGAGTTTATTTAGAACTTACATAGACTGTGGAGTTCGAGGGTGAAAGACAAGCCATGATTAGCATTAACAGCCTCATTCTTTAAGTACTTTCAAGTATTTTTAAGTCCTCAACTCTTTGCTCATGCAATAAAACCACCTAAGACTGAGCAGCTGTGCATAATAAGACTTCCATATTTTATGTTCAAATACAATCCTTCTGTCACTGCATATCTGAAGGAATTCCACACTATCATGAAGTTACATCTCACAGGACTGAGATTCTCCATAAATGAGCAGAAATACCTGGGCTAAGTGGTCTTAATTTGACATTTTAAAGTACAATGAGTTTGCAACTAGAAAATCTGAAAGAATTTTGGCAATGATGGATTCCCAGCTCTGTATCATTCAGCAATAGGTGCACTCAACCTCTGCAAGACAGATGTTGACCTCAAATTGGACAGTTTACGTTTTAAAAGCTCATTCAAAGGCATCCTAGCAATAACTTTAGTTGGTACTCATACCTTGATGTGCTGCAAGCTATAGGGGGCAAAGGAAGACCCTATTTCTATGACTGAAGTATTCAGGAGAAAAAACGCTGAATTATTATTAATTGCTAATCCAGCTGTTTGAGTACTTTTTCCAGTGCTGGCTGCTTTGACTACTTTAAGTGAAACTTCCAGTTACCCTGGCTGGCAGCACAGTAATTTTCTTTTGAGTGTGTGTAGAAGTGTGTTAGGACATACCCAGCTTTTCAAACATCTTCTGGATCGATGTCTCATTGGCATCCACCATCACACGTTTCTCATCCAGCATTAGGACGTTCATGGAGAGCCACTTAGAAGACATCCACAGTGGGTGATCTAAAACAGGAGAATAAACCTTGTACTGTACCAGGGTTGCTCCTTATTAATACCCTCAAGAGTACTCTGGGAATCCCTGGAAAGGGAAGGGTGACTGTACCATCTGGGATGAGTGGCACGGGGGGTTGAATCACAGTCCAGCCAGCTTTCTTGAAGAGCTCAATCTGGAAGAGCAATTTAAATATATTCTCAAGAGGGTTCTTAGAGTATCACATTATGTCCTCCCATCTGTGCCAGATTTTCTCAGAATATTCCAATTTGCATGACATCCCCTGCCTTCAGTTCACTATTCTGGCCCTCATTCAGGCTTCATCTACAAACTTAGCCTTCATACAAGCATTTTTAAAAGTCTTTTTCGATGTTGCATACCAATAGCATTTATTTCTGTCAGTTTTATATATGCTAGATATGTTAAAAACAAAAGTTAGCATTTGCAGTTTAGAGCTTGTTAAGTAAATGTATTGGTAACCCCCAAAACATATTCAGCTATCTTTTTCTTGTGTTATTTCTTCCCATATGATTATATAAGCCATTAGTATGAGTTACACTGATGTTTCTAAAAACAAACCCATCAGAAATAACACAAACTTACCTTTCCTTCACACTTTATAAGAAAATTAATATGCAGCTCATTTAACAAAGGAACAATATCAGGGCATCCCAATGAATAATTTGTGTCTCTAAGATTTACACAATTAAGTTAAAAATTAAGAGGATAATTTGGCGAAGGAGAATTTACTTTTCATCTTCATTGTCGGAATAGTTGGAAGAGTCAAGCTCCAGCTTTACCACGAGATGGAGCTCCAATCCCGAGCATTTAATAACCAGCCCGGCTTGCCAGATTTTTAAGAAAAGCTCCCTTTCATCGGCACCATTCAAGAAAAGCTCCCTTTCATCCCCACCATTCACACACACCCACCACTCCCCGGTCACCCAGAACGGCCAAACCAGTTTTTATGAAAGCAAGCTGCATTTATCTTTTCTATCTACACAGACAGCAGTTTTCCCTGAAAAATGTCCCAGAATATGGGTTTAAGACAAGGAGACCAAGAGGAACATCCTCTCACAAGTAACATTATGAAACACTGTGGAAGGGAAAAGAGGAGGAAAAAAATAAGGTTGTTTTAAAAATTATATTCTCAGAATGGATGCTAAAGGAGGCAGTAATTCACTTGCTGAGAAGAGTCTAACGCTGCTTTCAGGGCTCTGCTCTGCACAGCTCCACAATGTGCAGCCCCCAGCTCTGTCCCTCAGTGTCACCTCAGCAGCTCCTGCGTGCTTGTAGAGCTGCTGAGGTCACTGGGATCCTCACAAAAATCCTCAAGCACTGCAGTGCAGAGACATGGCTGTGACAGAGATGAGCTCTTGCTCTCTGGAAGGCTTTCTGAGCTCACTGTGCTGCTCAGCAACATTAGCTTTTTGTCAGTGTACAGAATATTGTACATATATAGCTTTTTGTCAGTGGAGTAGCAGGTTTGATATGTCTCTCCTTTTCCCTACTCTTCAGAAGGTATTCAAAGCTCAATGCCTGAGCAGCTACCAGCTTCCTGCCATTGGTTCTATAGGAATAAAATGGGAAATTTCTCATCTGAGCAGCAGAAACCCTTCAATTTCTCTTAGGATACAATTAAAGTATTTAAGCAGTGGAAGTGTTCAGAGAAATACTACATCCCAGGTGCTTGCTTTGATACATTATTAAAAATTAGATCACTTCCATCATTTTAACCATGGACCTAGGAAGTAACACACAGTGGAATGTGTGGAATAGTAATTACCCAGCAGGGAACTAACCCAGCTGAGTGTTTTTTAAACACAAAACACTTTCCCCTCTTGTACCCTCTCACCTGATGGCAGGGACGGTCTGGGTTAGAGAGCACCAGACCAGGCCCAATGATATTAAAAGTGGCATCAATGTGCATGGGGTTGGGGTCCTTAAAGGAAATTATATGCACTCGATAGTCTGGTGCAAGGTGTCGCCTCATCCATTCAATACCCATGTAGTTTGTAACCTGAAAAACAGGACAAATTCAGCTTTGGTAGGCAAGGATATAAACTGCATCCAAGTTTACTTTGTCTAAGGTTTTATTTCATTAAATATTTAAAGCCAATATAATAGAGAATTTTGAGCCTTTAGGTAATCCCTTAGCTGGAAGGAAGTCATATCCTCTATATCAAACATTCTATTAAGAGCTAGTTCTTTTGCCAACTCTCGTATTTTAACACCACCCAAGAATTTTAAAAGACAAAATACCAGTCACTAAGAGAGGTACCAAAACTGTTGAAAGAAAGCTTTGTTTACCTGGCTCCTTTGTACAAAGATATCTCTTCCAGCTCTAATGAAGTCAGCAGCATCAAAGCATGGCTCAAATTCAGTAGTTACAAATTTTCCCTGAGCAGCCAGTTTATGCCTGTCTTCAACAGAGTGGATTGGATAATTCTAGTTGTAGAGAAGAGAACAACAAGTGAGTTGTTAAAAGAAAGTTCTCAAGTAATTTGTTAGTGGGGAGTAATTTCAAATTAAGAAAATGTGTTAATATTGATAGCTAGTGTGTTCCTTGGAGGTGGTTTTGGTTTCTTCTTATTGGAATAGAAAAGAAAATCTAAATGTGGCCATCAAAGTGAAAGCCTTTGAGCACATTCAAGAATAGGTAGATAATATTCTGACTTCATGATCAGAGGTATTCATTACCAGTGGAGTTTAATACCAGTCCAACAAATCGCTGCACAGTGACAGAAATACTGGACTGGAAAGTATTTCCTAACAAATGTGGACTCCTTACTTTTCCACATTTTAGAATGGAGCAGAACTTCAATCTAGAAGATGGATCTTTATTATTACAAATAATTTTAAAATTAAAAATGGGAATTCAAAACAAGGAAGATGTAAAAATCCAGCACAAATTAAAAATACCACATAAATAGTTACAGGCTCTAGATGTTTTCTAATACTGAAGGTGATTCTAAAGTAATTTTGCTTAACAAAGTCTCCTTTGTATCATTGATGACATTATTCCCAGAAAGTTGCAATCATTTCACAACTAGTTTACTGCATTTATTGTAAATGCTGTCACCAAGGTTCTGATGCATTTGGGGGCTACAGGAAACTACCAAAATTGTCCAAGTCAAAATTATTAGGAAAAAAGTTAAGAAACTATTCACTAAAATATTTGAAAGGTAAATACAGTTTAGATCCTTCACTATTTTTTAATGTAACTTTCAAAATACCAATCATCATGCAAAATAAGGATTTTGAGTTGGGGTTTTTTCTATGACAAAATATATATTCTTTAGCACTTTCCTAGTGCACCCAGGACATATGGACATTCTCAGGGAATCTTTATTCTTGAAAGTAATCTCTGTGATGTTTTCCTAGCATTCCTTCCTCTTTAGTAATGCTCAGTTACAGCCAGTAACCAAAACAATTCAAAGCAGAGGAATTTAATAGACACAACTTCCTGTTCCTCGTTCTCTAACTGCACACACTGAGTTTCAGCTGGAAAGGGTGCAGCATGTTTGCACACACTAGGAAAAAAAAAAAATCTCCAGAGTTGTTTTGTGGCATTCCCCCTCACAATTTTGTGAATCCTAAATATCAAGTTAAAACTATCAACAAAATTCTGTATAACAAGAACTGAAGCTCTGAAGGAAAATTAGACCAGTACCTGATCATAGAGCTCATCTGCCATTGTGGGTTTTGGGGCAGTTGTCCACTTAGCACCACTGTTGAAATAATCTTTGATTAGTCGTCTGTATGCCCTGTACTCAAAGAACCGAGCACGCCAAGCCATAGGTGCTTCAATAATTTCATTTCCCACCACTAACAGGATGTCTCTTGGCATGGCAGCATACATACCTGAAAGGAAAGTGGCCATTAATGAGACAAATATGCCTTTCTCAGCTCCTTCTGCTCAGGCACTTTTCCCTTTCTTTTTGCCATTATTTCTATCCAAAATAATGGCAAAAATAATTCTTAGCAATGTGAGGAAGCCAGCACATAATTTCAGGTCCTTACATTCTTCAGTAATTTTTCAAAGCAATATTTTTCATTCAAAATACACAGAATTTTTGCTACAAAGCCTCACTCGTAACAGATTCACAGCTAGATGAAAGCCATCCACCATCAAGCCCCCACTTCATAACCTGGCTAATGAAAATTAACTAGATCAAGGCTTATGCATTACCCAGATGACTTTAAAAAGTGATAATGGGCAGCAAATTTTCCAAGTGAACATGATTTCTTTACATACTATCCTTTTTAAAAGTGATAGCACAGAGGAATTTGATGGAACACAGAACTAGTGCAGAAAGTGGTCCCATTAGACTTCTCCTTAACATCATCTGTTCCTCAACGAATTTGAATTCCAGCAGAAAAAATTAATGACATATTTGACATGAAAGAAGCCTACACTTGGTGCAAAGCTTGGTGGGCCAGTGTGCTCTCACTGCAGACAACCAAAGCCATTCAGGGAGGAATGTGTGTGGGTACAGGAACATTCAAATCTCCTTGACACTAGTGAGGATCTTCCTGGTAAAGTGCTGCCTCCAACTGTTCTGTCTCCCATAGTTTAGGATGGATCCAACAAAAAGCTATCAAGAGAGTCAGAGGGACTTTGTGCACTTGATTTTCATGTGGCAAGTAGGGGACAGAACAGAAAAGATTCTACAGCCACTTTGAGGGCCATGACAGATTAGCACTTCTCGGCAGTGGCAGTGACAACATAGAGAGGGAACCTGGCAAGAGATGCTGGTGTGGGAAGTTCAGGCTGGGGGTCAGGCAAAGTCTTTCATCAGGAATTCACCCAGCACTGAAGCCAGTCAGCAAAGCAGGTGGCAGAATGTCCATCCCTGGAGATTTCCAAGTCTTAGCTACAGAAAACAATCACTGACCTCACTTAGTGCTGGTGATAATCCTGCTCCTGGCTGAGAGGCAGATGGATGACACCCAAAATGTCTCAGACAAGAGCTAAACAGACAAGACCTTCAATAATGGAAAAACATTTACCTGTAGACTCAAAATCAGGTGTTTTATACTTCACAGACCAGTCAATTGGGTCAGGCCTCTTGACAATAACACCTTCTCCCTTCAAAATATTGCACATCTCTTCAATTTCAGCAATAGCTTTTTTCACATGGTCTTTGGGGAAACTCTGGCCTCCAAATTTCTGGTAAAATCCCCAATATTTTTCATATGTGTTTGCCTAAAACAAAAGGACATGAAGTGACAAAGAATTACCACCAGTTATTTGGAGTGAAATAGATGCATAAGATGTAATTCTTAATGTTTAAAGTTTCTTGTTCTTGATCCTAATATGTAGTGTGCATTTGTCTGATTCCTGCAATATTTTGACTACATTACACTTCAGTAAGTATTGAGTGACTCATGTTGCCATTTGGTCCCTATTACAGAACCCTTTTGCAAGCACACCAAACATGGCAAACACTGTAGGCTCTGCTATTTAATCAGGCTATCAGACATGTTTTTAAATTAAAACAACCTTGAGCTCATCTGCAAGATGTACACATCTGTAGTCACCTTCTTACAACCTCACTTCAGTAATGTCACAATGGTGACATCAGGAATTCTAAAGCCATCCCAAGTACAGGTAACACACTTTGTTTGCCAGAAGGGGCCATACTTGAGGTGCAGCAGCAGTCTAGAAGAGGAAAAATATGCTAAATTCACCTGCTGGGGTTGGATTAAAGCATATTCAACATCTACAAACCTAAATCCTCTGCTGAAATGCTGTGATAGCCTTCTTAAATTAAAAATAAATTCAAAATAACGTCCTTGTTCTCATGGGTGAGTAAAAACCAGACATAAAATCAAGACAAATGATGCTGTTTCAGTTGGATGTATCTGATGTTCCTCCCTCATGTCAGTGTTAGCTGAGATGCAAGTGCATATGGAGCCCTCCTGGAATGACAGCCAGTTGGAGGGACAGCAAGGGGATGCAGGAGAACCTGCCCTTCCAAACATGAGGTTGTCTCCTGACACTGCAGTCCTGGCTGCCTCCCAGAACACAACATTCTCACCCAAATCAGAGCAGTAGTGTTCCTTTGTGCTGGCACTGAGCCCTGAGCAGGCCAGGCCATCGATCTGAGGCCATGCCTGATCCCCTTCTACAATCCAGGCTGTTCCCTCTATCCTCTGCTATTTCTGGAGATCTGCCTCATGTTATAGGGGTAAGAGAGGAGAAAGAAAACTCAGCCTTGAGATTTACACAGAGAGCCTCAGCATGGCCATCCTGCTCCTCAAGTACTGAAGCTTCTTCCCATCCTTCCTGAGGGAATTTGTTCTTTTTCTGTGAGTGAGGCCTTGGGTAATTTGATCACCTCAAACTTGCCAGCTGGTCAGAAGTCACATGCAGATCACATGAAGTGCTTTGCATTCCTGTGCAAACATGTCCTGCTAATGAGATAAATTCGTCCTGTGGATCGAAGCTGGTTATTTTCAGAGCCAGCCAGGGTGTGTGAATATCATCAGCCCCTGAGGGTGCAGCTCCTCTCTCCACCACGTCCTCTAGAACTGCTTTGTTTTGCTTTGTTTCAAACCTGAGGAACCGCGCTTGCGTTGCACTAATGGGATGGTGTAACCTTAAAGTTACAGCAGAATAAAGGTTAACTCTGTAACACTACTCATATTCCTGCCTTCTGAATAACTGGGAAAATAAACACCCATATGGCTGGGACATGTATTTCATAGCAAATCAGGGCTGACATTTCAGGCCCCTCTGGTCACAGACATACAGGTCAGTTCAGAATGTTCAAAAAGGACCATGGACAGGACACAGAAAAGACTACATCTAAAACAAACTCGTTCTTTTCAGAAAGAAATTTAGGAGTATTCTAGGAAAAATTGTCCTTAAGAAACAGCAGTATTGTTCCTTATCATTGCTATTTACTTTAAATATTTATCATGGAAAATAGTTAACATTATCAAGATGTACCATCAACCTGGTAAAGACAGTTAAGAAATTTAGGATATTAAAACTTAAATTCATATCAAAATTCTTTTTGCCTAATTCAGTGGTAAACACATGTACACACTCTCATCTTCTTACTCAAGATACAAGGATCTGTGTTAATAATACTCCTCACCCAAATGCATAATTATTCACAAAATATACTGAAAAGCATTGCAGAATACAAAGCTATAAAGTCCAACTGCTTGACTCAACTGCTTCAGAATACATCTCAGTTGTGGGGTTTTACACTGCAGTGTAAATCTTCCTAATTGATGTTAAGCTTTTTCAAGTCTTCAAATATTGTATTTACCTCTACATAGCCTGTTTCAAGCTCTGAAAAGGATATGCAATAAAGTGGCAGCTCATTAATATTCATCAGAGATGCAGGGCTCCCTATTCAGTTCCTTCCTTCCTCCTTCTCATGCCAAGCACATCATTCCCACATCCCAGCAAAAACATTTGAGTGTACCAAACCCTTGTCTCAAAGCACAAAAGAGTGCTGAATGCAGCCATACTTCCTGCATTTAAATATTTAACAAATAAACATGCATACAATCTTAAAGCACAACCTCAACACAAGTATTTACCAAACTGCTCTAATTTGAGATACATCGTTTAGAGTGTCTCAGGTCCAAAGCCTCCAATTTTCTTTGTAAGTGTAGAATTCATTCGTTTTAAACTTCAGTTTTTATGACCAGTGACCCTCATGCACTCAGCAGACAGCATCTGGTACCATCAGCTCCAGTTTTGCTGCTTACAGGGGCAGGAACAGGGATTTATAGCTGTTGTACTACACTGGAGCAACACACACATACACACTCTTGGCCACATGGAGGTTTGAACAATCATGAATCTATTAATTAATTAATAATAATGTCAAGGTAGAACTGGCCTACTGCTTGGATTATTCAGCAACACCCTCCAGGTGTTACTGTTGCCGTTTCTACAGTAATATTTAAGATAAAAGCAGAGAAAATTAGAGAAACCACATCTCAGCTGGCTCTGTTCCCGTTACTTGTTGTTGACTTGGCAATTGACATAAAGCAAATTTAAATCTTGCTTTACTTCTAAGTCACAGGTATTTGAATTGCAGAGGTAATCCCATACTTTGACATTCCTCACTGAGCTTTTGATATCACATGTAAAATAAAGTGAAGTCTGACCTCATGTGAGTAGTTATGGCTTAATAGGCAGTAAAACCTGTATAGCATTTAGTTAAACACTGGAAATATTTTTTCAGGGAGTCCACTGCTTAGGGACTGAATTTTGCCTCATTTAATGTCACAGTATAAAATGTTAGACTTTTTTTTTCCTTACTCTTTCTGTACATTCATAATGTCAGTTCTACATAAATGCACATGCATACACTTGTATATTAGAAATGCTAACCCTCATTCACCTCCTTCTCTGACACAGATTCTAAAACAATACATATATAGAAATATAAAAAGGGCTAAGGGAAGAGAAGTCTTCTATACAAGTATACCTCAAACTTCCCCTAAACAACCATTTCCAGCACTTTAAACTTATTTTCGGTATCTTTGTTTGCCATTCTTTGAATGTCAGATAAAAATTCTTTCTTTCTTTTTTTTTTTTAAACTGAGGTCTTCTAGTCAACTTTGTCAGGATATCCTATAAGTTTTTAGTAAGGTCTTTTGGGGAGAAGCCATGTGCCAGCTCATTTTGCTGTGATAGCATGGGTTACATGCTGCCCTACAGGTAGTGATGTACTGTAACAATGAAAGAGAAAAGATTCAAGAACATGCCCAAAAATGCACAAAACACACATACTCAGCAACTTTAAAGTCCAGGTGAAGAACGCAAAAATCTGGAGCAAGCCCACTATTTGAGTGCTACTGTTTTAAATACAAGATTCCAGAGAACAAGGAATCATGGATTTATTGGAGTTACTGATGCAGTTTTAGGCACAGAAAAACCCTGAAAAAACAGTGGACTATGTATTTCCACAAAATATTTACTGTAGCACACGGGAGTTTCAGTAAACTACTTCAGAGCTGTCTGACACAAGAGCCCTGTTGGTCTACAGCTACAGAACTCAGTCTTGCTCAGACTATTAAGTAGAAAACGACACTTGTTTTTTCCAAGTGGTAACCCTACTTAGCTTCAAGCCAAATTAAAGTTTCATCAGTCCAACCAACTATCTCAAAAGTCTGTGTGTGTACTTTGATAACATCAGGGCTCTATTACTAGAGTAGATTGCATATATTAGAGGTTGTCTCTGCTACTGATTTCTGTTAAAACAGCTAATTCAGTTGAAAGTCCAAAGAAAAACATGGCTATGCTGTGAAGTTTCACAGATATAAACAACTACCTTGAAAGAAGAATTCCCCAGAGTAAGCACCGCACCTTGTGCATTGTAAAGCTTAAGTAAATTTTAGATATAAATTCCACGTTTTCTATTTAAGGTTAATTTTTTACTGTTTACCTTAACCTCCACAGAAAAAGGTGGGACACAAGCATTTTCGGCTCTTCCCACAATGACCTCTTCCAGTGGATCCCATTCGTTGTAAGAGCAAACAAGACAGTCCTTGGGCACGGGGCTTGTAGCCTTGTCCTCAGCAGCAGCACAGGTGTTCTGGGAGGCCGCAGCTGCCTGGGTGCTCTGGAAAGTTCGCTGCACCCATCCTGTAAAGGCTCCTCGAAGCTTAAAATAAAAATAAGAACGAAAATTATGCTTCCCTTACAAAAGACAAAAAGCTATGGCTCAGCCCACAAAAGCCTTAATGCTATAATCCCAAAGCGATGTCTGTTATTTGCAGTATTAACAGAAACACGGCTTGTTACAGACATTCTAATTTTCTAACATATTCTACCAGCCTGGCAGATGCTTAAAGGAAATTCTGCCTTTTAAGACACTCAGTTTAGAAGGGTAAGGAGATCGGAACACGGCACGGGCACGCTGGGGCGGGAGGATGCTGGGCAAACCTCAGCGTGCGGCCGTCCCGCACCCTCCCAGAGCAGCCCAGCGGAGGGGACACACGGCATTCGGGCCACACGGGATTCGGGCCACACGAGATTCGGGCCACACGGGACCCTCCCCGGGGAGCATCCCCAGCCCCGCGGCACCAACCCCGGAGCCGATGTAATGCGCTGCCTCGGCCCCCCGGCTGCCCCCGCGCAGGCACCGCACTCGCAGCATCGCCGCCGGCCGGACACCACGGGACGGCTCCGCTCTCTGCGCGCCCGGCCCCGCTTTATGAGAGCCCGGCCCCGCTTTATGAGAGCCCGGCCCCGCTTTATGAGAGCCCGGCCCCGCTTTATGAGAGCCCGGCCCGGCCCCGCCCGCGGGGCCAGGAGGGGCCAGCACGGCTGCCCCGCTCCCTGCACGGCACGGCACGGCACGGCCCGGCACGGCCCGGCTCCCCCGGCAGTCCCGAGGGAGGAGCACCGGGAGCGACCGGCCTCGGAGGCAGCCCCGGGATATCCAGCCCCAGAGTTGAGCCACGGCTTCTTCCAACACACCTGGATTTCTTTTCCACGTTCAGCAGCCATCTGGCTTGGGAAAAGTCGCGTTTTAAAATTTTTCTCTGAAATGCGTACTGAAGTGCATCGTACGGTTATTTTTAGTCACAAAGTACACATATTCTTCATTAAGCCTGTAGCTGACAAATTCAACTTTACCAAAAATTCCAGTCTTTCATACGTCAAGAATTCAGATCTTTGACTACAGCATAAAGAGTTTGTGGTTCACCTAAAAAACATTTGAATTCTGTAAGTACTGAAGGGGTGTTTCAAGAATATCCCAAACAATTTCGAATTCTGGCTTCTCCAGAAAATCCATCTTGTGATATGATGAAAAGCCATCCTAAAATTAAAACCTAAACTGGTTAGCTCCTAGTAGACCTGTACATAAGTTTCCCTGCAAAACCACTCCATGGTAAAATCAACAGACTTATCTTCAAAAGTACCTCTATCTCAACAGAAACAGTCTACAACAAGGAGTGTGTTTGCAACCAGCTCTACTCATATTTAGTATATCCCATGTAGCCTAGCCTGAATTTTCTCTACTTTGGACAGAAGCTCACTTTTTAAAAATTTTGCTTTGCTGTGTAAAAAGCAAACAGCAAGAAATACTCTTATCCAAATTATTCTGTTTAAAGTTGTAAAAAATCTGTATCTTTCTTCCAACATGATTTTTGGTTCTGCCTTTATCATCCATGCAGTGCCTTGCTCAATACTCCTCCAGCCTATGCTCTGCTCTCCAGGGCTCCTACGGTGGGGCACGGCTTGAACAGACACAATATTTAACATTATTTCTACATGCACAATTGCAGGTAGTGCTGGTGAACTCAGCACACATATCTGCAGCAGGAAAAGGTAAACATCACTCGTGTTACATATATTAAAACATAAGCTATGGCCTCAGAATACAGCAAATCAGCCACAGTTTTAGCATGCCTTAGATACACTGGTAACTATGTTTTATTTTACTAGGTAATTATTCATTCATCAGTTTGTCTTTTTGCCACAGGTAAACACTACACCTTCCCAGGACAAATAACACAGTATGAGTTGTCCATGAATTTACACAGTTCTCAGAGAAAAGGTAATTATTTTAATTGGCATAATACCAAGTATGCATTACCCAGTATTCACACAACTGCAGAACTTTCTCATAATTCACTCAGCTTGTTTGGATAATTGCATCCAACACTATTCTTGTACCAAAAAGTACACCAGGATTATTTTTTCAAATTTCAAAAAGACATTTCCTTGATGCTATTTAATTCCTAGTTACTATTTTTTGTCATCTAATTTAAAAAAAAGAAAACAACCAACAAAAAAACCCCATGAAGTTTATGCTAGTTCTGCTCAAATTCTTGCTTTTTGATTCAGTTGATTTTGCTAAGGTCACTCTACTCACATTGACCTAAAAAAATTAATGATTGGCTTGTGGCTGAATCCAAAGGTCTTGCTTCCTTTTCTGTCCTTTTCAACTTATCAGCTAGTTTTGGACCTTTGAATCATTCTTTATCAACTCAGTTTACATAGTTTTTTTGACTCTGCACAACACTTCTTTCCCCACTTACTACATAGGTCTGATGCTTTATAGAGTCCTCACAATCACTGCAATAAGTTTTTGCTGAATGCTCTAACACTTTTTAAATTTTTCTTCTGAGTTGCATTTTTTCTGCCCAGAATTTTTTTTAGTGGAAACATTCTTTCCCGTATCTTACAGGTCTCTCTTCCTTTTTTAGGGGTAGCTCCTCATGGACACAAGCCAATCTTCAGCTAAGTACAATCAAAGCAGATTTTTTTTTTCCTTTTCCTAACTGACACATTTGCAGTCTGACCATGAAGCCTTTACTCGTGATAAATAGCATTTTCCTCCCAGCCTTTATACCTGTCATCTGACCCCCAGACTGCCCTAACCACCCACAACACACTCTAGAGGTATCACTGCACTTCTGTCCTCACTTGACCATCTTCTGGATCACTGGAAAAAAGAAGGACTTGATCTAGCAGTGTACATTTTAATAGAGACATAAATCAAGGAGCACAACACCAGTAATGATGATTCAAATTTAGAGAAAGCCAAGTTCATTCATTCAAACACAAGAAGTTTATGTGAACATGTCTAAGCAGGCATGGAGCTCTTCGGATCAAAAATCTTTTTATGAAGATCACACGGTTAGTTTTATTACACAAAATTGCTAGAATTACTGTAACACCTTGAAAGCCCACCTCACTAACCAAAAGCTTGCCAATTTTTTTAAAATTATGTGCTGATCTAGTGAAGATAACTTCCTCTGCAAACCTCACCTTAGCATGGAATTTTAACTTGAAACAGAAGAAAGAGCTTCACATTTCTATTGTTGAGATTTGGCCCATGAATATTAACTAGCAAATTGTGGGATTTTAAATGGGGCTCTATGCATGTTTTGTAATAGTCTAGCCATCATTTTTAAATGACACGAGGTGCCTCTAATGGCTTATGTAAAACCACCTCATTCTGACAACCAGGTAATGGATTAAAAACTGTAGTTCCAGCTATTGAAGAGCAACGTTCTAGCCCAACACCATGAGAGAATAAAAAATCTACTTTAAAACTACAGAACTACAAAAAGCAACAGGAGACAGAGTAGAGAGAAGTCATCCTTGGTGACCAAACCAGAGTTCCTGAAGCTCAAAGTATAAACTCATCTATGTTTTAGGACAATACCTTGTCTTAGCTTCACCTAGCTTATCTCTAACACATCTCTGTTACAAAAACAGAAATCTCACTGGATTTTGCTCCTGCTTAGATGTGAATTTCCATCTGCCCAGTAACTGAGGCCCTCAATTGTTGTTTAGATTTGTAGTGTGGCACAGCAACACGTGTGACTTGGGAGATATGATATTTAGGGCTAAGGAACTTAAGCCTAAGTTTACCCTTTCTTGCCAGGATTTCTGCTATATTACTGATATTTAAAAAAAAAAAAAAATAGGTCAATCTAGTGTTAGCTGGTCTTAACATTTACATCTACTCAACAGTTTTTACGTTACTTACAGAAACTTAATCTGCTGAAAATGACAAACATAAGAGACTTCAGTTCCTTCTTTCTACTGCCTTGTCAAGGATATTGCTTGCTCAATTCCAACAGACTATCACCCACAGGAAGAGAATTTGGCCCAGCAAATCTTATCTGTTAGGCATCAGAAACAACACAGAAGAACCCAGGATGCTCCTTAGAAAGCAAGTTTCAACCTTCCTGAAGTTCAAAAGTCTGAACTGTTCCAAATGGAAAGAATAAATACACCTCAAAACATTAAAATTACTTTTTCCCCTCCTTTAAGCTTATAATTTTGTAGTTAACTCTGATCTCTAAAAACAGTCAAGATATTGTTACACACAATTAAAACAATTTCTCTAATTTAAAATATCTTACTTTAACTTGTGACTTACTATAGAGCTCAAGCAGTGTACTAATGTCAAAGTACTTTGAAAGATATCTCTATTTTAATTTAATAATATAAACCTTGCTTTATCATTCTTCACACTCAAAAGGTATAATTAAATGTATCCAACTAAACAAGCTACATATATAAAATGGCTGGAAATTCTTTCTCCCTAATCCCAGCTTCACCAAACCCCATTTGATCTTTAAACTTTCTAACAAACTCCACATGGTTTCTGCCTATTTATCTTTTATAGTTATTGAAGGATCCTGTAGTTTTCCCCAAATGCCAGTTCTGGATATTTCTTGGAAGATTTTCTGTTCCTCCTTGTCAGGACATCCTCCCTGTGTGCCATGCTAATGCCAAGTTGTCCATCAGACTGGACACAATCTGCTACCATGGAGTTTTGACTACAGAATGAAATACTCCTATGAGCACAAGAACCAAGATCAAACTGATCTCCTGTATTTTCCTTCAATTCATATGGTAAATGCTAAATCAGAAACATAAACCTTTATTTACTACATTCATATTTACCACAATCACAGATGAGAATTTATAAGGAATCTCCATTATGTGGATACACTGGGGTCTAATGGCTCTGCCCCTTTTTGCTGGGGCATTTAAGGGGTCTCTCTATTCCTATCCAGCTAATTATAATAACAAAACTCACAGAAACCTGAACCACTGCGACCTATGACCCTTTCCCAAATGTGCCTGCAAGCAGGCAGCAGGGTCAAGTTGCAGGGAGGGGAAGGAGAGAACAGACACATATAGATGCACATATGTAACCCACAGCCACGTAACCTCCTGTTCTTGGAAGTAAGGCCAAAACCTTCCTGGTCTTTAATAAATCAAACCTCCTTTGGTCAAAGTAGATGACTTCTGTAGATGTTTTCTGCAGGAAACTTAGGTAGCAAGAGATCAAATTTTTGTAAGACTGTAAGTATGTTGGTATGAGGCAATTCTTAGTGCATTATTTTATTTTATTGAAGCAAACGTTGCTTTTCATATCTATATGTTAAAATTTCTTTAAAGAGTATCTGCAAAATGCAATCAAAAATGCATTTCAACATATATAATTCAAAATAACACATTGATATTAATATGTATTGCACTGAATTTCAAGCATGTCTGATAACTTAGGAAATAATTTAACTCCTTTTTTTGGGAACCAAGTAGCTGGAATACTGAAAGGATATAGAGAAATACAGTTATGTAGCCCCACTCAAAGTGAGGAGCCAAGAAGACAGTACAGGTACGGTGCAGAGGTGCATAAACATGAAGGGCAGGACATCAGCCAGTGAGGAGACAGAAGTTGCAATGAAATAGAAAACACAATGACAGAGCTATGGTGAGATAACTGTTATACTAAATTTTTGGCTTAAAAGTAGGAAAAAAAAAAGAAGTTTGGAACTTTGAACAAATAAAACAGTCCTTGTTGACTGAATTCACCCGATTTCAGGAAGATAAGAGTTTCCTTCTGGCCAATCATAAACTATGTTACATCAAAGAAATGACTGACTTAATAACTAATTTATTTTCCTTCCTGAGTTTGCAGAAGTCTACAATCTGATTAGCTGCACTGGATGTGCATGTAAAGATGAGTTTCAGCATACATATAAATACCTGTTTTAATTTTAGATGTCATATTCCTATTATAGAAAGGTGACAGAGCTGAATGAAGTTCTATGAAGGCAAAGGATTTGGTGGCCATAATCCCTGACATTTTACACTCTGTCATTTCCAGAGGCAGTGCAGTGCTGACTGCTGAAAAATGCTGGAGGTTCATGCAGCAAGCGGCACATCACTTGGTGGGATGGATTTCGTTCAGCCCAGTATTTCCATGCATACAGTAACACGATCTGCCAACATTTTCTAGGGTCAGTTCTGTGACAATACTTTCTCTCAGGGCTGCCAAGTGAACTTCATGGCTCTAGGACATTTGAAATTTCTTTAATCTCAAATATATGGTCTTGCAACACAGCCCATTGTACATAAGCATTTAAAGTTTGAAAACTGCTTCACATCTTTCTTGAAGAATATTTCTAGAAATTGTTAATATAGCTTTGCTGTCCCCCTGAAATAACAACTGCATTCAGTTTTCTGCTCACTAGAGTTAGAATTGCAGCCATATCACATTATACAAATTCTGGCTCCCTTGACCATTGTGTGAGTGACAACTGTAAGCAAGCTGCTGCCCTGGTAATTTGAAGGGATTTATTCATGTGAAAGAGGCTGAAGTACCCTTACACTAAACCTGATGGCTGAGCTCATCTATTCACTTTGCTGCTGCCCAGGCAATAAGGCTGTGAGAGCAAAGCCTCTTCCTCCACCCCTCTTTCTAGGAAAACACTGTTCCTTGATAAACACACCCTGTCATTTGATGCTGTTGTTGGCAGCCCCTGTGAATATTGCTCATACTGTACTGCCTTTGAAAAGTTTGCTGAGTATAATCTTGCCTTGATGGTAGGATAGCAACAAATCATACAAGGAGGAGTTTATTTGAGTGTCTCCTTCAGAGAATTTAATAAATTCATGGGGAGTTTTATGCTGAATCTGAGTCAAGCTTAAATTAGTGGTCAAAAAAAACAACACTGGATTTGGACACATGGATGTCAATTACTCTTCCATCATAAATGAAAGGAAATGGCAAAGTCAAAATGTGGTGGAAATGAATACTTTCAAATTCTCAGCTAAGACTTCTGCTTAATCCTTACACTTTCATGTCCCCATGGTCACTCCAGTTCTTGACAGGTAAGTTCATGATGAGAGAGGAAAGCGATTGCTGTGACTGGGGTACCTGCACTAACCCAGCTAATTGGACTCTGACCTAACTCTGCTGGCAGAGCTCTGGAATGAGCTTCACTGTGTGTCTGAAATGAGCCAACAGAATTCAACATCTATTCATGGGATGGAAGCATTTTCTCAACTGCATGAGAGAGAATTGAGAAAGGCTCCTTTAGGAGGTTTTCTGCAAGGAGAGAATTCCTGAGCTTTGACAGCTCCCTCCTCTGATCCTGGAGAGCACATCTGTGCTGATGAGTCCCAGCCATGTCTATCCAAGAAAGAGGAGGATGGGCTCAGTGCCAAGAATTTAGTTATCATCCAGCACCAAGAATCTCTCACATGTCGCTGCAGAATATTAAAATTTTGTTCCTAGAATTTCATAGCAGTTGCTTCTAACACCTCTGCAACAGAAAGATGAGTCTCACTGTGACTCAGACAGCTTCACCTAGAATTTCTTTAGCCAGTCATAAAAGAGCAGAGAGCTAAATCTAAGCTCACCCCTCAGTCCAAAATAGTTGAAGAATTTTAGCTTCAATAGCCTAGAAACCACCATAGTATCAAAGATACCATCCTCTGACCAGTGGGCTAAATGACAGGTTTAGTGATATGGAGTAGCTGAGATCCATAGTTAGGAAATGCACACAGAGTATTGTGATTTTATGCTACCCTAAGCACCTCTCATCTTCTATGGAGTGTAGCAGATTGCCTGTATGTCTCCCACTTTAACACAAAATCTGGACTATATGACTTTGTCTAATGCGTCATGACATGTTTATTCCCAGCCATGTTGCACCATTTTATCTTTCAAAAGCAATGTCATTAACAGAAAGGAACATAAAAGAGCTTGTAACAGAATGCAGCCAAGTAAAAGCACCCTGTAACATCTAAATTTCTAGATTTTAGGAGGGACCTGGCTAATCCACTAGACAAGAATTCCTTGGAAATTCTAGTCACAGGAGTGGCTCACTCCTTTTGAAGGAGACTTTTTTTGAGGTTGGTGATTGCAAAGTATTCCAGTGATGTCAAATCAGCTGCAACTGGACCAGCAAGTCAACTCACCTGGCTGACCTACTAGAAACCCTGATGCATTGCAGATTTGTGAGCAACATCTCTTGGAAGTGGGGAAAGATACGGAAAAATACCAATAAGCTGCTGATGTAAGCACAGTTTCAGTAGTGCCAGAGCATGTATGTACTGACCTTCATCTCCTGAACCTCTGCCAGGCATGGAGGGTGAAAATGGAACTGCTTGAACTCTGCTGTGAGTAGATTCATTGATTTATATCTGTACAGACTATGAACCTGGTTCTTACATTTACAAAAATTATTTTGGTTAATACCTTACACTCCTTCCCAAGTGGGAAGGGAACAGAAGAAGAATTTGAGATGTAGGCATGTAGGGAAGGGAGATCAAGCTTACTGTTTCCTTAATCCTTCCTTTGTACTAATTCTAGTATTGGTACTAATATGACTCCTCAATAAGCAAGTTCTACTTAGTGGTTCAACAGAGAACTCACCCCAAAAATACAGTTTTTTGCTGCTTTAGTGAGCTGAATCCATCACTGAACTGTCAGAAGAGCATCAGAGCTGGAGCAAGGGAGGCAGTGGAACTGGAAGGTCACATAAGGACAGGGAAACAGAATGACCCCTTTTGGCAGCACCAGTTAATTAGATCAGGACAACCTGTCTCATCTGATTGAAACCATAGAGAAAAACTGTGGTAAATCTGCAAAAAAACCTTTAGTAGAAACTGTAGTAGCTATTAATTTAAAATGTGACAGAAAGACATTTGAAACTGAAAAACAAAGCTTGAAGGCTTCAATTTAGCAATCCTGAAAAATACCCAGCTGGGATTTTCCATGGGAATGGTCAGGTGAAACAAACAAAAAAGAACAAACCCAGCTGACCTGTTACACAGGTTCACTGCAGCCACCAGTCATCCAGCCTGAGTCCCATCTCTCTGCCATTCACCAGTAGTTAGGTAAGTGTTGCTTTGTGGTGTGATCATTGTCCCTTGAGCTGGCTGGAACGGTGCATTCTGACTTGGAGCAGTACACTGAAGGCTCCTGTTAAACCACAACGACACAGAAAAAAGAGAAGAGGCTGTCTGCACAGAAAATGCTGCAGCCTGGAGCATCCTATGTCAGCCAGCATGAGGAGTGCTGGGCTTTGCCATGCTCTTTCTACGTACCTTTCTCTTAATTAACTGAGAGCCTGAATCCAAATTTAACACAAACTTCCAGGGACTTGTTGCCCTCTGGTGACATCTCGTGGATCACAGCAAGACATCTTTGCCTTTTGGCAAAGCCTTGAGCTGAAAACCTTTGTGAGAAACATGTAGCTGGAGAACAATGGAAAATGTTTATCTCAAGCAGTAGCTTAGAAAAACAATATATTGTGCAAAAGCTGGTGAGCAAACCAAGTATTTATTTTGTGAAGATTTACAAGTTTTAAAACAGATTAGAATAGGGGAAAAGGGAAAGAAAGCCTGCAGTGAAGAAGTTTCCTGGCAGATCAAAGACCTGAATCTGCTCACCTTGTGCTGGAAAGTATCAGATTTGACATAAAAGGGCAGTAGAAGGCTGAGCAAGAGGGAAGGAATTTGTCCCCTTAGTGGCACATAGTAAAATATAAAATTCAAATTAATTCTTTTTTTAAAAGTAAGAAAGAAAAAGCCATCCTTATTCACAGTAATGGCTGTTTAGACTTCACCAAGAAGCACTGAGTCCTGGCCACTAGGTCCAGTCAGAAGGGTGAAATCAATGGAGTTTGCTTCAAGATTGTCTGTGTGACTAATGAAATAACTATGCTGAATTCAGTAACACAGTTTTTATGTCATTAAAGTAACTTATCTCTACGTTAAAATATGGATTTCAAAGTTTATTGAAGGGCTATTTATCTCAGTGAAAGTTTATTGGAGTTATTTACCTCTAAGGTGCCAGGTCATTAGATATTTGCATAAGCTATGCAGTGTGCCACAGGCATCATTAAGCACCTTTTCTTGTTGTTTGCTAATTAAATTACAGGGAATATTTGTTACATTTTGCTAAACATCTAACCATAAAGGGAAAGGGGGAAGCCCAACAAAAACCTTTCCTAATGAGGTCTGTAATCTCACTGCATACTAACATTAACTTTTTTCAAGGAAAGCAAAGGAGCTTTTGGCTTGAATTAATCATTCTTTTGCATAGGGAAACAATGGCAATCCATTAACTGACATTCTGTTAAAATGGAGAGAGAAAACACTTACCTTACGTGAGCACTTCAGCTGCACACCAAAAAGGAGGAGTTCTCCAGAAACCTATGGACCTGTGTTTTGGCTAGTGTGAGTTTTGGGGATTTTGTAGCCAAAATATCCTAACCCAAGCCAGGTGATCCCCAGGCAGAAGTGTTAATGTGAGTGTTTAAAGAGTGCCCTCTTTGAAGATGCACTAAAGCTATTGTCTGCACGGGGCACCTACTCACAGGGAAAAGCTGTTCTGGGTCAGATGGAAGGAAGATCCATCTGTCTGAGTGCACTGCCTTCAAGATGGGGTGACTGCAGGTGTCTGGAAACAGCTACAAGGAAAGCAGTGAGCACCCAGCAGTGCTTTCCCAGAACAAAGTCCTAGGAATCACCACGTTTCCTGACTCAGCTGTACTATTCCTAAATTTTAATTTGTCCTTAATAGATTTTTCTCCCCCCACTTTTTTACATACACAAATCACTGTAGCAAAACATTTGTTTGCTGTATAGAGACCCTTTATTCCATAATGCCCCCTTGGTTCTCTGTTATGAGAGAGAGGGAAATACCATTCCTCCTCTTTCCTCATACATTTGTGATGTACAGACCTTACGTAATGCTGAGAAAGGCCCCAGGTGCTTTGCAAGGGCAACTGTTTTGCAACATGGTTGCACAAAGCCTCCCTTAGCTGATTAGAACAGATGGACTGGCAGGGCTGCTGTGTTTAACTCTGGGAAAATTGCTCTTCTGCAGCAAAATCTCTTAGAGAGGTTACATCCTTCTTTTTGCACGGTTCCAAACTGATGTTGGCATTGTCTGCACACACAGATCCTCACATCCGTCTAGAGAGTTTAAGTCAAGGTATCAACACCCCCACACACAAAAAAAACCAAACCAAACCAACCAACCAACCCAAAAAAAAAAAAAAAAAACACCAAAACCACCAAAAAACAGTGGTGCAAAAAGACCTAGATCATTTATTGCCTCCTGGGGCCAGCATACTTTGTCAAAGTGGTTCCAGCCTACCAGCTGGAAAATGTCTATTACCAGGACTGCTAAGGTAGAAATTGGCATTTTCTTTACTATAATCTACAAAACAGAAAGTTTCATGTTATAAGCCTATAAGATTTATTTGACATTTTAATCTATAAGTACATGAGGTTTTCACCAGTAAAAGCACAGGCATTTTCTCAGTGGACATTGCCACGGCTTACATTTTGAACAAAAGAACGTGTAGTATTGCATGTGAATAAGAAAACTTTGGTTCTCTTCGTAAGGACCAAGCTCTCTTACTTGTTAAACAATGGCCTGCAGAGGACAACAAGGCAGCTGAAGGCCACACTGAATGCTACACTCTGGAAAGCTTGGGACACTGTAGAATTTAATTAGTTTTTTGAAGGCACCTTTTTTGAACATCATCATGTCTTCGGGCAGCCTGGAAAGAACTCTGGCATTTGCACAAGACTCCTTCTTGTCAGTGGCTGCTGCTTTGGGGTTACATTGCTCCAGATTACCAGTCACTGGCACACTGGTGCAGCTAAGGGAACGTGCTGTCTTTTTCTTGCCTTGAACAGATAAATAACTGAATAAAAAAGAGGTTAACTTATGTTTGGTAGCATCTTGGACATCTTCTGGAAAACAGTCATCCAGAGGATCCTCTTGACCTTTCACCTGCTGACTAATCACACACATACTGGGACTTACTGATAATTTCTTAGGCTGTACTACTGTTTTTCTGGGAGGTGTTTTGTATTTCCCTCCATCTAAATAAAGCTGAGGAACATTACTGATGGCATCAGAAGTAGGCTGAACTATTGTAGGGGGTATTCCTGCCCCATCACCAGAATTGATGCAGTGCAACCCATAATTCTGGCTAATGATTTGGGCTGCAGTGTGTTGAATGATGCTCCAGTCCTGCAGAATATCTTCCCTGGTTGTGAACTGAGATGTCACAGTAAAGCGAATGATGAACTTGTCACGGATGGTTGCTGGAATGAGGAAGAGCCTGCCAGAACTGCTTAGTTCTTTCAGGAGTTTTTCTGTCAGCCAATTGGGACCCTGTTTTAAATAAGAATAATAAAGAAATACTATTGTTAGAATTTCCACTGACATCCAAACATATTTAAGAATTGCAATCACGAATTCTTACATGAAAGTATATTCACAGTTATTAATGTTTAGGGAGAGATCAGCTGTGGTCATTTCATTCCAAAAAGATGTGCAAAAGGGCCAAACTTTACCTTTAGGCGAAATACAACCAGTCCAAGATGTCTCTTGGCAGGAATTTCAAAGAGTGGGTCACTTCTAACCAAGGATTCGAAGAATTTGGCTGTTTCGGTCCCCTATAATTAAGAGGGAAAAAAAATTATCTGTTTGTCACAAACCCACTTGTAAGATGCTAAACTGGGTAGTTAAAAGGAATTCCTTTCCTTACTAAAACACATCATTCCAATGCATGAATAAGAGCAAACAAAAAAGTGACATCAAACCTAAGAATTTTCAAGTCTGTCTCTATTTGCCCAAACCCTTGACAATGAACATGAGTAACTGGCCTATATGTAGGGATTTTCTAGGAGGAGGTTTGAAAACAGAAAGTGCCTTCTCATATTAGAGTCCTTTTGCAGCAACCATTGATGCACAATGTGACCCCTCATATTTACACTCCATCAGATACCTAAGCCTGTACATTTTCACAGTGATGGGTTCAGTTATTTGTCACAGCCTGCCTCCCAAACAGCTGCCACTTGACCTCAAAGAAAGCTTCTCCAGATTATGGCTCAGTAAAGTGCAGAAGGCAGTGACTGACCAAGTCCCTTTCCATTGTCCAGTGCTGCCAAGGGTACCAGAAATGTTTTGTCTACACAGTCAATCTTTACAGATTATTTTAGAGTAAAACCAGCACGCATTTAGAATTCACATGCAAGCTTTGTGCGTGACAGGATTTCTGTTTCTCATCTCTGCACTCTGAGTTTACTGATCTCACCTACCAAGAACTGAAGATAACACATTGGTAATTCACACACCTGTCTGACATGAGCTTGAAGCTTTTTCACCCCAAATGAACGAAGCACAAACCACAGCTTCAAAGAACGAAATCGACGACTCAGTGGAATTTGCCAGTGCTGTGGAAACACAACAGTGCATCAGTGAGTGCAGAAACAACTGAAGGGAGAGTTCCCCTTCCACTGCTACATCTCTTGCTTCAGACTCAGGGCAGAAACCTCTCTTGAGATGAACAGTGTCATATTACTGAAAATCTGCTAAGCCTAGGAAACAGACGCCAAAGAAACACTGTGTCCTCATATTTTTCAATTATTTGCAAAAAATAAGATTTTGGCTATTCCCCTTAAATTATGGATTAGATATGCTTATAATTTTAAATTAATTACCGGCTTATAACAACAACTTTTTGCATTTAAGAGCATAATCAATTTAAGATGTGGCCATTTACACTTTAGGACTGACTAGTGCTCACTTCAGCTTCTGTTATTTCCTGAACATTTTCCCAAATCAATTATAAACAGCAAGATTTGATACTGGAGTAGACAGTTCCAGACAAAGTAACACCTACTCCAAGGAAAAGAGTGAGAAAACATGTAGAGGAGTATTTCAGGGAAGCTGCACAGTCACGTGCAGGATCCAATTTAACCACAAGAGGGACTCGATATCCTTTTTTCCATCCCTCCCTCTCCCCACTTTAGTGAAAAGCACTATTGATTTCAAGAAAACAATTATCTTTTCAGGACTAGGGTGAGATCATAGCAGAAATAATTGGCAGTGAATATTCCTTTGTATTACTGTACTGAAATCTGCTGTAAGATGTATCTGCAGTGAAATGCCTCCTTAGCTCTCCTATGAATACCTTACTCTGAAGAAAAAATGTAATTAATTCTCCTGCTGTTTCAGAGCATGGCTTTTCCATTGCTTACTCCTTTCTCTCTTTTATAACATACCAGAGATACAAGAAATCCAGCCAAAATGGCATCAGTAGGAATTACTTCAGCAACACAATACACAGAAATGACCCTTTGCATTGGAAAGGCAAGGCTGGATCTGCATCTGTGTAAAAATCTTAAGTACTTCAATCTTTAGTAGACAGCAGCTTTATAATTAATCGTCATAACTAGGGCTTACTGCAAAGTTTTGCTATTTTCTCTGCATTAGGATCTCAGCATAATTTGGTTTATGTAGTAAGACCAGCTATAAGATAAGCATATTCCAGAATGTGAGAGGAATTTCACAGTCTGATTGAAAATTGTATAGGCAATATAAAATATCAACTTAAATAATAACTTACCATGAAGTCAATTGCAGCTCCTGAATTGGCATGTCTGAGGTAGACAGGGTTAACACTGAAGGTTTGATGTAACTTGTATTTATCTTTAACCCTATCGATTGTAGAAGGAACTAGATTTAGCAAAGTAAGTGCAGAGAAAAACTTTGCAATTTGCATATTATCCTTTAGGTGTTGTTTGTGCTTTGACTATACTCACCAAAATCCAGTGCAGTCAAAATGAACCATCATCCACTTAGAAGGATTAAAAGTAAAGGAATCTGCATATTCAATTCCATCCAAAAACGATCGAAATTCAGGACATACAAATGCTGTTCCTGCATATGCAGCATCGATATGAAGCCAGAGTCCCTCAGCATCACCTGTTGGAATTGAGATGTTGTTATGTAAGGGATATAGGGAATCAAAGTGCATGCCAATCTCTCCTCTCTGAAAACCAGGAGCAGTGTTTTGGAGGAGGCAGACAAGCAATGGACAACCTAGGTTTATTCTAAAGGTGTGGATCCATAATGCCAAAATACCAAATAATGCTGAAACCAGGTGGACTCTGTAACAAAATTCACTATTCCATTTCATGTGAATGAGTCTTTTTAACACTTGATTTCTCTCACCTGCCCTTTCACTAAGTGAAATTCCCCAGTACCCCTCAGTTGCACAAAGCCAAAATAAAGACAGTGGCAACCAAAAAGGACCCAGAAATAGGAGCCACAAGCTGACCCATAAGAGAAATCTCCTCAGGCCTTCAGCAGCTACTGGTTAGAATTTATGCTGGAATAGAATTTGCAACCATGTCAAATTTACCTATGAAACTTGGTTGATCCAGAAGATGTCCTACCAGAATATACCTTCAAAACTCCTTTGCTAGATTAAATATTAATGTGTCCATTCTACAACAGTACCACACAGTCTGTATTTCCTGAATAACCACATTAAAGATTTATCAGTTGGCAAATTTCATCCATCTCGAATAGAATGTGTTTTAGCATCCTAATCTGAATCTTACAGAAATCAAGTCTGCAGTCTTGTACTGACTTCAGCCATCCCTGAGACATATCTGAAAAACTCAGCTCTCCTTCATTTTGGCATGAAAAAGTCTAAGAGTATCTTCTAGATACTTTCATAGATCAAAATCAGGAAAAAAAAGACACTTACAAACTGGACCCAGTTCTGAGAGACTGTCAAAAGCACAGACACCAGTTGTACCCAAAGTTGCACAAACCTAGAAAAAACCAAACCTGTTATAATGGATTTGATTTCTTTTAATACATGGATGCAGCACTTTAAAAGTGGGCAGTTTATTGCAGGCAGTCAAAACATTAAAACTTTTTATTTAATAGAATATAAAATCTTGTATACATTTGAATCTTCAGCTAATGTATTTTAACACAACAAGAAATTTTTTATATGTAATTTCATGTTGACTTTGAGAATATAACACTATGTCAGTGCTCCCAACCAGAAAGTTGAACATACAAAGACTGGCACTAGGCCTTTCTTTCTGTCTTCTGCAATGGCTTTCTTCAAAGTTTCACCTCTGAGGGAAAAGTTCTCATCCACAGGCAGAAATTTTATCTTCACAAGAGAAATCAAGCCAGCCTTTTCTACAGAGGAATGTGCCTTTAAAATAAGAAAAACAGTAAGAACTCAAGATCTGAGGCTGAACAGCTGTGATAAGTTATGGCTTTATGAAAGACAATAGTGGCAAGAAATACAGAGATAATGACCTTATTGTAATCCATATTAATACGAGTCTGAAAGTATCTTCTTTGTGAGTAACTGTAAGAAATTGTACCCTGTAATTCCAAAGAATGCTTCATTTACTTGGGTACTGGTTTCTAAAATATAGTAATAGGCATCCTCTTGTATTTGGAGGGCCATTTATCAAAACTCAGCTCTTAAAGGAGCCTCTAGAAATTAATCAACCTCAGCTTATTCCCTCCTCCCTGCCATAAGAAGATAAATCCCCTCAAGTGTGTTTACTTCTGGATAGAGCAAAACACAAGATAAAGTCCTTTTAGTTATACTAAGAGAGAATGAGCATGAGTGTCTCTCCTGTGGCAGTTTTCCCAGGGGACTATAATTGCTCAGTTCAGGAGGCCAAGGACAGAACAAGTTTGCTGGCAAAAGCCAAGAGTGGAGCCTACAAGCAGGAGCAGCATTTCAGTAACAATGCCTTGGGCATGCCCGTCTCTGAGGGGAAGGAGGCTGGGAAGAAACACGAGATGAAGCAGCATGAGACCTCAGTTCCTGGAGTAAGGCTTTGTGAAAAACAGGAAGGAAGTGCAGAAATCAGTCATGTGAAACAATCTCTTGAGGACTGCCAAGACCCTAAAAACCTCACCTCACACTGATTCAGTTTCCCCATCTGCAGAAAGCAGCAGTAGGGGAACTGGTCCATGCTTGTGAGGCATTCCATTGTTGTTGTACAGAAATGCAACTTCACATGGCAAAGGCTGAGTGAGACAACAGAAGCAATTTGTTGTCCTTGGAATCATAAGAACCTACTTGATCAGATGCATAAGCAATGAGGCGAGAATTGAGCGAGGACTCATCAGTGTCTGGCTCAGAAACCTTCATCTCCAGAATTTTGTTCTTCCTTGCTGCCAGCAGTGCAACCAAGGTTGATTCACTCACAGTGCTCTGCAAAGACATTGCTCATTTACTGCAATTGCTGCTTCATTGCTATTTTGCCAGGCATCTGCTGAAATCAGTGAAGTGCCCAGCTGCCCACCCCCTCTTTTATTCCTACTCCTGCTTTCCTCTGACGCAGTGGAGAGTCATTAGCTGATGAGCAGCTCTCTGGGCCAGCAACACAAAAGCCTTTTAACTGCTGTATATTTTAACATGCAGCAACGAGTTCTAGGGAGTAAATAAACCATGTTTTCCTTTTGTTCTACAGATAAAACATAGTATTTCCCATAAAAGCACAAACATGATCAAAGCCCCTTATAATAACAAAGATGCAGCATTAATTCCAGGGAATTCTTGCTTACACCTTCCAGAAGGAGGTAACAGTTCAGTCCTTGATCTTGCACCTCTCAGACACAAAAATTAGACATGAGAAAAAGGAAAAATAACTTCTTGTGTGGCTAAGGACTGAGGCAGAAGGATAGTGACAAAGATTCCTTCTCTAATTATGTAAGAATCACTTTAGTGCAAAATTTGGTGATGTGAAACAGATTGAAGAAATGAAATCTGACTAATTTATCCCTAAAAAGACCACTAGAATACCTGCTGTTTGTCCACAACACAGCACTAAAAGCAGTTTCTCTTCCATAACCTTCCACATATAATAATAAAATTTGGAAAAATAATGCCGAACTTGGATTCAGAGCCATATAGAAAATTTTGTTGGTTTTGTCTCCAGGAAAACTATCCCACAGAGAGAAATTCACCTGAAAACCAAACACTGATAAGGCCATCTCTAATCTCCCCTACCTGTAATACTCCTCCACCCACACTGTCAGGATGGTGGTGCAGGAATTTATCTGGAAGGCCCAGCATTTTAGCCAACCAATCCATCACATTCATTTCCAGTTCTGTACAGGCTGGGCTGGAGGCCTAGAAAAAATTTTAAAAGGAGAATCAGGCTGTAATTCACCTTGGGCACTGATCCTTCGTCCAACAGAGAGCTAAGAGAGGCAACGAGCTAATCTGATACAGCTACATGGAGACCACACCAACCAATTTCTTACAGGTTTATGAGCTTCTACTTTCTTACACAGAGACACACATCTAAACATCTGGGCAACTTCGGCACTGGGGAAAACACTGACTTCAGAAACTTCTGCAGTGGGCAGAGTCCTAAGCAAGTAGTGCTCTTTAGCTGCTGCAGGAGGATAAAAAATATGCAGATATTCTGGCCCAGGCCACCAAAAATTATTTTCAGAAGAGGAAAAATAGGAAGTGTGTTCTCTCAAAGGAGCAGGAGAACTGGAATGGAGCCAAATCTAGTCTAGCCTGCAGTCATGGATGGTGGCTGCTCTATTGCTTACATTGTGTAGCAGTCTTGGCACTGAGACTAGATGACAAGGACCAGTGCTCAGTGGGATATGAAAAGAATTTGAAAACAGCCATTTCTAGTATATTTTCTTCATTCACCTCTTACTACTAGGTAATGCTTGTTCTTATATGTTCTTCTGGATTGTTTTTTTTTTTTAAGTGACAATTTTCATTTATGCAACAGCACACAGTTGGTTAAAACAAATAATTATACTGACTCAGAGAACAAGAAAGAATGACTATGAGCTGCTCTTGCATATTACACACAGGAGAGGAATGTCTAAAATAGCCCCAAAAAATTTACCCATGTGAATCCCAAGCAGTTAATTGCGTCAGCCAACATATCTCCAAGGAGTGAAGGCCAGGAAGTTAGAGCTGGAAAGTAGGCATGCATGTGTGGACTTTGCCAATGGACTACCTAGAACAGAATTATGTAGAAGTTCAGTCTGAAAATGTCACAAAACATTGCATGAGATGTAGTGGTTCTTGTCTGTTTAAAGTGAGAGAAAAGGATCACAGCAACATAATATGTGCAATGATATATTTGCTAGCAGAGAGCTGCAGAGATAATATCAACAGGGCAGCAGCACTAGCAGATGATAACCCTGCATTATTAACAGATAAATTGCAAATAACAGCTAAAACATTTATCTGAATTAAACAGGCACACAAAGATTCTGAACAGGAAAGAATGTTGTGCCATGTTTGAAAGACCAGAGTCAGAAAGATTTATCAAAATATTTATCTTTATAAAGGGAATCCTTGCAACAAAGTTGTCCATTTTGTCAAACAACAAGTTGTCTTTAGCAACACACAGCAACTTACAACTATATAAACCCTTCTATACACCTGAATGAGCTTGTGTGTGGGACACCAGCATAAGTACATGTAATCTGATTGCCTCTCCTACATCAGATCAAATTTCTGCAAACATCTATAAAAAATATTGAGAACAGGCTTTGAAAAAGTTTCTTATATAAAATATGCAATTTGGTAATATGAGTTCCCTTAACAGAATCTGCAGTATTTATGTACAAGAGGACATAGACTTTTACAGTCAAAGCACAGGAGACAAGCCTTGTATGTGCATGAAGTTGGGCAAGAGTTGTTTCACCTTGCTGTGCCGAGTTTCCACATCTCTGAAATTTAGATTATATGGTTCAGCAGGTAGAGATTTTGAAGCTAATGATTTCCTCATACTGCTGCATTTGTTTCCCTATGAGCAAATATGAGTTATATACAAAGTAGTTAAAAAATACACTCACAATCTAACCTCCAGAATTATAGTTAGGAACACAACTGTGGATGTAACATCTACAAGATTCATGCTACATTTTTGGGTACTTTATTTATTTAGAACAATGTGCTGCAGAACCTGTGCATTCCCAGGATTTGGTGTTCACCCCAGGTAGTAATGGCTTTTTCCTGTCATGATTATACTTTATTTCTTACCCCTGGCATAATAATCTTCTCTATATCTTCAAAGATGTTGTCCCAGCTGTCTGGGTCCATGGGGGCAGAGTCTGGCAGCTGGGCTCTCATGTAACCTGGCTGTACATCAGGAGTCACCCGTCTCTCTCTCACATTGCTCAGGTACTGGCAAATGTAATCCACCATCTCTTTCCCTGGAAGAGGCAAACCAGTGTTTTCAGTTTCAGTTATGGAAACACTAACCAGAAGTACCAGCACTCCACACAATCTGTCCTTAGCATTGGACAGAGATTCCAACAGCACTGCAATACTGCTCCCAGCTCCTCCCTCCTACACAATACTTGTCCCATCCAATAATGTTCTAAAACAGGCCCACAGGGTTTTTTCAGGGTCATCATTGAATAGTTCAAATGTACCTTTAAAACACAATCATGGTACAAGTACAGTTTGTTTGGTTACTGAAAGGTTAGATTTTCTTGCCTACAAATTAACTGAAACTGCATTTCTCAGGAATTAAATTTTCATAATGTCCTACATTTCCTTGCCATTATAGCAAGCCCACTTTTGCATCCTCTGAAATCAGCTGCATAGCTCCACACCCTTTCTCCACTTTTTAAGGCAATCTCCTGCAGCCCTGGAACCAAAGTTGGCTCTTATCTCCAGAACTGTCCAAGTACCACTGCAGTCTCTGCAGTCTCAGGGTGAGAAGCCAGTGAAGAGCTATTGTGCACGACCCCTTAGCACAAGTTTATTCAGAATTACAGTTTCGCAGCTTTCAAGCATCTTAGATGTAAGACCAAAAAAAGCTGCTACCCACAGACTCTAAATCCATTAATTTAAACTCAACCCTGGGACACATTTTTGCCTCAGCAGATCCAAGTCTCAAGGCCAAGAGCACATTTAAAGAGTATATAGCCCATCCTAATTTTGGGTATCACTCACAGCCCTATAACAGCTGAGCTCCATGAGGAAATATTACCCATTTGCAAGAGCCACGGACCACTCACCTCTCTGTCTGTACTCCTCAGGCTCCATGGCACTGATTCCTTAGGAATGTAGCTCTTCAAACCTGGCCACAACCTTTTGGGAGCTGTGGTCAGTTTGGTCTGGTGCCCTGCCAGCTGCTTCCCCCTTTATAGCTCCCTTTATCTCTCAGACTCACACATTCTGGAAAAGGTTTAACAGGCATGGTATTGGTGAGTGTTTATCTAACTCCTCCCAGCTGAGGGTTTTTACAATCTCTCATGTTCTCATCTGTGCTCTTTTGATGTAAGATAGTCTCACAAAGAGGAGCTGCCTCTGCACTTTCCCATTTTCAATCAATGTTTCAGAAGTCTCACAGTAATCCATGCCATGAATATAAGGCACATTAATATGAGACTTGTGGGACAGAAAAAGCTCAAGAGCTTTCAAAACCAAATAAAAGCCAGCAGATGTTACGCCAGCACACCCAGTTACTGTGCTAGCAGTAGCCATTGAAACAAGGTACCAGCACAGAATGAATTTGATATGGGAGAAAGGGACTTTTCCTAAGAATTTTTTTTGAGAACTCTTTTTTTTTTTCCCAAAAAAGAGTATACCTACATCCCCACAAGTCTTCAGTCCTTATGTTGTCAGTCCCATGCTGCTAAAAGGAAAGCTTCATGGTTATTGCCAGTTCCAGAGCTACAATGTGAAGCAGCAATGATCCTCATTGTGGATTTCCTGCCCTTGAGATCAGAGCAGGTTACACTAAGGAGGGTGATGTTCCTCCATGGGTATCACCCTAGACCACTGAGCTGGGAAAATGCACCTTTTCCCTCACTGTGCTTTCTTTCCTCCCACATGACATGCATAAGCACTGGGATTTAGTCTTGTCTCTCCAGAATTCCTCCAAATCCTCCACCTGGATTGTTCTCATTTTGAAAGAACAGCCTTATTGATTGCCTCTTGTTCCAGTTTTAGGATCTGAAAACACATCCTGACCTCTCTCTGGCAGCACAATCTTTGACAATACTCAATGTTGAAACCTTATCCATCTTCACTTGCTCTACACTGCACCAGGCACCCCTGGGAAAAGAGAGAGGCAGGACCTGTGGACTAAGCACCAGAAAGAGAAATTTCCCATACAATATATTCTTGCCTATTTTTGCTATACCCTAGGCTCCTGCTTGAGGCTGGCCCTGTGGGGACAGAATGCCAGGCTAGGCAGACCGTGCCTGATACCTGGCAGCAGTCTTGCTGTTCTCTCACAGGAGAGAACTGCCTGCCAGAGCAGCTTGGATTCTCTGCCCCAGGTACTCTAATGCAGCAGAACCACTCACGTAGTTCTAGGAAGTTTTCACATTGTTCTCACACACACACTGTCTACAGAACAGTGTGAAACCTTTCCTAGTTTCTGCTGCAAATAGATACTTGAGAAGGAACTGTTTTATAGATGTAAGATGCCCTGACACACACACATCAGATTAATGTACTGAAATTTAAAAAAAACAAATTGATAAAAAGGCATTGAGAGAAGTGAAAAAACTACTATATGCATATTCATCTGGTTTATCTCATATTTCTCTGGAAACATTAGGGAAAAAGTAACAAGCTGCCCACATGTTCAATAGGAATTTATGAACATCTCTTAGCTGTCCTATAAATGATCCCATAAAGGGGAACAAGCTAAGAAGGGACAGGCATCAAGCACAGGACCAACTCAAAATGGGCCCAAAGTTCTCAAAAACTCTGATTTTAGCTCATTACAAGTGATTAATATGGTAATATATATGGACATCTGTTCAAAGAAACAGATGGTAGCTAATTACGTTCATGTTTTTAATTTGGAACAGCAAATAAGGAACAATATTTCATGTAACATATACCCTACTCTTCAGCTCAAAGGTGACAGTTTCATTGGGTTGATCTCTTGTTCTGCACAGAAGAGAACAAACAGCAGGTCCTGTTCAGAACTAAAATGAAATAGCTGATAATGTATTACAGGTAGGGTAAATATTGCTGGTGATAAATAAGGTTTTGTTCTAGCTATGCTGCATTCAGATGGGATTTGTTGCGGACAATGAGGAATAGAATATTTGCTCACAGGAAAAAGAATGAATAGAAAGGTTCATTTCATTGTTTGCTGCCAACATCTGCTGTCACAACCGTGGGAAACTCTCCACTTGGATGCGAACGTTGCCGCTATCACCACCCAAACACTGCCACTCTTATCATTATTAAGACATCACAGAGATTACACTGTTGTTAAATTTGTGGGATGTGAGGACACAAACATTATTTTGATCACAAAATAATTAATTGGAGCAATGCCTAAGCAGCACATTTCCCTTGGCTAACTGGTTCCTCAATCTGCTAGTGACGTAATAGACAGTTCCGGAAAAAATCCCTAAAATAGAGCAATTTCCAGTTAACCACTGCACAAGGTTTGCTTCAAGTCCTAGTACAAGCATGATGATGTCCTTGAAAATAATTATTCCAAAACCCACCACCACATATTTCCCATTTTTGATTATTTTTAGATCGAATTTGCCAATCAAAATCAAATTTACCAAACCTATAACAATACAAAGATATTTAGAACTTTTCCTAACTGTCAAATCTATAAACCCAAGTCAAATTTTGACCAGTTTGACAAAGTTTTGTACAGTACAATGCAATTCTTTCCCCATTCCTCCCTCCTACCATTTAAGGCCATTTTATACCAAAAACTGTTTTTTCATGTTTTTCCAGATGCCTAACACAGAACAGCTTTGACCTTCTTATTCACACACAAACCAATTGAACTGATTCTACACTATATATATGTGGAAAAGATATTTAATTGTAAAATAGAAAAAGTAGGCCAGAGTACAGTTTTAAGGGTAATTCTTCTGTGTACAGTATAGATAAACCAGACTTTTTGCTTAAGTTTATATAAACAATTCCATAAAAGCAGTGAACATGGAACAACAAAGCAAAGCACAAAGAGTTTCATCTTACAAAAAACGGCTCTGCACAGTAGTTCAAAATTTAATGTAACACAGCACTGAACAATCTTAAGGCAGCTCAGTCTAAGCACAGGACTAGAAGCCAGAACTCCTGAGATCCGTTCCCAGGTGACCACAGGTTCACACGGTGTTTACCAAGGCAGTCATTTAACACTCCCTGTGCTGCACTTAAACCAGCTATAAAACTGAGACAGTAACACTCACTTACCTGCCTCAGGCAGTGCAGTAAGGGCTCTTGGAAAGATTTTACAGTGCTCTGATGTAACGTGCCATATAAATTTTAAGCATAATAGACCACTGCACAGACACACACAAACACAATATCACAGTGAGGAATAATGATGCTGGGTAGGAAGAGCATCACTACAACATAAAAAAAATTACTTGTCCAATTGCGTAATTAAAATGCAAAAGTCCGTTAAAAAAAATGTATCACTGAATTCATTTCAAGGCTATTGGAGAATCGAGATCAATAGGGATATTCTAAAATAGCTGTTTGTGTTCCAGTGGAGATGTTCCTTTCTATTCATTACTGGACTTTCAAATGTTTGTACAGGAAAATCGTAAGACACACGAAGAGAAGTTTCAATGTCTCCACTACCAAATTTTGCCTCTTAATATGTAAATTAAGATACTTTTTTTGTTCTTCTTAATTACAAATTACATTCTTCCAAGAAATATACCATCCACAATAAAACTGGCTGCTAGCTTACTTCAAATGACCTATAGGCTAAACATTTTTCTCATAATTTTTCTCATCTTTGCTGAAAAATACCTATGCAAGATGTATGTGTAGAAATTATAAAAACATGCAGCATATGTACAAACTGAAAAGTTTAAAAAATATTAGCTTCATATACATGTAAATCTACTTGGATATATCTGAAATTAAATATAAAAATTTCACCACCTAAAATAAAAAAAACCAACCAAAAATGGTTTTCAGAGAATCTGAGACAACTACTTAAAGCTGTACAAAGATTTCCACCTGGAAATGTCTTATTCAGAGAAGTTGAGTTGTTATCATGTAGAAATAACTGTTAATTAATTTTGTCACATAATCAAATTTCAAATTGTCAGCTTAAATCAACATCACCCTTAAAACTGTTCTGTTTTTCAGAAGTTAGATTCATACTAAAATCAAAAATTTCACAAAAACATTGGCTTTTCATGTTTCTGGATCCCTTCAAAAAGATTTATCAACTCATTTTGAAACTGTAAAAAAACCAACTATTTACAGTATTTAATTTTAAATACTTTTCACAATTTCTAAATTCAGAGTTTTTATGTTACAAGAAATTAATCAGAGCTCACGGCTTAAGTCCAGTTATCAACTTGTAGCATCTTCTCTATCATGAAATCCCATGGCTGTACCTATATAGTGTACAGTTCAAGATTGTACTGCAGGGTTTTGAAAGTAACAGGCTTTGCAGTGTGTTCATTTTTTATTAAACAGCTTCTTTATTAGTCTGGAGGCGGTTCATTGCCTCTAACTTCTGCCGATAGGCCTCTGCTTCTTGCTCCTTCTTTAGAAGCTGCTGACGATATTTTTGTGCTTCTCTGTTTGCCTCATCCAGCTGTTTCTGAAGAGTTTCTCTTTCCTATTAGAAACAGAACCAGCAATATTTTGTCAAATAAGTATCAAATACAAGCTAAAATGGCAAACACTTTTCCTTTACATGCAGTTCAAGTGTATCATGGAGAAGCTGTTCAGTTCTTACTCAGGCAAACCTGTATGAATGCTGCTGTGCAAATCAGACCCCAATTATCAACCAGCCAAATCCCCACAGGGCTGGAAGTGTGCAGACATTAAACCTGAGTCTACTGAGCCGCACAGGCACCATGCAAGTCTTCACCAAAAAAGAGCTAAATTAAAAAAGTGGAAGTGTGGTGATTAAATACTAACAGAATATATTAACATTTCTCCAATCACTTGATCTAACAGGCTTGTCTCTTGCTTTTGTATTTCTAATCAGACAGTCAAAATGACCAACTGTTACCTATCAGCCATCTGCACTGGAGAGCGTCAGCTGCCCACTGACCAAAGCATAAACCTATTTCTAAACAGGGATTGATACTCTGCAATCCAGAGGTCTAATTACACCCCCAAGGACACCACATCTTTATGAATTAACAGGCAATTAGCCAGATAAGCTTTTTTCTTTTTAAAAGCAGCTAGTAAAGAAATCCTTAAGTAACTGCAGAAATCCTGCATACAAGTTTTCTGGGGGTGGATATAAAATGGTTTCCAAGCAAAATGACACAGGAAATGCCACTTCCTCTGAAGCTGCCGTAGGAACTAAGGAGAATGCAATTCCATCTCCGGTGATGTAGGTACTGTCATTTTGTCTGATATTGCTCTGAGCCCAATTGAAAAAGCAATTTGCTTGGGAAATAGTTTTGTTTTGATCAAATATTCAATCAAATACCATTTCATTGAAGTGCATCATACTTTTTTGAGTAAGGTGGTACTGGATTTAGAATCATTCTTTCCACTGTAATTGTTAAGTAGGAATGATAAGGAAGGTTGCCAGAGAAACAACTAATCAAAAAACCGAGGTCCAGCGAAAGCAAGTTGTCTTTTTACCATATTCCCATCCCAGCAGTTCAATATCACATTCCCATCTAATACCTTGAACACTTGTTAGAAGTTTCAGCCCCCCATACTCCCATAAGAGCATCCCTATTCTTCACCTCTGATACACTCACGTATTTTCATGGTCAGAAAAATAAAAAAATACTCTGCCTCCCTTCTACTTGCTACTGCTCTCAGTACTTGTCACAGTCAGATTTAGCAGTCACGTGTCAGATGAATGTGCTGACAGAGCCACATACATGATACAGTGACAGAGGTGGTCAGATCATTGCTAATAGCAGCACCTGAACAGCACAAACAACAGGTGAAGGAGATGCTATTAACAGGTTATGAAGAGACTAGCTAAAACACAGAACAAACTCCAGTAAGTGCAACTGGATTTTCCAAGGGGCTTTAAGAGCTGAAGGCAGCAGGCTAGGGTTTGCTCCATTTGAAGCATATGCAAATAAAATGAGAGCTCATCTGATTTTGCTTACTTATTTGAAAAGGAAGTTCAGCTTCCACCTCTGGGAATTTGGATTCTGCTTTTAAGGCAACCTGAAGAATGGTCAGCCCATGTAGCAACTAGCCTGACAGATGCCAAATGACCAGCAGAGCCTATACCTCAGAGGATCTGAAACACACCAATGATCCTCCAGCACCAGCCCAGCCAAAACATACTGCTATTTCCAAAAGTTCTCTCTGGACTATGAGGGGACCAACAGTTCATATAAAACAGCCTCATGGATTAGAGCCTTGGTGAACAGAGGTACAAGACAATTTCCAAAGAATTAGTCAAAACAATTGATCCTTCCATATATGTAAAGCAGCCTTTCCTTTTTGAGGGCTGGGATGTACTGAGCTGGGCATTATCTACCCCATGAATTGGTCTCATAAAAACCATCAAAAACCTAACACTGTCAAGAAGCAAAGCTGCTCTATCTGCTGGCCTGCATAGAAATAAGAACCATTGGTAGCTCACTGGCAAGAAGTCCTGTGGTGCATTACAAACAGCAAGGGGCTATCCCTGCTATGGAATGTGTGCAAACATTTGGGGACGGAATCACTGCTGTGGAGTGTGTGCACAGTGCAAATAGTTTGAGGTGGGGAGTTTCTTGAACAACATTTTAAGAATATTTCGCATGGAAAAGAGAACTAGAGCTGTGTACCCAAAAAGCAGTACAGCACATTAAGGAAAGGGTAAGAAAAAATGGAAAATACCCAAGTCTCCAAAGCATGGCCAGAAGATAAAACCAGTATCCACTAGACAGACTAGCAATTCAAAACACGTAGATTAGTCCAGCAGCTAACAGATGTAGTCTTTAGACTGTCACAGTCCAAGAAAGCAGAATGAGTTTAGGAGATGAAGGCAACTATTCTGTGTGACTGGGCAGTGGAAAGAATCCAATGCTTCTGGAGGAGGACTGCACTTGGTGCACTGCTGCACTGTGGACTCAATGGTCAAAACTGGCTCTCTATCTTTGACATCTAGATTAGGGAGGACTGTGCCTCATCTACCAATTTAATCAAAGCCAGAAAGTGTTCTTGGGACATTCTTTAGAAAACAACCAGAAGTGTTCTAGAGATCTGGAGTCTTTTTGTATCACCTACCCAGATAAAAATCAAATTAGATGCTCAGTGCTCTAAAGAAATCTTCCATTTTACCAGGGAATTTTCTTCATTACATGTAACTTTCCATTGACAATAGGAACACCTATAACTAAAATAACCAACCACTCCTTTAAACAACATAAAGACACAGGATATGAATCCATGAATATAATTAGTTTACAATTATGATTATTTTTTAGTCTAATCAAATTATTGTCCTAGTTCTAATGTGTGTCACGTTTCAAACATGCAACATCGGAGAAACAGACAAATAAAAAGAATGAAAATAAAGATCACTATATGTTAATGAATTATGCATGAAAATGAAAAACAGAGTATCTGTATGACAGGGGTTTTTTGCTGCCATCCCATGTTTAAAATATCAAACTGCTTAAGAAAACTGCTGTCACTCTTCAAAATGAGCTGAAATGTTTTAACTTAACAGACCCAGAATAGAAAATTTAAAAACACCACTACAGCTTTAGTTATTCCACAATACTTCCACAGGAAAATCTGTCACCTCACATGGATGGGAGGATTTTCAACTACAAAAACTTTCAATCTACAGTAAACTGTTCACACACTATGAACTTAAAACAGCTGAAAACAGCATTCAGCCTTGAAACAACTCTTTATAATAAAATACAGGAATTAATTAGGGCAAGGCAAAGAAAACAAACAATAAATGTTTTCTGTATTTCCACATTCCAAAATATTTAAAAAATATTTCAATGAGGGGAGGGGTCCCATTCTCTCCAAATTTAAATATCTACCACTGTCTGTGATGAAGAAATTTGAAGTGAGCCAATGTTGTGTGCACTTCCTTAATGCCACTGCTACTAAAGTAAGGTAGCACCATACCCCTGTGAACCACAACAAGGCCCCTAAAGTCAACTGGACTTCACACAGAGGCAGAGGTCTGCATGTGCATTTCCAGTTGGACAGGCAGGGACAAGAAAGTCATCAAAACTTCCACTTAAAAGTAACAGACCAAGTAACTCATCTAAACCAACTTCTTTCAATATTTGAGAAATATGTTTAACATATATAAATAAAATTGGTAATCCCCTTAAAAGAATAGTTTGTATTGTTATACCAATTATCTGTAATTAGGAACAGGTCAACTTATCCCTTAACCAATCTGGATTTTTTAAAAAATCATTTAACAGAATTACTAAAATACTTAAGGAAATGTAATTTCCTTTATTAATAATTCAGGCAGATTTTAAAAAGTGTGAACAAAAGAAATGCTTTTATTGTAACAGTCATACATTTTAAAAAATGCAGCAAGAAAATTTCAACTGTCAAGATAATCTGTAATAACCACAAAGCTGCAAAGGCCAAAAGTATTTGATGCAACAACTTAGGGACATGGAAAGCAAATGATGAGAGGTGGTAATTATTGTTATTAGACATGGATAACATATAGCACATACTGTACAACAAAAAGTATTCAATTAGGCACAATTTGATAATATGAACAGTTGGAGAATACAACCTTTGATAAATGAAATACCATGGAGTTGACAAAATGAGAACTTACAGTCTAGTCAAAGCAGAGAGTAATTTTCATAAACTTTTGACCAAAACTGGTCAGCACAATTAGAAGTAACAGGAAAAGGAATGAGATGGTTGACCATTTGTGGCTCATATAAAAAAGCTACCATTTTAAACTGAACAGCTACATCCATTTGTCATATAAAAAGGAAAGCGCTCTCAACATTTTTAGTTCTTTTGCAGTATAATTAAAAAAAACCAGATGGTGCAAAGTTGTGTAATAATAAACTGCTTCGGAATTAAAAAAAAAGTTGGGGGACGCCACACAGATAAAAATTAACAAATGCAGAATCTTACTGTTTCACACTTCCATCAGCAGTTATCTAGATACCCATGAATGGAAAGGAAACATTGCTAAAATGATCTCACAATCAGAAGCATGTGGCTGTAACAGAAAGATGAGGGTTCACTGCTCTCATTCACTCCTAGCGGAAAGAGTCAAGTCACTCGATAAAGTATCAGCACCCAGTTTTAAAAACCAGCTAGTGACCGTCAAGAAAAATAAAAAAAATGTTCTCATATACTTAAGCAAGTGTCACTTTTACATGCATGACCACAGGATCAAGCAAACAGCCCTCCTATTTTCTTTTTACAACAACTTTGTAAAAAACTAATTTCAGTTACAGGAGAGACTGAACAAGTTCAACGTTGCACACACTTCGTTCTGTGGTAACACAGAAATTAACCTCCTGAACAGTACAAAAACCATAACCAGATACTCAGTCCTGAACACTGTTCAACACAGATCACGTAATATACTCCTTACTTCTATTTCTGCAGACTCCACACGATTTTCAACAATCTCAATGCACTGTCTCTTCACTGGCGGTTCTTCACTTATTACAGTTTCTTCAGCAATGTCTGTTGCTGGAACTGTTAACACTGAAAATGTATTTGTACATGTAAATACATTTACTTCAAACAATATTTGCACTATATAAAACTATTACTTAAGTAATTTTATTAACACCAAAAAATGCAGATACTTTTGCTTGTGAAAACACATCTATATAATAAAGTGCACAATAAGCTCAGTGAAAATCTACTAAAAACTTTAGCTGCTTGTATGCTACTAAAGAACTTTAAAATTCCTCCTTATTGAGGCCTACAGTAATTAGCTCTGGAATATCACTGCCATTTTTCACAGAGTCAAGAGACATGGCAGAGAACTGCAGCAGAGTCACCAGAATGTCAACTCTAACTTCTGTAGCAGACCATTTATATAATGTTTCTTGAATAAATACTAAATACAAATCTTGCTTTTCTTTTGATTAATACACCTTAAGTAATCTAAAAATACAGTAATTATTAGCCATGAATAAGAAAAGCAGGGTTCTAAGTAAAATCATACTCTAATTCCTCATGCAGCCATCTGACAAATAAACGTGACTGTCACTTCAGTTACTGTCTACAGCCACTCACTCATAATGATAACAAGGTGTACTAGTTCAGGCACACTGTGAACCAAATAATTTGCCTCCTGTGTACAACTCTTCAAGAACTCCTCACGAAGAAACCAGAGAGGAGATCGTTTTTATCTAAATAGTGCCAGAGGACCTCTAAAAGAAACCACCCAAAGCACATACATCACAAAATAGGATTTATCACACTAGCTGCTTCTACACAGTACTTATGGCCCAAATAAAGAGTTGTGTCACTCTGGCTTCACTGGTTCTGTCAGTGCTGCTGTAAAACTTCAGGTTTGTAAGACCTGACATTTGTCAGGTCAGTGTCAGTGTACTGACACTCCATGGGACTTGCACAGATTGCTTCATGCATCAGATTCCAAAATGCAAGCCTCACCTCCCCGCAGTACTTCCAGCAATGCAACAGTGTAAGAATTAGAAGAAGGTTTTTGTTTTACTCCATCTTCTAGTTTTTGTAACAAGTTTGCAAAAATCAAACTTACTGAAGGCAAAGCAAGTAGTTATCACTTTTCTCTTAAATGTCCCACGTCTCCTCCATAGTTTAGTAACTCTTTTATTCTCTCTCCTAAAGGAGAGGCTCAGGTGATGTGTTAACCCACTGAACTGCAGAAGCTTGTGTCTGAGCCTTCTCTACTTTAAGAATTCACAGATGTACACAAAATGGTCCAAGCTATTTGCACGTAAAGAGTCATTATTATTATTACTGTAGCTAAAACAGTTCCTCAAGCTGGACTCATAGAAGTGTGCACTCACCTTGCTGCCCATCTGGCATGGTCACAATGATGGGCTGCCCTATCCCACTGGTTGGAATGGAATGCAGGTTACCCAGCTGAATGCCGTCCGTAACGATGGTAATAACCTGCTGCCCTCCAGAACTGACCACCTGCTGAATGGCCCCATCCACAGATTCTGCAGTCACAACTTCTTCTGTGGCCACAACTAGCAACAGATTAGTAAAGGAATTAAGTCAATTTATAAATGAAGCTTTTATGATTTCAAATGCATTCTGAGAAAACATTTATTCCATGGCTTTCATAACTTGAGCCCCCTGATGAATACTTTACTATGTATTATATTTTAAATAGAGTCTTTCATCAGACCAACATAAAGCATTCACATTTTGACATATACATGCAACACCATCCTTGCTCAATATAATAATATTGATATACCCCACACAAAACTGATGCTTTGGGGTCAGTGTTAACAGGTCAGCAAGAACAAGAGCTGCTTTTAAGAACACAAAGAACTTTTGCATTGTACACAAGGTGGACTAAGTTACACTGATAGCAGAAAAAAAAATTAAACTTGTAATACTACCTTGAAGCTACTTCTCAACCACTGCCTTGCCACTGCATGTCAGGACCCAGCTTAGATTTCTCTACTTAACATAATGGTCTTCAAGATGGTAACAGACTAAAGGACCCCTAGAGAATCTCAAGTTTTGTCTGTACTCCCTGAGTGCTTCAAACATAACTTTATTTTTTATACAAAGTATGAAACAAGACTAATGGAAAAGTTCTGCAAAGCTGACATTTTTACACCTTTGAAGACGAAAGAGAAAGCTTAAGAAGTAAAACAAACCTTGTATGTATATAATTTTATAGGTAAAAGTGAAAAAATCCAGCTCAACTATTTCTAATTCATGATTCAATAATGAGTATAAAGCAGTGAACTCTCACAGTTCTGTATCATTTCTACCAATCAAGGTAGGACAAGGAAAGCCTGCATTCAGAACTACAGCACATATCCCAGCTTGCACTGTATGCTGCAAATTTCGTATTGTGCTACCATCCTTCCTTTTTTAAAACAACAAGATGCTGAGACAAAGAGCAAGATCACTGGTAGCACAATCAAGGAAATTCAAGAACACTAGCTCTGTATTTTATTTTCAATTTGTCAGGGTAAAAGCAAAGCCTTTGATTTAAATAACAGACATTAGAGTGCTCTCTATCTACACAGATGAAATAAAAAACCTATAGACTGTGTTGTGATGTTCAAGATGACAGATGGTAGTTGAAACTCTGAAGCTTTCATCTTTTAAGTTAATTACAATATAATATATACAAAAAAAATCACTCTGTAGTTGAAATAATGACTGCGGACATTGTCTTCTGAAGATCCTGATGTTTAGAGATTACTGTCCTGTAACACTGCTTAAATATTCACAGAGTGTTTATTCAGAAAACCAGAACAGCAACTCCCACATGAATAAGTGGTGCTGATCTGGCTTCCAAGTACAGGAGCAGCAGTAAGAAAGACCACTGTCACAAAAAAGTCCAAATTGCAAGTGCCAATACTACGTGCTGTGACAAACATCTCTGATCTTTCCATGTCGAACTCAGTGCTGGGTTTTAGTTCTGCAAGGAAACATTGCTAAAACTTCTTCAAACCTTGAAAGAAAAGGGAAGATTTTGTCTAAAAAGAAGCTATTCTATGTAAAAAGAAAAAATAGCCCCATAAATATGGTAATTATTCCTTCCTTGCCCTCCTTCCGTATCTATACCCATAGAATCCTTATTTACTGCGCTATTTCACGTGCTGAAGGAAACTTGAAGTTATGTACTTTAAATTTATTAAATTAGTTTAAATGACTTAGCTTTCTAACCTGGTGTTTCTGAAGAATTAGACAGTGGAGCTGATGCTTCTGCTAAAGCTGCCAACGTAGCTAATACTGATGTTGATGAATTTCCAAACTGTACAGCAGACACTCCTGTTTCATCTAGAAGGATGAAAAAAAATTAGCTGATAAATTTAAAACCAGCAAAGTCCCCTTTTCTGTTTTTATTGCACTGAAACTTCTAGCACACACTCCATTCTCAGCAGCATTCTGCTGAACCAAAGTGCTATTCTGAAGTTAAGTTTGTAAAGCAAATAACTTTCAATAATTTATGTCTGTGAAAATTGTTTTAGGTATGTACATATTTACAACACACAAAAAAACTGACAAGGAATATGGTAACTATTCTTACCACTGTTTTTCCTCATACCTTTGCGCTAAATGGTGAAAATCAATGAAAGTATAAAATCCCAGTAGCTATCCTTCAGGCATCTAAAAACCTGTTCTATTGGATGTATTTGCAGAAGATACCAGACCTGTTAGGTTCACCACCCCTCCAGGTCCAATGATGAACTGCGGTGTGGCTGCGTGTATCGTCACAGTGTCCGGACTCTCGGGATTCGTATTGATTTGGTTCTGCATTGCAATCTGGGACACAAAGGTAACATCATCATTCCCACTGCAGGCATAAAGGAGTTGCTGACCTTGTGTAAGAGTGAGAATTCTTGCACACTTCACACAAACAAGGAAGATCTCCCTCATCATGCTCATGCAATACACACACTGCGTCCTATCTCCAAGTGCACAAGAAACTTTTTTTTTTGGTTGAAATCTAAAGACAAAGTCTATTGGAGAGACAGAGCTTAACAACACACCACTACTTCTCCCTACCAGTTATTGTAAACAATGAGGACAAGGCCCTTTTGCAGATATGCAAGTTCACTTATCTAAAAGAGAAGTCTGAAGAACCGAGACTGCTGGGGCAGATCCATGTCATGAAGAGCTATTCTGACAGCTTTACAATTGCCATGAAAGGGACGCAGCAGTCTTTTTGTCTTTCTATGAATTATTACTAACTCCTGCTTACTACACCCTTTCTGCAATCAGGAGGAGGCTAAAGGAACACACCAGAAGTTCAGACATTTAAAGACATACAAATTTATACAGTGGCATAATGGTATTTTTCATTTGCTTTGCATTCTTTTCTCAGTAAGATTTATCACTTAATTTGCCTTTAACAACACTATTGAACAGTGAGCCCACATTTCCATGGAATTATCTATTATAATCAACTCTCCAATAATTCAATCTTAGCTTTTCTAATTCTGGAAAAATTAGCATCTCTTTTCTCCTGTCTGAACTCCAACTAGGATATTAATACCCATATATGAAGCTAACTGAATACTAGGGGATAGCCAAAATATACTGTCAGAGAAGGAAGTTATTTTTTTACACCTCAATTGTACAGAGCCCACCTACCTCTGTGTATTACATCACTCAAATTTAAGAAAATAAATACTTATCCTTGACTTCATAGATGGTGAAAATGTTCTTCGACCAAGTAATGTTTATTAACATTAATCTCATTTCATGTAATGAACTAGACTGGAGTGTGGCATTATCAATATATGGTGTCACAGCTGCTACAGTAAAAGCTTAGTTTATGATGTGTAATCAAGTACTTTGCTGTAAGTTCCCTTAACATGAGGAATTAAAAGTTACCTGTAATATTTCTGCAATGTCTTCATTTCCATTGTCTACTGCAATATCTAATGCCGTTTTGCAAAATTTACTCTGAGCATGAACATCTGCTCCATACTTTATCAAGAGTTCTACAACTTCTTGGTGGTGATGTTCAGTAGCCCAGTGAAGTGCAGTCATTTTGAGCATGTCCTTCGCATTGACATCAGCACCATGCTACAAACAACATCATTGCATAAATTATGTCATTAATTCTGAATTAAATGCTAGTCAGAATGAAACCCTAGATTGTTTTTCTCCATGAGGAATGCCCTGTTATCTTACATTTACATATTTATTAAAAGTAATCCAATCTATCTACCAAATACATATATTTACCTCAAAGGATTACAGATTCCCAAAAGCACATCTTACTTGTAATATCTATTACTCAATCCAGTATCAAATTAGGGAGTATTCTTATTTTGAAACAGCAGTAAATAATTCACCTGAAATCATGATGATTTTAATGTAAAATAAATTACAGTTCAGTTGGAAAACAAAGCTCCCAATGCACCCAGTTTAACTATTCACATAATTTCGATGTTGATTTCACAATTAAAAGCAAATTGCAAATATGTGATCATAAACCACTGCAATAATCCCACTTCAGACTTGTTTCAGCAGTTCATACCTTAAGTAAGACTTCTACTATGCTGGCATGGCCTTCTGATGCTGCCATGTGTAATGGGGTTCTGTCCACTTTGGTTCTGGCATCCCGACTCACACCTGCTCGCAGCAACACTTCTGTGGTGGAGTAATGTCCATACTGTGCTGCGAGATGAAGTGGAGATGTTCCCAACTGTAATGGAACACAAAACATGCAGATCTAACAGATATCAGTACGAGGCATCTCCCCTTACTCTGAAGCTACCAAACCCAGGTGTCAAGCAAGCCACCACTTCAAAACCATTTTCCCTTGCAGTATCAAGGAGAGAAGCTGTTGGGGTTTTTACAGAATATGAACAGGGGAGGGAAGTTTGTTGTTGCTTTCTTTTTACTTTGTTTTTTCTGTCTTTTTGACATTTTTGACACGTAACATTTCAAGGGGCCTAACCTCATTTTCAGTGTTGGTCAACAGGGACTTTTGGAAGTCAATTAAGTCCAACCTCCTGCTCAAACACAGAGTTAATTTGGAAGTTAGGTCACTAAGCAGATTAAGGCTCTTATGAGCTTTTAAATGCCCTAGGAATTTTGGGTACCTGACCTCTCTCTACAACCTATTCAAAAATCAACCCCTCCAAAAGACAACTCAGTACCCTTATATCAGGGAACTCTCAGCTGTACATATTAGGTAGTTAGGACTGTTTTCATGATTCAGACCTCTTACTATACTAAATGCATAACAACAACTAGAAGGACGATTGCTGCTTTTTCCCATTAACCATTCCAAAGTTCATCTTGAAAGACACCAGAATGAGCTCATTCAGTCTGTTACTAAAATCAGTAGGAGGTCAGAAGAAACATGAAGAAACAGACAAGTTTAATTTTCAATTAGACATTAGATGATGTGAATGCAGAATTCCAAGAAGAATTGTAATATAACTGCTAAATTGTAAGAATAGTATTTCTTTCTTTAGGTGATAAAAGTAAAATTATTTACTTTCTCCACTGCAAAAGTTTTCATTACCCAGTCTGTGGTAAAAGGTGCTCCATTTGCCATCAAAATGCGAACTTCATCATCTTGACCTGCTCGTGCAGCTTCTAAAAGTTTCTTCCCCAAATCTACTAGTGACATCTAGTGAAGAACACAAAGGAATATAAAAACAAAATAAGAACATTAACACTATTTTACATACATACATGTTGCCTTTTTCTTTTTTTAAACATTATTTCTAAACTACTCTGAAAAGTTCAGAAACTGGAGTTGGTATTTTAGCCATGAGAACAAGCTTTATTGATTGCAATAAGCAGTTTGATTTTAGAATTAATTTTGCCAGCCAAACAGAACTGATACTGGCGTGAAGATTTCAGTATTACAATGCTGTAACCACTGCAGCTGTAAAGTTAAACAAAACTTAAACTGAACTGCATGAACATTTCCTATAGCAGAAGGTGGTTTCAAAGCTCTCACCTGATACTGCAACCTTCTACAGCTTTGTCCAGCTTTCAAACAGTACCACATCATGGCTGCTATGTCATGCACCCAAAGGCACTAGATCCACTTATCCAAAATGCCTACATGTGTTTAGGAGGTACCACTATGTAAATGCACTGAGACAGGTATGAAACACACCTTTCTGACATCTTGTCCATCACTATTTTTGTTCACCCTAAAATATAATTTCTGTACCCCCCAGATGCAAACTGACACAATAAGCATGTTATTGTACTACATACAACAGATACATGAAATAAAACCTTTGCCTGAAGACAAATACTACTACCTGCTTTAACTGTCTACAGTTACTAAAAACATGTGAAGTGCAAAGTTTTGAGACATGACTGAGATACTAGCTGAAAAACCTTCACATCATGATTGGATAATGTCCCTTTTACACCAAGGTTCCATATAATACTTGCAAATAATATATGTAGACAAATTGCACCTGTTTCTGCTGCATTGAAGATTTGCTAGAAACACACCTTTTTAAATCATCCCATTTTCATACTTGCTATTAAATTTGTTTGGTAAGAAAAATTAGAACTAAACCATAACTTATGCTACTAACCAAAAAATACCACTACTAACATTTTAGTATACCTATAGCTATGTTTTCCACTACCAGGATGCTAAAAATGGAATTGATTTAATCAGTTTAGTTTCCAGTCACAAACAAATTACTAATAACAGAAGTTGTGAGGCCATGCAGCCAATGTCCTACACAAAGTGAAGAGCATATCAGTCCCCATTAAACATACAAATCTATCACAAAAACAGTATCTTTAGAAATTTCTCTGTACCTGGCTCAACTGGCACATTGCTCAATAAACTGAAAGCTGCTGACTTTGGAAGAAACTAGAAAGGAGACCAAAATACTGCAAATGCAGTACTGCATACAGATCTGCAGGGCTGTGAACTAGAGCAGATCACCTCTGTCTACAGAACTGACTGCAGGCAGCAGTTCACCAAAATACTCCATTTATGTCCATCCTTCTGGCTCATGTTAACACATTGATTTTTCTCCAGCCAGAAGAAGGAAGAGAAGCAGGAAGGTGGCAGGACAGGACAAATACTGACAACGGGAAAAGGAAGGAAAAAAGGAACACAGTCAGATGCAGAGGAAGGGACAACTGCTGTCTCTCTTCCATAAAGAAAAAGGGCAAAAGAGAAAATCTAGGAAAGATCCCAAGAAATGGAATAAGAGAAAATCTGTCATACCTGTAAAAGAGAGACACTAGAAGTAATAATACCAAACATAAGGCAAGAGATGGCACCTGGCAAGTGCAGCAGTAAAATGAAGGAATAGAGCAATCCCTTTAAATGGCTTTTTTTTCGTCCCCAGTGGGGATTGCAAGTTAAGGAGGAAAAGTAGGCTTGCAGACAGACATCCTTTTTCTGGTGGTCTAATGCCACCACATCAAGGCCCTCAGAAGCAAAGGAAAGCTGGAATTTAATTCAAAATACTGAGGTTACAACTAGCTCAGAAAGACAACTATCCATTTTCCTTATATTTATTTTTGGTTTAAATAGCAGTAGAGCAAAGGAATTCATAAAATCTCATTTTGGAATTGCAGAATAATTAAGGCTGAAGGGGACCTCTCGATGTCACCTAGTTCAATATCCCAGTCAGAGCTGGCCCAGGGCTCAGTCCTGTTGAGTTTTGAATGTCTCTCTATTGATGAACATCCTACCACCTCTTCAGCCTCATTCCAGTGTCCAACAACCCTCATGAAAGAGCTGCCTTCAGTGTATATCCACCTTCCTCCACTAACCAAAAAGACACTCATGATAACAAGTTATACTTGACATCTGTTAAACTGAAATAGGTGAATTAAATTAGTCTGTACATTTAACAGCCTGCTCAGAACCCACTGCCCACATCTATACACTAATGAAATGAACTGCAAAGTTGTTATGAAAACCCCATGCAGCAAAAGTCAAGCCACCCCCACAAAAACATCAGTTATGGTGGCCTGCCTGCAAAATACCAGTCTCACTCCCAAGAGAAGCTAGGGACAAACTTCAGCTCAACACCTTTTCAGAGCCTCCCTGAACTCCCTGAATTACTGTGGAGCACAGTCAATGAAAGCACACCAGTTCTCTTCTCAATGCAAAATTAAACCACTTTATACTACACTTGATAAAAAAACGTTCTAATCAAGGAAAAGAATAACCTTTCATTACCGCATATTCCTTACATTAACCAACAATCTCTTGGTTGATATAAAGTGTTTGTATTTTAAACAAGCATAAAGCATCACAGAGTTGGTATATGCCTCACAATGCAGAATTTCAAATTCAGTTAAAAGAAAAATGAATTAAGTTTCAGTTCTCATGAGGCACTTGGAAGCATGCTTGGGCCATCTAGTGGAAGAAAGAAAAAAACCACACAAAATTCCACTGTTCAACTAAAATAATAAAAATCCCATTATACGTCACTAATGCACTAAAAGCAGCAAAAGAAGAGGCATTTCCAACAAAACTCATGCATGTTTAGTCACTTTTAACCAATGAATACTAGCACCCACTAAATTTCTGAAGAGTAGTCAACCCAAAGCTGATTTCCACTTGGCAGCCCATTCCAAGGACCAGTAGGGTAAAACTCCTGAGTGACAACACACCCAACTTCTCCTGTACTCATCCACAGCACTGGGACACAGCAAGAAGGGTCTGCAGAGTCACAGCCTCCCATTCCACAAAAGCTTCCCAGCTGCTCTCTCAAGATCACTCAGTAACAGCACAATAGTGCAGTGATACTATCACAAGCAAGATACAAGAATACATTTTAAATTGAAATAAGATTGCTATTTCAAAGAGCACTCTGCTGCTACTTCAGTGTTAAAATCAACTCTGCTGAACAGTGTTAGAGGGTTCTCTTCACCGTGTCATTTCCATCAAGCTCTGCTAGCATGACAACCATGTAACACTTTGCATAAGGACTTTTTTGGATAATAAAAACATCACTGGCTCTGATATAAAGACTTGAGACTGTTGGAGTTATTCTTATGGCAATGTGATAATGCTTTCAGACTTCTAAGAGCTCCTACACAAATGTGTGAAGAGAGGGTTTTGTCTACAACTGAGTAAATAGGGAAGAGCTTCTGTTGGGTTCAGACTTCTCTGGTTTAATCACCTCCTGAACTCCCACATTATTGCCATGTATTCTGCACAGTAGCATTAGCCAGATGCCACAATTAACTGGTAGTTATAATAACATCAAATTATTTATTGCTATTTTACTTATGTTCAAAAGAAAATTATACTACTTTTTTGTATCCATCTTAGATTTAGGTTTCTATACACTCTATAAAATTCTGAAGATCACACTGTTACCAGAAGGGTGCAGAATGGCACTCGACAGGAGTTTAAGTGGAACTGTGTGTCAAATAGGCTCCATGGGAAGCACGTGGAGCTAAAAACCCGGCAACTTGGGATGCCTGGCTACCACACCACAGTCTACAGGCAACAGAGCAGCAGAGACTGCAGTCCAAATGAAAATCAATTTTGGCTTAAAATGTTGCAGATCTCTCAGACTGGTGTCCTGCCCCCAAGAACCCAGACCCATTCCTCTTGTATCACTGCAGTGCTGAGCATCAGCTGGTCGAGATCAACAGGCACAAAACAGCTGTTGCAGAACATCTGGCGGCGTGGAGATCTCCCAGCCCAGGCTTGTCCCACTCCTGAAAGGGACATCCCTACTCTGGAGGAGCATGGACTGCAGCAGTGCAACTTATCAAAGGTACCCGAATCAATACACGCCACGTGTCTGGTAAGGATTTGCAATCACAAAGTTCCATTAAAGGCTCATTAAACATTTTTCCCTGCTCAAGTGACAGATGGCAGAATTGTACTCAGAACATGGCTGGAGACCCATCATGTCTCACATCCATTACATCTGGAAAAAGAATGTCCTTTCAGAATGTCTTATTTCTTTCCACTAGTTAAGAAAAAAAACAATTTTACCTGCTTCACCAGACCTGACCTTCAAAAATGCTACCATCCTACTGATTTCAACATTTCACAGTATTGCTAGAAATTCAGAATAGCCATTCCTAGCTAATTTTATGTGCCTGTTTATACCAAGGCCAATAATATTTTGAAGTACAGCACAGAGTAGTTAGCATCTCATGAACACTTTGGAATCATTTTAATGCACGTATCAATTACCAGTGATTATAGCAAGTTACATGGATAAACTCAAAAAGTTCCTGTCTGGTTTCCTATGTGAATCAAACACCTTTTGACAATGATTTCACAAGCAATACTTCAAATCTTACTATAAATACCATAGGCTTACACTATCCATTTTCTATCATGATAGTAAAAATTACACTAATATGTTAATTGCAGTCAGCTCCAATTCCAGTGCTTTCTGCTTTCCTCTGACTGTTGTATTTGTAATGAAATTCTCTCTAGTTTGCTTGAACAACAACATGACCTTCATGTCAGACATGCATCAGATGAAAAATACCTGATCTGAGAAAAGCAAACACTGTCGAATAGCTGAGTGGCAAAGAGAGCCAGACCTGTTATTAATGCAGGTCTGTCCTCCTATTGGGCTCACACATTAACTTAAATAACCACCAATCAACAATTAACTCAAATAACAGAGACTGAAGAAAGCTCTTTTTTTACAAAGGAGAGCACAGATTTGGCCATGATCTGTAACATCTAAAGAGTGTTACTATGCAACAAGGGTGAACCACTGGCACCAAGATTTGGACTGGCACTGCCAACAAGCTACAGAGTTTTCACCAATAGATTCGGCACCAGATACCAAAAAGGTTAATTTGCAGCAGCTGTGATTGACATGAAGAATCCAAGGGCTTCTGATATAGCCTTTGAACTGTACCAGTCTTAGGAGACTGTCTTAGATTGATTAAGCTTGAAAATACCATCAAACAAAAATCATCCACCTCCTACCTACAACATCAGTTTTAACACGAGGAATCTTCCTCGACAGTCTGTCTGGCACATAGGCCTAAAAAAAAATCCAACTAGAAAACAAAGTGTTTTCAGCAAAGAAAATAGGTCATGAACAAGAGTCTCTGTTTAGTGTATGCTGATCTGCCACATATACTCTTAACCTTACTCACACGGCAGAGTTATGTTCTCTTACAAATATTTGTATGCGTACAAAACTCAGCTAACTGCATAGTCTTACTAATAGTTCAGAGGTAACGAATAACTTAAAATAGTCTGAAGAGCTACAAGGTATGCATTCACAACTCTGAACACATTTAACTCTACGATAAAGCATTCACCGTTAAATCAAAGCCACCTTAGTATGCAGGTTAATGGAAAATACTCAAATGCCTTAAGAACTACCACAGACGACTTCCTACAGGGGATTTCACCGACGTGCCACCAGTGTCCCACCAACGGAAACTCCTCTGACTATTTGGGGAAACAGAAAAAAAACGACAATCCGCACTAACACACCGTATCCCACATTTATGCTCCCATCATAAGCTTTATTAAGAGTCCAAAGCAAGAGTTACACACTCCGGGTGAGGGGCACTGCGGAGGGGAAACCGCTCCCTTCCCGCCCGAGCCGCCTCTCCCCAGGGCACCTTTGGCGCCAAGCTCGCGCACGCAGCCCCGCCGCCTCAGGAGCCCGGGCCGCGGCCTCCCGGCCCCCCCGGCCCACGCGGGGCTCGGGGCCGTGCCCACGCGGCCCACACCGCGCTGCCCGGCGGAGAAACCCGCGGGACGAGCCGAGCCCCGCTC